>CM051644.1:3501647-3836157 GCA_028020825.1 Podargus strigoides
AGCTTTTAGTTAACTGAGTCATTTATCACACGTGCCCATAACTGCTGTTCTTGTGTCGGAACTGCAATTTGTGACAGTGCCTAAATGCAGTTCCCAGCAAGCTGTAGTCAAAGGGTCTGGATTTCCTCTCTTCTTTGGCTGCTTCTGGTGCAAAGGGGAACACTCCCCAGATTGCTTAATGAAACTTGATGACATTCAGTAAGAGCAGCATCTCTTTGGGTAAGATTTCTTGCTGTGGTGTGGTGCTGTAGGCTGTGCTAATCCACTTAGTCCTAATTAGGGATGGTGGGGCAGTTCTGTTGCAAACTGCTAATTTTAAGCCAGGCTTGCTCAGGAAGAGGCAGGACAGGGAGTGCAGTGTGAGCCTGAGAAGGCTTTGGCAGCTGGGAAACGCAGAGTGAATTGCAACTGGGATGCTGAGAGGAGAGGGTAACACAGAACGGGGGATTTTGGGGAGCATCAAAGGAAATTCTTTGCAGGCTGGATGCAGAGTAGTTCCTGCTCAAACATCAAGGCTGACCAAGGGCAAAGCTTTCAGCTGGGTCTGTCTGAGGATTTTGGGCTCACAGCAGTGTTTGTGTGATGCTGTTCAGATGAAGCTGCCTTCAGGCTGTGGAACCCAAGGCTATGGCTCAAGGCAAGTCCATGATGTATGGCCTGAATGACCTGCGCTGGGATCGGGTTGGACTGCAGTAAATCCCAGTGTTGGCACTCTTCAGAGTGGTCTGATTCAGTGAGGCTTCAGATTGTGTCAATTAAACTAAATCACATTAGTGCTGTTCTAATTCTGAGTGAGAAAGTACCTATGAGGGGCCTTAATGGAGTAACCACTGTAAATTCACACCTTTAATTCATTTAAATTTTTAAGGTGCTTGAAAGCTTGTCTATACATTGTGAGTACTTTTCTGATCTAGGATGCTCTGTCTGATGGAGAAAAGATTGGATACAGGTTGGATAGGAAGGATTGGATAAAGCTTGGCTGTTTTTTGTGGTGCTGTCAAGTTTAATTTTAAATAGCTTTAGGGTATTTTCTTGATTTTTTTTTTTTTTTTTTGGCGTTTAAAGTTTCTCATTAAAGCAAAATGAAGTGTTTGCATTTCTGGCCTAAGCAACTGCAGAGGAAAACTTTGTGTATGTACATATGCATATGAATGTGCTATAAAATCTCTAAAAGCAGAATTTTTTGAAGTGTTTGATTCTAAGCTTGGCTCTATGATGGTGAGAAGCGTAACCATGTTTTCTGAACACAGAAGCCCCTCAACAGTGCTTTTAACCTCTTGTGAAGATGGAAGTTCTGATATTTCCCTGCACTGAAAGGGCCAAGAAAGTACTTTAAAAACCTCTTCATAATCCTTTGTCAGGCTTCTGTATTCTGCAACACTCCCCATCTAATCCACGTGGCCAAATTCTGTGTAATTAACAACATTGACCCAAAAAGCCAGGATCATCCCAGCCTGGGTGGTAACTCTTTGCAGATGACTGAGGGGACGTGGTAGGGCTCCTGCTTCCACTCCCAAACACAACAAAGGCTGGAATTTCTCATTTCCCACCAATATTCTGCCAGCATCTGCAGCTCAAGTCCTGGCTGTGAAGCACTCAAAACCTGTTTGTTGCATTTAAAAGATAACTGTTTGGCAGCATGTGGAATATAAGTCTGTGTTTGAATAAGGAAGAGCTACTTATGTAATCCATTAGCAAGCTGCTGGTCTGCAGCTCCTTGGTAATAAGATGAAGAGTGAATGTGGAACACCTTCCCCACAGTAACTGTGAGTGTTCCCATGTGCTCCTCCCTCTGAAATGGTGTTTGCTTGGTGCTGATGGAGAATAGCATCCTGTTGGTAAGGAAGGCCTGAAGAAGCTGTGGAGGGCAGCAATATCCAGGGCTGGGGACCTCAAAGGAGCTGTACCTGGGGTACTTTTTTAGGAGGAGGGGAAAAAAAAAGATATAAATTGCAGAGCCCAGGCATAGGAACCTGGTCCTGTGTGACCTGACCTAGGTGTTCCTGCTCTGGCAGGGGGATTGGACTGGATGAGCTTTTGAGGTCCCTTCCAATCCCTGACATTCTGTGATTCTGTGAACCCTTTCCTGGTCTGCTGCTACAGCTTTCCAGGAAGGAATGGCTCTTCTCTGTATCTCCTGACCCACAGCCTGGTTCAGTCCAGAGCCTCCTCCCAAGCTGAAAGCCTGCCCTCCTTTCTCTTCTTACAGGCAAATCTGTCAGGTCCAGCTGATTATTTCTTTACATCCACTATTTTCTGGAGGGGTTGGTCTATTTAAAGCTATATGGTCTTACTTACCACAGAAACAAGGATACTTCCTTTGAAGCCAGATGCTACATGTGAAGGTAAGGAAACCAAAGTCTGTCTAGTAAAAAAAAAATCTTCCTTTACCCTTATAGCCCCTGATAAACTGCCTCTTCCCCCAAAATATGCTGCTGCTTCTGTAGGGAGTTTCTTGGCCAGGAGCATAATCTTTCCTTCAAGCAACAAGCCAGAGAATTGAGCAAAAGGGCATCTCTAGAATATTATTTTTCCTTGACCTAAACTCAAATTGCATGCAGCAAAGCTGAATGGAGTCCTGAAAGCAGTGAAATACTCCTTTTCCAGCTTTCTCTCTCCCATCCCCTGTCCCTAAGTCCTGCTCCTTGCCATTATGCTCGGTTTGGATCCAGTTCTGCTTTTGGCTGAGCCTGCCAGCAGTGTGTGCAGCTTTAGATCTGTGGGTGCTCATTCAGGTTGCAGCCTGCTGCCTCCTCCAGGACAAGGGACTCCTGTGCCTGCTGTGGCCCTAGGAGTAGTTCAGGCTGGTAGAGGCTCTGCAGTAAGGCAGACATCTCTTCCTTTTGGGGATCACGTATGATAGCTGGTGCACACAGCCAGAGACTTTGCATGGGGTGTCAGATAAAATTACCCTTAAGGAGCTGAAAAAAAAAATACAGATTTTACTACAAGTGAGAAACTTTCACATGCTAGTATCTGCCTCAGTTTCCTCATGGTTCTTCAGCATTTTAGAGGATTCTGTGCTTTTTGTGTGGCCACCCAGCTCTAGGGTAGCCTTTTCTGCCCAGTCCATGGCATCTCAGCAGATTAGTGCCTCCAGTTCTCATGGCTTCACCCACAGGAGATGTTTCCCAACTGCTCCATCAAATCACCCTTTTTCTCTCCCCTCTCCACTTCAGTTTTACAGTTGATACCAACACCTAGTTTCTTTTGGTTTTTTGGGGTGTGATGTGTCTTCATATCCTTCTGGTGGTGAGATCCTTCCAGCCATCCCACCCTGTCAGCAGTGCTCCCTGCTGGGGCAGACTCATTAAAAACCTCATGCCACATTTTCTGTGATCTGTAGCTTCCTTCAGGCAGTGGTTTTAACAGGGTCTCTGCCAGCCTGTGACTGATGTATTGCTCCACAGAAGTTGGAGTGATGCATGGATTTCCTCAGAGCAGAGTGCCATCAGCTTGTCCCATCCTTGGCTGCACATTTGAAGTGACATGAAGCTGCCAGGGATGTGATTTTTCCTTATGCTTTTCAGCAACAAGTGGAGACACAAAAAGCTCTTAGAGTTTGGAGATGGGAAGGAATGGAGAAGAAATGGAAGTTTCCAAATACTGTGAACCTGGCATCACTTTGTTAAAGGACTTAACAGGAAGGGCAGAGCCTGAGCTATCAGTTATGACCAAAGATGTGACCTGGGGTGGACCAGTATCTGCTTTAGAAGGATAAATCAGGAAGGTGTGGGGAGAAACCTACCCGCTGCCAGGTTCTCTGTGGAAGCTTTTCCACCTCTCCCTATCAGATTTATCATCGGGGTCTGATGAGGAAGGCAGATGAGACATACAAATAATTATTTTTTTAAAAAATTGGGAGTCTGTCATACAGTTGAGAGCTACATGATGCTGCAGAAGAAGATCCTTTAATTTCTGCTTCCCTGAGGCAAACATATAAAGGCTGGAGCAGGTTTTGCCCCTGGTGCACGGAGGGGAAGAATGTTCCTCTGTTTCATCTCACAGCCATCCTCGAGCCCCCTTAGGTTAGATACAATCCAATCCCCACTTTAAAGGCAGCTTTGGAAAACTTTCCCACAGATGCTTACAGCTGAGATTGCTTCAAATCCACTATGTCCCACTTCATTTCACATAATTAGGAGCTGTGACTTCCCTGACCTGACTCTTTGTGTCTTGAAATGAGATTTTTCAAAGCAGCAACCCACCAAGGAGAAATTGAAAGCAAACTGATTATCCATGTGGGATGGCTCTGACCTCCTGGTATTAAAGGATTGACCAACTTCTTGCTAAATTCACTTAATCTTCCTTTTTTCACCCCCTCTCACTTTTTTTTTTTTATGCTCAAGAAGAAATACAAATCCACTTATGTATTCAGCACCCACCTCTACTTTGCTTATTGTAATCACTTTTGCATCCTCTGATCCTGAATCAGGTCTGAACCAAGAGGAAAAGGCAGAGCTGGGTATCAACTAAAGGTGCAAAAACGTTGGGCTTGAATCAGACCAAAGAGTCTCCCACAGGCTGCAGCAAAAACAGCAGCAAACTTATGGCAAGGAGAAGATTGAAGAGTTCTCAGGCCAGGGGGATGTTACCTGTGTGCAGAGCTGGCCTTTCTGGAACTGAGCAGCAGAGGCTTGAGCTTCTAAAGGGCAGTGAACCAAACTGTGTGGCTCAGGTGCAGACCCAAGGTGTAAGAAACACAGAACTTACCTGCCCTTAGGCAAACTGCTTGGGCAGTTCTGCCTTCATGCCAGCAGTGTGAGCCTTGGACATGTGACCCTTTCCTCATGCTTCTCTGCTCCTTTGTCTGTGTCTCCAGCCTTGGCAAGGCAGTGACCTCCCCAGGGATACGTGGGGACATGAGCCCAGGTTAGTGCACCACAGCTGAAAATGTGCCTTTTTAGGAGCCCTGCACCAAGAAGAGCCTTATGGAGAAGTGGGGAGCCTTGCAGGTGCCAGTCTGGCTCGGGGAATGGGGAGCCCTGGTGTTTCACCCCAGCCCTCCAAGCCCCCACACTGAGGGTGAGTGTGTACAGGGACTCAGACACCTTCCTGACATCTGTTTTTCTACACTTATTTCATGCAGGCATGGAAGAGAAATATATTGAGCACATTACCTAAAATTAGCAGCAGCAGCAGTTTAAGTTGCATATAAAATTAATCTGATTGGATTTTAAATAGAGGCTTATAATAAACAAGGCTGGGGCTGTTTACAAACCTCACTGCAATATAATTATATTTTTCAGCATGAGTTGAGAGCTACAAGAGTGGCTGGTCCAGTGGCAGCTTTATTATATTCAGCAAGTCCTAATGAATAGGGAGTAGATTGTAAAGTATTGTATGTTTTTATTGTTATTCATGCAGGTGAGAGTTTTGCAGCAAGGAGGTCACTGCCTTTTATTGCTCTAGGTTCTTGGGGAAGAAGCAAGTGCTTTGCCAAGGTTCAGAAATGAGCTGCTGTCAAGGAAAAGGAGGAGGGAAAGGTCTGCTCCAGCCTGAGATTCATTGTTTCATGGCAGGGGAGGTGACCTTCAGGTCAACCTTGGACCAATTTTGTGCAACTCTATGGACTTCCCAGCTGAACAGTGCTGGTGGTGACGACCTGCACCCCATCCTGCAGTGTCACAGCAGCCCACGAGGTGTGATGTGAAGCTCCTGACTGTGAGCTTGCACCCCTCAGGTGTCTGCACAGACACCCTGGGTCACCTGGCAGGTGGGACCTGATGTGACCAGTTTTTCCTGGCATGGGTATGGCTGAATAGATCACAAGGGCAATGGGAAGCAGGCAAGGTTTGGCCACAGCCTGGTGGTGACTCCACCACAATGGGTGGGATGAAAGTGGGGATAAAATCTGTGCTGTGGTACTCCATCTGTGAATGCATGTGTGTGTGTGCACCTTAGGGCAAGCCTCTATGGTTGAATTTCCAGGAGAGAAATTGTGTCAGGAGAGAGACATGTCAGTGTTGGCTCTTCCTTGCTGCCTTGTGTGCAATCTGGAGAAGTGTTGATTCCAGTTTGTGACCTGTAAGGACCTGAGCAAGCAAATGTTCAGGTGTTTGTTACAAGCTTGTGGCAGTTGCTGGGAGAGTAGCAAAGATATATACCCAGGGCTTACAGGGAAAATGCAAGCTGCAAATATACACACCCATAAAATTGTGGTTTGTCTGCGTTTTATTTTTGTTTTTAATGAGTGTTAATAAAGTGGTGGAAGATCACAAAGGTTTTCTTCCTCAAGTGTTAAAATAGGAAGCAATTAGGGCTGTTGAAAGTTGCCATGGTGGCAGAATAAAGATGACTTGGGGAGGATAGTTGTTTTTTTCAGTCTGATATCTGGGATTGCTGCTTCTTTGCTCTCATTTGCCAGAGCTGGGGCAGTTTTAGATCTGTTGCAACAGAACAATGAGCAACCATCATGTGTATGAACACAGCTTTGGGCTGTGCATGGGGCTGGGGGCACTGGTGAGGACCATGCCCATAAGATGGATGCACAGATAATAAGTGGGACCAGGGGGGTGCAGCCTGCAGCTGGAGAAGGGTTCAAATGTCCCTTCCCATGGTGTTCTGGATGAACTGCCTGCCACCCACCCAGCACACTGCAGGGACAGCTCAGGCTCATGCACACCTTGTCCCCTGGGCTGGGGGTTCACATATTTAAGCACAGAACTGCAGCCTGGCTCTTTTCTTTTTCTAATTTTTTTTCTCCCTGTCTCCAAGCTGTTTTCAAGGCATCAGGTTCAGTTGAGTGGAGTTGGTATTAATTAAGGAAAGAAAAGTTATTTGCCAAGGAGCTTTTGAAGGAATAGGTCTAAGTCTTTGAGCTGGCTCAGGGGATAGGAGGTGAAGGGCTTTGAGTTATATATAACTCAAAGATCCAGTTCCTTGCAGTGTAATACTTGCCTTGCCAAACTGGGAATTCAGCAAATTGGCTTCAATACTGACTGGGAGGGTTTTGTGGGTGGTTCTCTGTCTTACCAGACAGTTTGGCTTTGCAGTCAGGGTAGTGGGGCAAAATGAGATCAAGTCTTAGACCTGCAATTGATTGTCTGGCCAATACCAGGCAAGCTTCCCAGCCTGAGCCCTCTGTAAATCCAGAGGAGGTGTCTCCAAGTCTGAGCTGATCTCATGATGGGCGCTGTGTCCCACCCTGCTGAGACACTTCCTTCTGGCACAAACCTCCATCCAAAGTGGTTTCAGCTCACTGAACTATCAGGAAGCCAGCCTGACGAAGAGATGGGTGGGTTGTGATGGCTTGGTGGGACTGGGAGGACAGCACTCTCAGCCACGACTGCACCCAGTGGATGGAGCAAGACAATGTGCTTGGGCAGCAGGTTCCCATCAGCCCAGCACTTCAGGTATTGACAGGCTGGATTTCAGCTTGAATTAATCATCCCAGGCTGGACAAGCCTCTACAGAGGGCTGCTCCTCTCTTGTTAAGACAAGTGTTAACAGCAGGTCAGAAGAATTACCCTCCAGCCATCCTTATTTCTCTCCATTAACTGCAGAAAGCAGCACATTAACTCAGTCATTAAGCTCAGTCTTAAAAATTAGCTCAGAATGCCCCAAACTGGGAAAGGCAAGCACCTTTCTTGGGGATCCAGTGTCTGTGGCTTTGCTGCTGTGAAACAGCTCCACTCCTTGTAGCTGTCACAGAAATCCCTTCCTTAGCTCGCTGACTCCACCACCTCCAGATGTGTTTTGTAGTGTGCAGTTTTTCTCACACTCTGATGGGTAGGTTCCTTGGTGGGAGCCATGGGGGATAAATTTCAGCATCCCAGTGAAATCCTGAGGTCCATTTTGCTTTTTCTTCTCTCCAGCTTTGCAGTGTGGGCTGGGCTGCTGGCTCCTGCGCTCCAAAGAGACTTGTGTCAGCAGTGACGTGTGCAAGCAGGACCAAATTACTGAAATTACTAAAAATTGGCCCAAATAGCCTGTGTTCCTGGAAAAGGGACTTCTTAAAGGTGCTGGTTGTCGGAAGGTCAGTGTCTGAAACTGTCTTAGCACTGGGTCACACCTGATTAATGCTCTGGGAAGTTACCTGTGGGGTTGGTCTACTGTTATCACTGTTTTTTACTAATCTGCTACTGAATTAAATGGGGTGTAGACCCAAGCACTCAGCCAGGTGCCCCCTGTTCTCTAAACACCTTTGCTCCATGCCATCACTTCTCTCCCCTGGAGAATGCCAGAGCCCAGTTGAGGAGGCAGCAGAGGCTGTATGGATGGTGGGGTGGGTGGTGGAAGACTGAGTGGGCAGAGGCTCTTGCAGTGCTGCTTGATCATGGGGCAGAGAAGGAGTGAGGTCTCTGGCCTGGTTTATTTGCTATTGCAGAATAAGCTGTTGGGATAAAACAACGTTATCCAGCTTGCTGGAAGGGAGGGAGAGGAGGAAGGTGTTACAATATGTTAGAATATTCCACCCACCACGCAGGATCGGAGAGAGAGAGAGAGACAATCTGATTTTCCTTTTCATGAAACCTCTTAGCTGTTTAATACAGTTGAATCCCATAATCTCCAAGCTTTAGCACAGCAAAGAGTTTCAGTCTTCCTGGGGCTGTGCAGAGGTTCCTCAGTTCTTTGCTGTGTGTGTTGGGGTCCATAGATGGCAGAGTGGGTTTGATCTTTGATGCCTACACCTGCAAACTCAGGTTGCACATTCCCTCTGCAAAGATCTATATTTTTTTTTTGGGGGTGCATTTTCATTTTTATTTCTCTTCCCCCCCTCCTAATTGCACTGAGCACTATCCCGGTTGTGGTTGCTGCCCTCCTGTCTGAAGATGGCGCTGCAACATCTCACAAGCAAAATTCCCAGTGTTAGCATCTCCTCCAGCCCTGGTGGCTGTGGGCTCTGACAGTTGAACTGACACCAGTGGAGAGAGAAATGCGTGGAGCTTGGGAAGCAATCAGGGAGTGAGGGTGGGGTGCTTGGACATGAGCTGTGCAGAATTTGCCAGTGTGCTTCAGAGAGGAAGGGAAAAACAGGAGAAGATCATGGATAAAGGCAGAGAATTGTGAATTCAGCTGAGGTGCTACTTCAGCCTCCTCCCAAGCCCTTCGTGCTTTGCCACGGGTGGGATGCTGAAGCGCCTGATTCGCATACGGGGCCAAATCCATCACGGGTGCAAACTGGCTCCCTTCCTCCGACTGCTGCTTGCGTCTGCTGGCAGGCTCCAGCGCTACAAACTGCCTTAAAATAAAAAAAAAAAGGGGGGTGTTGGTGAGAGAGGGAAAGAAAGGAAATTCCCATTGACTGAGATGGTTTCTGTGATAGAATTGAAAGGCTGCAGACTCGTCTGTGGCTTGCAGCAGCTCCTGGTTACTGGTGTGGATCTGGCGTTGCGTGGGCAGGGGGACGTTGCTTTTTAGCTGGGCAAAGGAGCCCAGGAAAATGCAGATAAATATTAAAATAAAAGGAAAATAAGAAAATGGATATATGTGTATAGTGGGTGTTTAGCTAAGGTTCTTTCCTGGGCACTGGGGAGTGGGGTTTATGCTGTAGAGCTCACCTGCAGGGGCTGTTAGGGGAGGGCAGTGCCACAGGAATGGCTTGCAGGAGAAATGAGAAAAGACAAGGCGAGCTGCTGTTCAGTGCATACACAGCCCTGAGATACCTTCATCTCCTCCCACCTTGTCTGGTACAAATAGCTGCTCCCCAGACTCCCACAAGGGCCAGTTCCCCAGGCAGCAGGAGGGCTGGGAGGGTGCTCGCCAGCTTCTCGCCGTGCTGGAGGAGCATGGGCACATTGCCCTACTGCTCACACCAGCCCATTGGCTCCCTGTTAACTTCAGCTAGGAATCAGCCTGGGCAGACTTGCAGCAGTCTGTTCCAAGGACCTTCTGCCTCCTCCCTGCATCCCTCTTTATCACCTGGTGTGTCTGGGTATCGGAGCTCACATCTGCACTGCGGGGCTGTGGGGAGCAGCTTCGTGCCCCGTGGAGCTGAGCATGGCATTGCAGAAAGATGGTGTGTGGAGCAGGGGTGCCATGGCGAAGCAGTCGGGGGGTCCCTGGGGTTCCAGGGCCACTCCTAAGCAGGCAGAGGGGCCATGGGGAAGGTGGAAGCCTGGAGGCTGAAATCCAGTACCCAGCACTTCTGGGAAGTGTTCGGTAAGCTGCAATCTGAGAGAGGCTGAAAGCCATTGCAGAGGTGGGTGAATTCAACAAAGGAGGCATTGAGTTCATGTTTATTCCTTTTTCTTTTTTCTTTTTTTCTGTAATTCTGTAAGCTTCTGAGTGTAGGCAGCTCACAGGGACTTCAGAGCCCCTTTGTTCCTCCAGACCTGTGGAAACCTTTCTCTGGCATGTCAGGCTTTGCTGGGAACAGTGGGCTGCCTGCAGCAAAGCCAGCAGCAGTGCTGTAGTGTGTGGAATCAGAGCATGAGGTGTCTCAGCAGCTCTGCTGTGCCTCTTGCAAAGGAGCTGGATGCAGGTGAGCAAAAGGATCTTCCCTCTTACTGCCCACGTGGAGAACAGGCCACAGGAGAATATGATGTCCAGCTGTGTTAAAGGTCCCAGGGAAGATCAATCTGCTGCTAAATGGGTTCCATCTCCCTCCAGCACCAGCCAGGAGCTGGATGCAGGGTCTGATTAATCAGGATCTTGTTGGTGTGGTATCAGTGCACGTTAACAGGGATTATTGGTACAGAAGCCTTAGCATAATTAGCCAGAGGTACTTACGGCTCACTGCCTTGTTCCAAGGAAATGCTGAGGTGGGCAGTGCAGGGCAGAGGAACTCCCTGGAAGGATGTGAAACAAGCAGAGAAATTTGGAGATACATCCAGAGTCCACAAAACAAGATCCTGCCTTGGGTTGACCTCAAAGCCACGGGAGATTCTAAACCACCTTCTGCAGCTTTTATCGCTGAAAGCACACTGAAACGTTTCCAGCCACTTGGCACAGGTTCTGAGATGGAGTGTGTTAGGTGAGTCCCTGCCCCCTCCCTCCCTGCAGTTTCCCATCACTCATGTGAAGAGCCTTGGTTGAGTCCCAGACTTTGTCTTAATGCATAAAAACCTGTGTGCAGTGCTTGCCATGGACCTTTCAGATGAGGGGAGACCCACCCCTCGCATCTACTCTCTAACCTGGCACGAGCTGCTGTTACTGGTAATCCTCTTTGCCATCTCCTTTCATCACTGCCTGAGACCTTTCCCATCAGTTACCCTGGGCAGCACTGAAACAGCAGGTAATCTATACGTACAGTAAATTGACTTTAGCTTTTGCCTTGAGCAGCTAAAAATGAAACGAGGAAAGAAAAGAGGGCAAACACTGATTAAAAACAAGTTATAACCTCTGTTGCAAAAGGGACAGCCTGTCATCAGAGCATCTTCTGCCATGCTCTGCTTCTCCACTGCAGAGTAAACAATTTTGTCCTCACTTCTGAATTGAAACACCTGAACTATGTGGCCTCAGCCTTGGAAAAAAATTGCAGGTTCATTCTGGGGAGGAACGGGCAATTTTCCTCGGAGAGAAAATTGTTAAATGTCACTCATCCTCATGTGGTGTCTGCAGAAGCGACACCGTTTCTGGAGGTCTGGGACTATGTTTTGGCAGGGTGATGGGCTGCAATCACAAGGTTTGATTTACAAACCAGTGTGGCCCCTGTGGGGAGATGTGGCTGGATGGTGGCGTAGGAGCTACAGGCCAGAGGAATTCAAAGGGGCTTTTGCTCCCTGGGTGCTTGGGATGGGGGGCTTGGAGGTGGGGCTGTCACAGGGTGTCTCTGCTCAGGGGGCTGCAGTGTGACTGAGCTGGAGTAATGGGATTGTTATATGGATCTGTGTACATGGCCTCAAGTTGTGCCAGGGCAGGGTTAGATTGGATATTGGGAACAATTCCTTCCCCCAAAGGGTTCCCCATCCCTGGCCCAGGCTGCCCAGGGCAGGGGGGGAGTCCCCATCCCTGGAGGGATTTCAGAGCCATGGAGATGTGGTGCTGAGGGACATGGGGCAGTGGGGACTGGGCAGTGCTGGGTTAATGGTTGGACTGGGGGAGCTTAGAGGTCTCTTCCACCCAAGGCTGCTCTGTGATTCTATGCTCTGTTCCAGCCTGACATCTCCCTCCGTTGACAGAGATGCTGTTAAGTCTTCTCCAATTCTGTTTTGGGGTGAGGCAAATTTTATTAGCAAATAGTGTATTCTTTTACCACGGGGAGCTGTGAGAGTGTTTCCCCTCTGACATCCATCTGGACTTCCCCTGGGGCTGCCCATCCCCAGGGGTGCTGGTGGCTGTTGGCGGCGAGGGCCAGCCAGCCTTCTCTTGCCAGTGGAGATGCAATTGCAATCAGACTTGCTCCCTCTGAAGTGATTAGGAAGAATTATCCTCAATTTGTTTGTTTTATTCACTGTAGACCTCTCTCTTTCTCGCCATTGATTTGAACTCCAGACATTGCATCGTGATGAAATCTAAATTCTTATCTGGGCTCCGTTGTTCTTGCACTTAACCACCTTGCAGACATCCTGCTCCTTGTCTGTTCCTAGGAGTTTAGCCTTGAAGTCTTTCAGAGAGATGTCAGCCCTGGGGAGGAGGGAGAAGTGTGGCCCCAAGTGACCGAGTTAGAGCTGCAAAGAGATTTTGCACTGACAAGGGGACAAAGTCTAAATTTTCCATCCTTCAAAACACAGCTCAGCTCCTACCCAACCCTATTTAACAGGCACCTCCATCCCATCGCAGCCATTTGTCTCCAGGAGCAAATGGGTTAGTATTTCACTGCGGGCAGAGAGGGTCAGAAATTGACCTTCAAGAAATCATTGAAGGCTTTAAATCTGAAGCAGAGAAATTAGTTCCTGCTTGTGCTAAGCAAGCACCTAAATCCTGGAGGCAGGGTTTGCCAAGAACCTCAGCCAGGACAGGTCTGGGTCTGATTTGGAGATCCATGCTCTCATACCTGGGGAAATGATGGTGTTTGAGTCCCTGGGGCTCTAGGGTTAGGGATTTATTTGACTGGGAAGAAAGATTTGAGTCAGGGTCCTCCAACAGACTTAAAGCAAGACAACTGTCTTTTACTTTGGGTTCTGATTCATTCGTTGTGTAGGGACCTCTGGGGGGATTCCTGACTGTCACCATAAACTCAGATAAATCAGAGTGTGGGTAAAGGAGGGAGGGAAGGAATATTTTTCTTGTTTTGCACTGTTAGGGAAACAGAGACCTCTAAAGCTTTCTTTAATGTTTTTACATGGGAGATCTGTTCTTGGTTTGGGATTTGTTTGGTTTTTTTGAGTAAACAAGATGTGTTCAGTCTTCCTATAGCTTCAGGTTCAAACATGCTCTGACAAAAATGTATTTTTCAGTACAAAATGACACATTACTATGAAGTCAGATTTATCTGTCTTATTCTGGGATGTGATACACGCTCTTGCTGTGAGTATTCTCATGCCAATAACGGGTTTCCAGCCTGGACCAGCACTACTGGGGAAAATGCCAGGACAGGGAGAGCTGTTGGGGAGCCCAGATCTGCTGTTGGGTCACTCAGAGTCCTTCCCGGACCTCAGGAAACGCTCAGCTTGGAGCTGTCACTGAACTGGGTACGTTCCCGCACAAGGGGACTGGTTTTGAGAAATAGTCTCTTTCCAGCAATCATCTATATTATTTTCAAAAAATTAATTAAGGAAGTATCTAATCAATGATGACTCAATCTCATGAGCAGTCTCGGTGCGATGGTGCTTTGGTTTCTCCCAGCCTGGAGGAGCTCTCCTTTGCCTCCTGTGCAGCGGCCAAGCCTTTCCCTGCTCCTTCCCATTCATCTCTGCCGCAGACAGGGAGGAATCATCAGTCAGTGCGGAGAGCTCGGCCGTGATTGATACCAACAGGCCATTGATTGTGTTTAACAGACAGGAATTTCTGTCGCTGGCTTCCCTCCCCTTAGGTTTTTCAAGTCCTTTCTGCATTTTTGCTCAGTCTCTTGGCCCTGTCTCCTTACCATCAACGCCACGTTCACTCTGTCCAATCAGCTTATTCTCCATAGAGCTGGCACGTCGCTGGCTGAGTGGAAAATGCATCACTAGCTCTAGGGGGAAAAAAAAAAATAAAAAAGGAGGGGGAAGGGTGGACCATGAGGCCTCTGAAGTCAGGAGACTCTTCTATATCTGTCCCTTTCACAAAAAACATAGTGTATTGCTGTGTGGTGTTTGTTTGTACCTCTATCTTGTGTTTTTTCTCTCTTCATATCTGTGTCTTTATTCATAATAGCCAAGGCATAGAGGCATCATATTTCCCCACTTCTCTGATAACGATCTGCCAGAACAGAAATGTTCTAGCTGAGAAAGTTCCTGAGAAGCTCAGCACTAATATCAGAGGCAGCAGCCTGATACGGCAGCCGAAATAAAATTGCTTTTGCTGGGAAGAAACATTCCTCTGCAAAAGAGAGAGTGCTTGAGTTGATGCAACCAGGAATAAGATTAGATGGTTGTCAGGGGACTTGACATATTTTGTTGATCACAACGAAAGCTGAGGCAACCAAGAAAGAGTCAACAAAGGAGCAGCTTGCACCTGAAGAGCTCGGTGTGCCTGATGTGTAACCACTGCCAGGATGGAGATGTTCCTCCTGCTTTGCTTTGGGTGGAGGGATGGCCACCTCAGAAGTGGTTTGAGGGAGGGGGAAGAGCAGATGGAGTTATGGTTACAGGGGGAGTTTCCAGTCGAAGTCCTAGAAGGAGTTGAAGTACCGTGACACGGGGTGTCTGCTCTGAATGTGCAGTTCAAACCCAGAGCAGCAGAAGTCACATGGGAGATAAAGGACTCGGTTCAGTGGACTCAAATGAGGAGGGTATTTCAGCCAGACTTGAGAGAGCTGGCTTGAAAAGAATCCTCCTTTAGGCCAAAAAAAAAAAATCCGAGAAACCTCACAGTACTTTTTGTACGAAATCCAATAAGAGATGCAAAAGCTGCTGCTTGCAAGGTTTGCTGATTCTGCTGTGAATTCTGCACGGAGCTGTGAGAGGGTAAAACTCACCTCTTCAATCTAATTTTTAAAGTTGAAAGCCTCTTCTCTCTCTATCACCTTTTATAAATGTGAGGGTTAAATGAGCAGTGAGCTCTTTAGGTTGGCTTTCGCTGGCTTGTAATAGACCAGTGATTTTTCTGTCTTCTGGGTAAGGATGGTTGGGGGTTTTCTTCCCCCCTATGAATTTAACATACAGTGGAGATTTTAGAGAAAAGGGGGGTATCATAACTTCACAATACTGCTTTGTTGGGGTGATGAGACTTCCTCCTACCCCCCAGCTCAAGATCAGCTGAGACCCTGAAGCAGTAAGATCAGTCAACATTTATTCTAGCTGCTGTACCTCAAAAAAAACCCTACCTCTGTGGTGAAAACATTCCTGGGCAAATGTGGCTTATGCCTAAAATCTCTTATAAGAACACAAGGTTAAGTAACTTTTCATTATAAAATTAAAGGTTTTCCTAGCTTTCCTGGTTGCAAAGGGAAGGTTTAGCAGGTGATCCTTAAGTCATTGTCAGTGCTCTGCCTGGTTGGGTGGACAGCTTGAAAAATAGAGCTGAGAGGTATGAATGTGCCCATTCGTTTGAAGGATGAGTTAATACTGCAGCATGGTCACCTGGAGAGTGAGAGCACTTCCACTCACACTGCAGCAGGAAGGTGAGGATGGGGGACAAGATATTTCCAAGCAATAAGAGCATTGTACTGTTTACTGGCTGTCTTAGGTCTAAATAATCTGAATAAAAATCTCAAAGATGAATTTATTTACAGAGAGTATGTACCCAATGCAGTCTGGTGACAGAAACAACAGAGATTGCTCCATGTGAAATGTAAAAAAGCTGTTAAATACCCTCTTTAAACATGGTGGGATAGGCCAGTGAGGGTGATGTGTCTCCTGACAGCTCAGATAGGAAGCGGTTCCTGAGGTCAGTGAGCTGTGAAAGACTCGTGTTTCCTCCCATTTAATTGCTCTGTAAAAATATGAAGTGAATAGTGCACTTTCCAAAGGTCACTCAAAAAACCAATAAAATCAACAACATCCTTCCAGCTGGGATCCCTCCCCCCACTCCTCAGAACCGATGCAGATGGATGCATCAAGGGCAGAGTCCTGCACCCTCTCCCAGGCTGGAGGAGCTGCCCCGTTGCTCTTTGCCCTGCTGATGTATGTGGCTGGAGGATGTAGGTATGGCCCCGAGGAAGGCTCTGCCCACAGGGCATCGTGCTGTGCTGAGAGGAGGGATGCCAAGTCACTGAGAGGCTGAGGAATGAAGGGAAGGGGACTGGCTGAGCCCTCACGTTCTGCTGTCTGAGCTCTGCCTCCCTGCACACAACTGTGCCATTACCTGATTTCTCTTAATCTGATGCTTATCTCACATCTCCTGCAAGATGAACTCTCAAGGACCTCTATTGTGATGTTATTTCCCACCCTGACTGATTTATAGGCATAGGTGTGTTGGTTTTTTAATGGAAAGTTGCTCATCCCCTATACCCTCTGGAAGTGATAGACCTTACCCCTGGCCCATCAAGCTCCAGTGAAGGAGGAGTATAAGAGGAGATGGATGTGCAGATTTGCCCTGGGTGGTGTAAAAGGACAATGAGAACCCAAGGAGTAGAGCTCAGATATCTCAAGTCTTAGTTTAGTCAAATCTCTGCTGTATCCCTTCTCCTGTTCCTTTTCATCTGTTATTTCATTGCATCGTTGTGTTGTGAAGTCAGAACCACCTGCAGCCTCCTCTGCTGTTCCTGTGTACCTAACAGTGCACGAGGAATGCAGGGAAAATGCAGGAGCTGTTACTTCTGAGGCATGAAAAAGAGAGGAAATTGCCATTGAATTACCTGGAGTCGTCCCAGAAATAACATTACAGGGTCCATGTGAATAATCCAGGCAGGTTTTCAGGTGGTATTTGCAGAGTCAGTGGACTTAATGTTTCCTAGGATGGGTTGCTAAATAAAATTATACATAAGTTAATGGATGCAGCCATGTAGAAGACATCCCCAGCGGAAACATTGAGAATCATTTTCCTCTCTTACAAGACTCATTTTATTCATCTTTTTCTTAGTCAATTAACACAACTTCACTATTAATATTAACTAATACATGCCTGGAAGGTCCTGTGCTTAGTGAAGTGATGATAAGGACAAAATGGTACTGTTAATCTTTCAAAGGGCACCAGATGCTCACAAACTCAGCAACTGAGAGCATATACTTGTGTTTTGGCTTTTAAATTATTACATGTATTTTTAGAACAATGTGTAGTATTATTAGAACTGGTTAATTAAAGCATGGCTTGTTTGTGACATCATCTGTTCTGTGGCTCCACATGAACTTTGTTGGGTCTGGTCTGGGTTCAAGCCCTTGTGGTTGATTTGGTATGGTAAAGACATACCAGAGCCATGTAGCCAGTCTGGCTAGATCTTTGATTGACAGCCTGTTTCCCCTCAAAATGTGGTTAAATGGGATAACCAGGGTTAAGGATAAAGCAAACTTTGGGCTTCTAGCAACTTACTGTAGTGTCTGTAATTGAAAGACTTGTCAGGTGTCTCATTAGGCATGCAAACATTGAGATTAGCAGCAATGCAATTCTGTTAGTCCACATCTTAATACAAGCAGCAAAATGTGGGAACTTTTTGGTGTTTATAAAAGAATTTATTTCACTTTGGGAAGCCTTTTTTATGCTCTTGCTGAAAACTTGCATGCCTAGTCCAAAACTAGCTGTGGCTGGACTGTGAGCTTTTTAGTGCCACACTTTGAGCATTGTGCAATAGTCCAGCTTCAATGTTTCCTTAAATTTGGGTCTTCACCTCTCACCACCTCCCCTTCCCTCAGCAAATCAAATCTGTAACTTTAGTAACCAGTTGCTCACGAGAGAGAATGAATATTGAGGATATTTTTCCACTCATCGGTTGCTTAGCAATTAGGAGTGATGAATAAAGTCAGCAAAGTCACATCTTGTCTCCATACATCTCCCTTGACTCTGTAAACTGCTCGAATCAATTGTCTGTTAGTAAATGGTTGGGACATGTACCAGAGTAGCAGATGTAGCTGGGACATAGCTGGAAGAGTCATCAGCAGGTGCATCCCATCTTCTCGTTCCTAAATGTTCAATGTTATTATGTGCTAAGATGCTCCTGCTGCAGCCCAGGTGTGAGCTCCCTGCCTGCCCAGGGAATACACTGCAAAATGGCTGGAATATTTCTGAATGCAGGCTCCAGCACAGCTAACCCTTGCTGACCCATGTGGACTACATCTAACTCTATAGGGATGCAATGGTCACACACCCAAAAGAGAAAGGCTGTCAGTGCCATTGTGTTTTGGGAGGTCTCATGTTTGTAATTGTGCACCTGAGCTCACTGTGCAATGAATGGAGGAAAATCAAGTACTTGAGAAACCCCACAAGCAGAAGGAATGCCAACTTTTGTGGCTGTGGGGAAGATCTCAGGGTGTTTGGATGTTGTTCTGATTTTATGGTTGTGTGCATACCCAACATCACCATCCACATGACATCCGAAGAACCTTACTGATGGAGGTTAAACTGCTGGGAGAACTTAGGCAAGACTGGGGAAGAGTTTAGGGAATTTAATTTGGGATTTAGCATCTTGTGTGGCAGCTTGATCCACTTCAACTGCTGTGAGATACCAGCAGTATGAATGTCTCCAGTTGAGGTAGCCACCGTGGGGTCCTGGAGTGCCTGTACAGAGATTGACCTCATCACTTTCAGACATAGAGGCTGGAACAAGATGATGAGTGGTCTCAGTTCCACTGTCTGTATTTCCTCTGGGAGGTACCTACACAGAGAGGTACTGCAGTGATCAGATTTAGCTACTGAAATTCCTCTGAATTGTGCCCAGCTCCAGGAAGAGCTCGCTGCATGGTCGTTCATCGAATGAAGTTTTAGGCATTTAATTGAGGGACACCTGCAGAGTCAGGCCAGCCTGCCAGTCACCTGATCTGAGTCACCCTCTGGAAATACCTGTCTGTATCCACTGACTACAAAGGGAACGTCAGGCAACTGTGCTCCAAACTTCATCTCAAATAGATGATGTGGAATAAATCCAGACACCTGTATTTTGGGCTCCATCTCTAGCCAGGAATGTTTTCTTTCTCTACCATTTTGCCCACGTTGTTGCTGGAATACATGCTCCACACATCAAGAACACCTCTAACATTGACTGGGACAGACTGTAAAGGGAGAAGGAAATTTATCTTCTTGAACTTCAGCTGTTAGTCATCTCATCTAACCTCCTCATTTGGGTTTTACTGTCTGGCTGTGTGGTGCTGGTGCCCTCCTGGTTCTGAGGTCGGTGTCTGATTTTGGGCAGGGTTGGTTGCCTTCTGGAAGCATCCCTCTGCCTGCTGACAATAGAGAGCTGGGTTTGCTAGGGGAGAGATTAAATGTTGAGCTCTCAAGCAAGCAACCCAACAGTAAAGCCACCCTCTGCCTCTTAGATTGCAGATGCTCTTTTTGTTGTATGTTGGTGTCTCGCCTGGCACAGCAGGGTTTTAGTACATGAGTAGAACTCCTGTATCTTAACATAATACAAATGATAGCAATATTGTAATAATTATACCAAACTCCACCATGGTATGTAACACAGCAGGTGTGCAGATCCTGGCTGTATCCCCAGTGTTCATTAGTCATGCAATTAAACCTTTTTTTTTTTCCCCCTCCTTCTTTGAGATTGCACAAGGTTAATTTTAAAATAGCCAACAAGGTGGTCAAAAATGAGTATACAAGCTAGTCCTGAAGCAAAATGTCCAGCTGTTTCCTTCAGCCCGTGCTGTAAATGAGCCTGCTTGTTCTCACAGAAAATGCCACCAATACAACTTTAACTTATCAAGTTGCAAATGTCAGTGCTGTAACAACTGAATTTAACATGGGGAGATGGTGAACAGCAGGTTACTGCAAGTTCAGCTCAAAAAGAAGCCCTTCACTGCTATTAACAGTTTTACTGTTCCGTGAAAAAAAAGAAGAACGGGATCAAATAGTCATTATCTGAATTGGCCAGAAAATGCAAGACTAGAGACCAGGCAGTTTTTAGTAGGTCAGCTATCTATTTAAAGTAATTTGAATTATCTAAGGATAATTGAAATCCAGTGTTCATCCATTACTTTCACTTTTGGGTCTTAAATGATTATATCCATAGCTCTGCCTCACATTTATTTGGTGACCTGTGAGACCTTCAGCTTTCCTGTCTGTAATGGGTCACAGTATTATTTTCCATCAAATTATAACACATGTAGTTGCAGGTTCTTCAAATGCAATTGGCTTGGCTGCGTGACAGCTGGAAGGAAAGCTATTGCCTCAGTCTTATCTGGGGCTATTTATATTCAGCTCTGCAACTCAACACTCTTTCTTTTGTTGGTGTTGCTCTGCTTACCAAATAAAAAAGGAAAAGGCAGTCCTCTTTTGCATGGCACTATTGGCTTTTCCAGCACATGACACCAGCACCAGTGGCTTTCTGCAGAAGTGTGCAGTGCTGCAGTGTGTTTCAGTCACTTGGAAACAAGGTAAGCAAGATCTTACCCTGTCCACAAGTTTCACCAGGAGATAGTTTTTTCTAATGGAAGATCTGAAAGCAGTTAGCATTTGATTTAGCCAACAACAGACAATTCACACAATTAACTGCAGTCAACTTCTATTGCCACCTCTTAAAAGTGAGCAATTAAGGAAAAGCAGGTCCTGTCACAGTCAACCTGTACAATCCACACATCTCCCTGCAAAGCTGGCTCTGGTGTAGATGGTGGAGCACTTTAATTTGGTCCCATGGACAGCATTCCCAACCACCTGCGTCAGCGACACGGAGCAGGAGTTTGTATGGCTTGGTTAATCTTTTTTTCTCATGGTAGGTTGCATATTCAAGGTCTAGCTTTGGGAGCAGTGTGTCTTTGCAGAGTCTTAAGGTGGAAGATCTCCAATGCCACTTTAGCTAGATTTTGGGGACTCCAGCAAGGAGCTTTTAGGACTTGCTGTTTTAGTGGAGGAGAACCTTACAGGCTCACAGCAGAGCTGAGCAGATGCTCAATTCCATCAAATCAGCATTGCTGCTGATGAGAGGAACCATATTTTTTACCAGCTGAAGACTCTTGGGGTGGGGTGTAAGAGTGTCCCAGCATAGGGACAGGCAGCACAAATGTCTGTTACTCCTCACCATGCCAGGCTATAAATGGGATTGATGGTCTGTGATGTATGGCAACGTTGGCATGAAGATCCATTGAGTGAGTACATACCTCAGCTTCAATTTGTCTCACACAGCTCATAGAGAGGGAGGGGAAACAGCTTTAAAAATGAATAGGGAGATTTATTTCTCTTTTCTTCATTTTATTAGAAGAGCTTGTGCTATCAAGGGAATCTGTCACTTGGGTCATCTCTCTCCTTGTCCTGCAACGGCACAACTGGAGAGAGGGAAAAGCAAATGCATGTGTGTTAGCTGAACTGCTCCAAGGGTCTGTCGTGTGGAGTGCAGCTCTCTTCTGGGTTTTTGGTTTTGTTTTTGCTGGAAGGGAAAATAGATAAAGTTTTTTATTGGAATTTATGCTGATGGGGATATTATTTGGGGAAGATTTATCACAGACTTCTGTAATTCCACAGGGGTCTGACACAGCAGCAACTTGCTAAACAAGCAAGACAATACAGTAGGATTTTATTAGCTACTGAACTTTAGAAGCCTGTGGTATTCAGAAAGCTGGAGAACAGTCGATTTCTCACAAGGTTCTCTTGAGATTATCAGTAAAATCTGATCATTTTTTCTGCATGACCAGGAGTATTTTCTCAGCAGCCTTAGATACAAACTGTTATTACTTTTTCTTCCTTTAGGGATAAAAGTGATAGAGATTATCTATAGTCTGTGTTAGGCCTAAACTTGAGCTCATCCTCAGCTCAAAATATGTCTGGCAACCACAGGAAGGACACCTGTGCTCAGCCAGGAGCTATAACCAGTTATATGTGGTGTGGACACTTGTACCTTCACTGGGTGTCCAGATTCCCCTTGGAGAATAGGGACAGGGTAAAACTACAGAGAGAAACCATAGGTGAGAAAGTGCTATCTTAGGGGAAAATTTGAGGTCTCCTAGACCTTCCTTTCCTTCCTTCATAAGGTCTTTCCCCCTTCGTAAATTCTTCCTGTGCTTAAAGCTTCAAACATTTTACAGAGGAGGATGTTATTTCCATGTTATTGAAGGGATAAGTTGTGCCACAAAGGACTAGTCACTGTCATAATGTGATAGTGGTGGTCAGTGTCAGCCTGGAGATTGGCACTTCTTTCTGCTGGGGACTTTGATCTCACAGAGCACTTCGGCAGCTCCTTGTCTTGCAAGGATTGGCCAGATTGCCCCAACAGTTTGGATCTTTGGCTCCTTTCTCAAGCGTTGACCCCCATGGGCTCAGTCGTGCCTCCTGGCTGCCATGCTTGACACTGTCAGGGCAAAGGGAGAGCATCCAGCCTGGATCAGGAGAATACCTGACATTTGGCTGACCCAGCCCATGCAGGATCAGGAATGAACCCAGGCAGGACACACTAGGGTTAACTGTGTTGCTCACTGGAGTTAGCAAAGCCTTCTCACCCGTACTTTCCAAACTGACTTTAATGTAATCCATGTCAAGAGGTTTGGCCAAGATTGTCTGAGCTTCATCATTTCTGAACGCTTACCAGGTCCTTCAGGAGCACTTTGTACAGGAGTAAAATTCGGGGGTCATTAAGTTTCCCATTAGATCTCAAGGAGACAGGCTATCATTGGGGCAAATGAGACGTAGCACATGATTTCTGGGGTTTTTTGGTTGTGGGTTTTTTGTTGGGTTTTGGTTGGTTTTTTTCAAGTGTAAGATTTATTAAGGAGACTCAAACTCCAGGCAAAAAGAGGTTATTTTCCTTCTTTTGCACAAGAAATCAAAAGGTTAATCCTTGTGGGGCTTCAGGCTATTGTGTTGTTTGTTCCAGATTTTGTGAATTTTTTTGTTTATGGCAAACTTGCAAAATCATGCAGAAGTGTTAAGTGTAAGTCCATGTCTCCCTCTCCTCCCTCACATATTTTATCCATCTTCCATAGTCTTTCCCTCCCTTTCCTTCTACATCTTCTCTTTTTGCACAAAATAGAAATTAAAAAAATAAAAAACCCAAAGTAAAAAAGGTTTGAAGTGAAGTGTTGTAACTCCCAAATTATTCTCCCTATGGGATTTAAACACCTCTCACTGCCCTCTGGCTTTCAGGCTACGTGACACTATTGATACACCAGTGTCATGGGATCACCATGGTGACCTACAAAATGGAGATGCAAACACCATGAACCAGAAGTGTCATGAGCTGGACAGGCAAAGCTGAAGTCAAACTTTTCACTTCACTGTGACAAACGAAAATGAAGCACATCAAAACAGACTTTCATTCCAGAATAAAGGGAAAAGCTAGTTTGATTTGGAAGATTTTTTTTTTTTTGCTATTGATCTGGGGTGATAAAAAGAAAAGGATATTGTGGGGTTTCATGTCACTGTAATAATGACATCCACGTTTCACTGCCAGCTTCTCTACAGAGATGTTTCTTCAGCATGGGCTTTACTGATGTATTTCTGTATTTTATCAGGGAGTTCACTCTGCCCAGGTCTCATCCAGTGAGTCTGACCAGCTTTTGAAAGGCAGATTACCTCCAGAACTCCAGCAATCTGTTGAATTTAGAAGGCAATTATTTTGATATGTAAATGAAACGATGGGAGGAAAAAGGTATCAGTTTTGAAATGCAATCAAGGCCAAAGATAAAAAAGGTTTCTCATCTACTCTCCAATAATTGTTTTTTAAGTGATGCCCTTGGCATGGGATACAGGGCTGTTTCCTTAGCTGACTGCAAGTAAAGCAACTTGTACCATTATACCCAAGGCTGGGAGGAAGGTCATGTAATTCACTTCTGCAATGGCAAAAAAATGGTGGTAAAATCTCTATTGAGTGCACTTAATGGCTCAACAGATTATTAATGAGATATGGAGCTTTTCAAATATAATTCCCTAGGTTTAAATCCAAGCCTTGTCAGCAGCTGGAGAAATACCTAAGGAAAATTAGTTTATGTTCTCAGCCCAGCTCCTGGATGATGAAAAGCTGCACAACAGTTGGTACCAATTAGTGCTTGTGGTGGCCCTCTACTTTGAGATACCAAAGCCAAAATGGGCCAGGGAGAAGGGGGCTAAAGCTGTGGTGGGTGGGCTCTGTGTCTGCAACAGGGACTGGAGGATCAGCTGTGCTTTCACCCACACACCCATCCTCTTCCTTGGAGGGCATCCCATCTGGGGTGTCCCATTGGGGGATCTCCAGCTAGGGCAGTCCCTAATGGGGGCAGCTGCTGCCCAGGCAGGGAGCACAGAGAGAGCCAAACCCTCTTGGTTTCAATGAACTGAAAAAGGTGGGAAAAGAAACCCAGGGAAAGAGCCAGAGAGGGAGAGCTAGAGACAGGACCCACCTTCTGACCCTTTTCTCCTGTCCTCCCCACCTACGTTCTCCTCCTGTCCTACCTTGTGCTGGCCTCTGCTTCTGCTCTCCACCTCTCACCAGCTGTAAACCTGCCTGGAAATTACTGCAAGGTGCATTTTTCCCTTGCTATCCCTCCCAGTGTTCCCTTGTGAATACTGATTTTACCACTCAGGGTAGCCTGAGTCCTGCTCTGGATGTGTTTCCCAGCAGTGACTCCACCTTAGCATAAAAAATAATTAGGATAATAAATGAAGTTCAATATTGTACATGGAGTTTCTTTTGTCAGTGGCACTTAATCACTCAGTTTGGGCTCAGTCCAGCTTCCAGATCCCATCTGGAAAGCTGGAAGGAGAGCAGGATGACGTCCACAGCACTGTGGTCCTTCCAGTGGTCCAGCTGTATTTCAGCAGTGCCCTAGGTTGTCCCAAGGTGCCCCTCTGCATCCCGTGTTCTCAGCAGTCTGTCACACCAGCTCTGCCTTTGCTGCTAAAAGAAATGAAGGCAGAGCTTGGTGTGCATCCTGAGCCAGCACTTTGTGCTCCCCTGGCAAGGGGAGAGGTATCAAACTGATCTCAATCACTCTAGGACAGGCTGGAGTGTGTTAGGCATCCGTCTAATTGGCTGCTCTTATCCTGTGCTAATGTTGGAGTCTTTGGAGTCTTTTATCTTTAAATAGTAATCATTATCTGTAAAACAAATAAATAAATGAAAATCTTCTCTAAAAGCCTACTCCACCATGTTTAAGAGTGGGGAGTCCAGCTACTTAAGGACCTCAGCCACTGCATTAATGCAAGTGAACATCCAATCTCTTCTTTCTCCATTAATCTTCTTTAATCCACTGAGGGCTTGTAGTATTTCCAATTAGTGGTCATTCAATAATTTCTTCATTTGCAAAGAGGCAGAAGTCTCAGGCTGACTGGCAGTGCAAGCTATGGCAGTGGTTCACTGAACAGAGCTTAGATTTCAGATTATGGGAGAAGAGGGAGCAACTGTTAGGTCGAGGGAAATACCTGGCTGGCAAAGGCATATAAATGTCATTCAGCTTGCAAAAGTTAAACTGGGAAGTCCTGGGATTTGTTTCGAAATCACGATGCTCAACAACATTTGCAGGTTCTTTTTACTTGACCTTTATTTTCTGAAGCTCTATGCAGCAGCCACTTCATCCCACTTAACTGAAGCCTTCCAGAAGTTAAGTATCTGGCCTAAGCCTTTTACAGACTGTAGAAAGAAACAAGCACAGCCTGATCCACCTTCCATAGAAATGTATCCTGTCTTAGAGGGGAATGAAAGATGAGAGGAGCCCTGCTGGCCTTGTTAGACTAGCAGCTTAAATTTAAAATTAATCCTACGCTGACATTATTTTTTTATTAGTATTAGTTTAGTCCAACCTAGGTCTGATGCTGGAGAGAAATTTCCCTCGGAGCTGTTTTCAAGCCAGGCAGCAATATTAGACAACATGTTCCTTTAGAATAAGTTATCTGTTTATGCATAAGACTGCAGCAATACAGGGGAATGTGATTCAACAGCAAAAGGGCTGCTCAGGTATTTCTCACTTCCAGTTTAATTCTGTTGGAGTTTATCCAGGATTTCTATACTTTTTAAGATCATGTTATTAAAAACAGGGTAATAAAAGCCAAAAAAAAAGGCTCTTGGGCTGGTTAGGACATTAGAATAAGGGTCTTGCAGGGGGGTTTTCACTTCTGCCTCAATGCAGAGCTCCTGGACTCATCTGTAAATGAAAGTGTAGCTCTTCAGTCAATGCACTCTGTTCCTTTGGGGTTTTGTCACAGGTCTGTAACGTTGGTGTTCTGGGAAGACCCCTGGGAAGTCTGAGGGGCTCAGCCCTGGCTGTGAACCAAGGGAGCTGAAGCATGGGGCCAGGGCTGAGGACAGAGACCTGAAATGGGTCTGAAAACCCTGATGGTGTGCCAGGGAGGCTGAGCTGCGAGATGAATTTTTGATTTAGCAGGTTTAAAAGCTAATGGGATTCAAGAGTAAGATCCAAGACAGCATACAGCTACCCAGCCATGAAGAATGGAGCAAGGCTCAGTTAGTAGCATAATAGCATCTTAGAGGGAAAGAAAGAGAAAAAAGCCCTGGAAGGAAAGATTTTGTTTTCTTTGCATCAGGACGGAAGGGAAATACATTTTCTTGCTGTTGTGCCAAACAGCCAGGTTGTCTGTGCTCTCTCCAGGCCTCAGTTCCCTCTTTCTCCAGTGCTTTGTCATGTCTGTTCAGGCTGAAGGATCGTCGGGGCAGGGATGGTCTCTTACAGGGATTTAGAAGAGGGCAACGGCTCCCTGATCTTGCTGGGGGCACAGCAGTGGAATCCATCAGGTAAGGCCAGGTTGGATGGGGCTTGGAGCAACCTGGGCTGGTGGGAGGTGTCCCTGCCGTGGCAGGGGGTTGGAATGAGATGAGCTTTGAGGTTCCTTCCAACCCAAACCCATTCTGTGATTTCCATTGCAATGAGGAAGGGAGACAGTATCTTCCACCAAGGGTTGTTCATCCCTGCTTTTATCAGCTCAGCTGGAAAGCCAAAGGTTTCCTGTTGGCGCCATGCACCACAGGGAGAAGTTGCTTACAGCCAGGACCTTGTAAGAGCACGTGGCAGCTGCCAGCCTGCATCTAACTGCGGGTCTGGGGCCACGTGAAGTGGGGAAAAAAGCACGGTTTGTGGTTCAGCTTCTGTTTCTCTGATCCCTCTTGATCCCTGCTTTGGAGGTCCATGTGAGATCTGGGTGTTGCTGGGGTCTGTGCTGGCTCCCCAGATGTTTTCTCCTGGGAATGGCTCTTCACTTCCCTCTGAGCTGCATCCCAGCCACCAGCTGGGAAATAAACCCTACAGCACCGTGGTGTTTCATTTGGAGTGATTAATACTGAAACCTACGTGTGGTACCCATGGGAAGTTTACAGGGAACATTTTCTGTAATTAAAAATACTGCCTGGACGACCTCCTGTGGGTTATGTTACAAAAAAAAGTACTATTCCCCCTCTCTGAATGTGCAAATCAAGATTATAAATGGAAAATATTACTGGTCGATGGGTTGAGTGGCCGGGGAGGTGGTTTAGTTGCTGTTTCATTCTGTGATAGCAATTACCAGCATCTGTTTTCACCAGTTGCACACTCAGGTGGGCAAAGGGACTGCTTGGGGAAATTCCCAGGGAAGTGGGGAAAAATGGAGGTGTCTGGGCAAACAAGGAGCTGAAGCTGGTTCTCGAGCATCAAGTGGTCTTCTTGGCACTCACAATGTGCTTCTGCGTGCTGCAGGAGATCAGGTCCGATCCTTACCATCTGGACCAATAATCAAGGCTTCATTAGAAACGCAGATTTGTTGTAAATTAGAACATGTAATTAGAAAATGTGTCTGCTAATTGAGTCCCTTTGATGCAAGCTTCTAGATGTGACGCTGTTCCCACACAGAAAGGGTTTTTCATGCCTTTTATTTATATACATTTCCCCCCATTTATTGTTATTTGCAGCTTGAACTCTGCTGATCAGAAATACTCAGAAATTCATCTTGTAAAGAGCAGTGTCACTTCGACTATTTATAAACACGGTGCTGGCACAAAATGCCATTCAGCAAATTCCCTTTTTTAGGTTACTTCTTTCCCTCCCTCCCTCCCCCTTGTTTTTTTCCTTTTCCTTTATATTTCCAACTACAAAACAAGAAGTTTCTATTTTAGTTCGTGCAGAACTGTTCCGAGGAAGCCAAGTGGTGATGATT
This sequence comes from Podargus strigoides, assembly GCA_028020825.1. Taxonomy (NCBI): domain Eukaryota; kingdom Metazoa; phylum Chordata; class Aves; order Caprimulgiformes; family Podargidae; genus Podargus; species Podargus strigoides. Next base: position 3,529,752 of record CM051644.1, read on the forward strand.
CAGTAGGTGGCACTCCTCCCTCTCTGTCTGCTCCGCCGATGGCAGCCCTGGCACGGTGAGAAGGATTTTACCTTCCTTAAAGGTGTTACCTCTTGATTGGTGGGACAGGGACTCCTTGAACTCATGGGCTCACGCAGCATCCCAGAGCATCCTCTTCCAAAAAAAAAAAAACCCCACAACAAATAATCAAGGTGACAAATTCATTGTTGAGGCACATTTCCAACTAGAATCATCTCCATTCAGCTCTCTGCAGTCCTCCCTGCAGTTTTAATTAGTGGCAGTGGCCTTTACTTGTGGTCTTAGTGAAGTCCCACATGCTCCTGTTGGGCTTTCAGCAGCTGCCACCCTGCTCTGCCCGTGCACGGGGGGCAGCCACAAGGGCTGTTTCTGTTTCTGCAAAGGGTTTTTTGGGTTTCTTGAGAAAGGGAGCGCTGCAGACGTGCAAATTCTTATTACCCTTATATAAGCCGAGGGAATTAATTAAATAAATGCATAAAAATAACCTCTCAGAAAAAAAACAGAACAGCTAGCATATAACTTAATTTCCTGCCACTCTCTAAAATCTGCTACGGCACAATGCTGGGTCTTTCTGCTGCTTTTCACCTTGTGAGAAAATAGCTTCAGAGAGAGAAGAGGAAAGTTTAACCCCTAAGGCTCTGGCCCCTTTCTGTGTTAGGGTGACAGCTCTGAATTTCTCAGTGTCTGTAAGAGGGGAAGGAGTGGGGATAAAAGAGGGTGGTTCTGTGCCTCTGCCAAGCACTGCTCTCCCAGACCTGGTTCTTCAAGATGTAGCAACAAGCTTCATGGGGCCAGCACTGACTTCTTTACAGCCACTCCTGATCCAGGATACAAAAGGAGCAGAGCAGACTAAGAAGCAGCCCCAGAAAGGTGAGGAAGGCACTGCCAGTTTCGTGGGAGACCATGCTCTCACCCAGCATTATTTACACTGCTTCAGGAGAATGACAAGTGACAGGACGAGGGGTGATGGCCTCAAGTTGTGCCAGGGGAGATTTAGATTGGATATTAGGTATAATTCCTTCATGGAAAGGGTTCCCCAGCACTGGCCCAGGCTGCCCAGGGCAGTGGGGGAGTCCCCATCCCTGGAGGGATTTCAGAGCCGTGGAGATGTGGTGCTGAGGGACATGGGGCAGTGGGGACTGGGCAGTGCTGGGTTAATGGTTGGACTGGGGGAGCTTAGATCTTCCAACCATGACTCTTCTATGATCCTGTGACTGCTGTGTTGTACTCAATTGATAAGGGAGGAATCAGACACAAAGGGAAGCTGGATCAACAGGGTGGATTCACCACCAAACTCTGCCTTCTCCCTGCAGACTTGGCTCAGTAGCAAAGGTCTTCCTGGGGCTGCTGCTGGTACCAAGCAGAAGCAATTAGAGCAGACCATGATTATCCCAACTTGTCAGTACTCCCCCCTGCAGAAAAGAGAGCTTCCCCCCTCTCTAGGCAAAAGGCAGTTGCTTTCCTAGATATTGGACAGACCTTGGAGACACTGCACATCTCCAGCAGTGGAGCAGGTGTCCTGTTGGCACCAGCTTGGAGGGAGCACGGCTGAGATAATGACACTGCTCTGCAGATGCCATGGGAACAGAAAACACCTCTCGTCCTGCTCATGGAGGGGGGAACTCATTCAAAACCCAGCTCAGCTACCTAGGTTGCAGGAATGGCTGAGGATTTAGGTCTTAATGAAGCAAATGCTCGTGGCCACAAACCCCACTGTGACAAGAGGCTGTATGCTGTAATCAGGAAAAATGCATATTGCTAAAGACACAAGAGCATGGCAGATGAGTTTAGTGTTCCTAATAAAAAAATCTAATTCCCCTAATCTGTATCAAACACTAAAAGCTACATGCTGCCAATTATTTTCTTCTAGTTTTAATTTACAACAATCAGTTATAATGGATGAAATTAATTCTTAGTTTAATTTTGTTGGCTGTGTGCTTAGAATCCCATTTTTTTCCATCTCCGCTTTTCCTGGTGCTGGAAATTAGCTGCATCTAGCTTCAGTGGTGCTAGTTAAGATGGAACATTGCTCCTAATTGTTTACTAATCATCACAACCTTTGGTGTAATTCACTGTTTGCTGCAGCTTCAGTGGGGGTTTTTTTGGTCTTGTTAGCTTTGCTTACCCTTTCAAATCCAAGGTTTTGAAATTAAAATTATAAATGTTTCCATCTGTATGTTCCATCAATACATCTCTGTTTTCATCTCTTAATTCCAGTGTTTATTTTCCCTTAAAGCAGCCCATGGGGTTATCATAGGATCACAGAATCACAGAATGGTTTGGGTGTGAAGGGACCTCAAAGCTCATCTCATCCCAACCCCCCTGCCATGGGCAGGGACACCTCCCACCAGCCCAGGTTGCTCCAAGCCCCATCCTAATTTACACCAGTTTAACTGCATTTTAAGCCTCTAGAACTGGTCAGGAATCCTATGTACACAGAGGTGCTTAAACCCCATCTCACTACAGATGGGGACGGGCACGGCGAGGACCGTGCTACGGTGCCAACGCACGGAGAAGCAGCAGAGCCTGCACGGTCCCAGGGAGCTGTGCACGTTGGTAAGAGCTCAAAAGCTCTTTGGGAAGACGTTGTATCATGAATGGCAAAATTGATCCTCCGGGTTGTAAGCTCTTGTGCTATGCAAATCACTGCCAGCCTTTCCTTCTCAACTCCACTCTGCAATTTCCTGCGGCTGCGAGCAGCTGTTGCATTGCAGGAGCTCAGCAGAAGCCTCCCAGCATGAGGAGGGGAGGGCCTTTCCCTGCTGGAGGGAGCTGTGGAGGAGAGTTTGCCATCCCACTCTGCATTACGCAGCGTCGTTACCCCACGAGACCAAAGGCTGTGTCCCCCTTTCGCTCGCGGGAGCGTGGTTCCCATTCCAGCCTTCACAGCCTTTAAATAAAATAAACCCCACGGAGCTGGCTGAGAGGAGCTCCGACAGCTCGGCTTCGCTCTGCACTTGTTGACATGCAAATGTTTTCCAGATTTATCCTGGTTTCCTTAGGATTTTGTCTCGGGGAGAACTGGAGCAAAGTTCAGGCGAAGTCAGAGCGGTGGTATTTTTAAATACATCTCACTTTCTCCTTTCTCCACCGCTTTTCGTTGTGAATGATTATTTTCTCCTGGCAAGTGCTAACGCATTGCATCATCCAACAGGCAGGAGCCCGGCACGCTGCGAGCAGGGTGTCAGCATTTTGGGGCTGGTTTTCTCCCTGACACCAAATGAAGCCAGTGTGAAAACTGAGACCTCTGGGCCAACCAAACACCCTTCCTCTGCTCGGCTTGGGCACCCAAGGGACTGAGGAAGAGCTTTCAGCACGCTGCCCCTGATGGACAGGGTGTGCTCAGGGCAGCAGGGACCAGGGATGCTCGTACACCTGACTGCTCACAGAGTTAAACCAATCAAATGCACGCTGCTTTTATTTGCTGTAAGTGACTGAGCTGATTTTGCTTTGGTGAAGATGCCGACTGGACGGTGCTGGCTGTGCTCTCCACGTGCCCAGCACTGATGCTGATCTATGGCATCGCCTGAGCTTTGGTGTCCAAGAGATCTGTCTTGCTGCCAAGTGATGCCACAGACAGTGGGAATAGATGGGACCTTTGATTTCTTATTTCCTAGAATAAAATGCCAGGCACCAGGCAGTTTTATGTGTAGCATCACTGTGCACTTGGTACCCAAGAGACGTGCGGGTCTGGAGCCAGAGTTTCAAACCTCCCTTCCCCTCTCTCTCTTTCCACCCCCCTCCTTCCTAACCAAGATTTTAGTTTGTAGCATGGAAGAACCTTTTAAATCAGCCTGTCACTGCAGAGCCTTGTATGCAGATGAATGGTTAATAGGTGCAATGCAGACGTAATTACAGAGTTATAAGAGCTTTATTTATGCTCTTCACATTAAAGTGATATCACACTATTAAATCTTCTTACCATTAGCTACTCAGTGTGGAGAGAGAGAGTGTGTGAGGCAGTCACGGGAAAATATTCTCATTAGTCTCTTAAGAACAGGGAGAGGCACAAAGGAAGGTGTATTTGTCAGGCTGGGCTGTTACTGAAGCAGGCAGAGGTCTATTATGGACTTTGACATTGTTCCCCTGGAGAAGTTTGCTCACATTACTCCAAGGAGCAGAGCGTGGAGGTCACCACGGACCTTCCTCTCCTTCCTCACAGTTTTCTTGGCTTTGGGCACTGGCCCATGACACTCCACTGATGATCCAGTCCTCCCTCAACAAGGGAAAGCCATGCCAGTGGGCAACTGGGCTCTGCAGAGCAACTGGGGATGTTTTTCCAGGGGAGAAAAGTGCAGATTTGGTGATGCCAGCACATTTCTGCATTCACTGGGGTTGGTTTGGCCTGTGTGCTGCATGATGCAAATGAAAGCAGCCTCTCCCCCCTCCCCAGTAAGATGCTTCATGGCAAGGGTTTCCAACCAACAGGGATTGCTGCTGAAATGTGAAACAATCCATGGGTTGGAAATTCTTTCCCAGCAGGTTAAACCATATTGAATCTGTGTATAGGTGAGAACCTATTTATTTATTTACTGCTGCACATCAGTGGAGTGTTTCATCGAACTCAAAGTGGAAGCCTTTTTATTTTTCTATTTGCCCAAAAGTTCTAGAACTCCTTTTTGGTTCAGTTTTCCCCCATTTTTTTTCAGAACTGTCACCAGAACACAGAGTATCAGCCTCCCCGTTCACCAGAGGCTGCGTGGAGGGTTGGCATTCTGCTCAAGACCCTTAAAATGTTCATCTGAAATTATTAGTAGAGTATATCTTTATTATGTGATGTGGAACAATAAACCCAGATGTTCTCTGTGCAACAGAGAGCTTGCTGCAGCGACACAAAGCTGTGAATTCATTTTGGGTTTATCTTTTGTCAGATGTGGAAGGACAGTTTTCTGTGTGGGTTTTATCCAACTCAGTTTTTCCTTAGAAAACTGAAACGAAGCAGTTTTGATCCCATATGCAAATGTTGCAACTGGATGAAAATGCCCATAAACCCCAGAATCCAGAAGATGAACTGGGTCAGACCTTGGAGGTGTTCTGGGTCGGGGTCTGGTTTGGGTGGGTTTAGGTTTCTGGTTACCTCTCTCTTGGTTTAACGGGGCTGTGATACATCAAAGCTTCACCCTCTTCCCCAAAAACTGAATCCCAGGGAACTGCTGTGACTGAGGCTGCTGGGCTGGTTCTGTGGTTGTGCTGTTTGCTCAGAGCCATTTCATGGTGCGTTTCAGTGCCTGTGTGAGCCAGCAGCTGGGGGGTGCAGGTCTGAAAGCCCCCAGCCCTATGCAGAATGAACTGCAGCTTCCAGCGAGCTGGGAAACTGCATCTTGGAGTAAGGGGAGCTGGTAGTTGTCTTGTGTAGAAGACAAGCCATAATATGGACAAAGAAAACATGAGTGTAACCACTCACTGGTTTCGTTTTTCCCTCCCCACCATTTGTTTCATGTTCAGAGGGAAGTGGTGTGCAGACCCCAGGGAAGCACCCAGGGGGTGACTGTGTCCCTTGAATTGCACAGCTGATCCACAGATGCACAGAGCAGCAGCAGGGTGTTTGCTTTGCAGGTGGGGAAACTGAGGCACAGCCTGCTGGCTTCTCATTACAGTCAGGAAGGAACTCCAGACCTCAGCCTTGGTTCTTTCTGCTGGGTCTCCCTTTTCCCTGCAGGGCTTTAAGAGAGTCCCAAGTTTTTAAGAGGCTGCAGAAGAGCTGTTGCAGCCCGTGGGCTGTTAGATGTTGTCGGGCTCAGCGCTGTGTCACACAGCCAGGGCTTGTGATTGTCACCTCCTTCCCTCCCCATCTCCATGCAGCAGAGCAAGGGGGAGGAACAGCAGGGCTGGGGCAAGCTGCACAAAGCTGCTGGGTCAAGAACAGTTCAGGAGGGGAAAAAAGGAAGAAGAAAAGGCTTGTCATGTGCTTCCAGTAAACACAATATCTGACACAGAATTAATAGGGGGATTATGCGGAATCAGCAGATACATTTCTCAAAGTGACTTTCCTCGACAGAAGGACACTAATCACACTTTCAGAGATCAAAGCCTTTAATCAACGTTTAAGCATCTTAAGTTTGTTCCACTTTATTAAATGGAAATAATGACACTGTGTTTTACATTACGCTCAGGAGGAGGGAGATGCCCCAGAAAAGCTGTTTCCTCTCTCTGTCCTACCCTTCATAGCTGAGCACAGAACTGCCTCCTGTCCTGTGGGGACGTGGGAATGGTGGCAGCTTAGTGTGATAAAAAGGTTTGACTGGAGCACCTCTGCTCTGGGGACAGGCTGAGAGAGTTGGGGTTGTTCAGCCTGGAGAGGAGAAGGCTCTGGGGAGACCTTAGAGCACCTTCCAGTGCCTGGGGGGCTACAAGAAAGCTGGGGAGGGACTTTTGACAAGGACATGGAGTGATAGGATGAGGGGTGATGGCTTTAAACTGGAAGAGGGGAGATTTAGATGAGATATTAGGCAGAAATTGTTGGCTGTGAGGGTGGTGAGACACTGGTCCAGGGATGCTGTGGCTGCCCCCTCCCTGGCAGTGTTCCAGGCCAGGTTGGATGGGGCTTGGAGCAACCTGGGCTGGTGGGAGGTGTCCCTGCCCATGGAATGAGATGAGCTTTGAGGTCCCTTCACACCCAAACCAGTCTGTGATTCTGTGATATGATTCTATGAGCGTGGCTGGGAATGGCAAGCTTGTTCTCCATCACCCATGAGAAGATCAGATGCATCTCTTGGCACATGGTGAAGGTAGAGGATCCTGTACCATGGGCACATCCACAGCAGCTGTGTGTGTTCAGGGTAGTTCTGCGATGATTTGATGGAGCAAACCCATTTTTTTCACTGCAAAACACAGAGTGCCTGATTGAAATTTTTAGAAAATCTATCCCTTTTCTGCTAAGCACTTTGCCCTTGCTGGCTGTGCTGGGGAAGAGTTCCCTGTGTCGCCTTGGAAAGTGCTGAAATGAAACTTCGTATGTTTTCCAGTTCGAAGCAGTCTTGCTTAGAATTCACCATTATTTTTATGCTCACTGTTGAAAATGCTCAAGCTGGCAGTATAACTTTCCCGTGGGTCTGCAATTACTGTGGAAGAACAGCTCCAAGAAGGGGAGGGAAGCTTTGCTTTGCTCATCACTGCCCAGCAGTCCTGGAGGTGGGAGAAAATGAGCCCTCCTGCATCACCCTCAGAACCATCTCATCTGCATCCTGCACCCATGGCATCTCTCGTGTTGCAGTGTCAGAGCTGGAAGGTCTCATCCAGCTTTCAATCACCCTCCTTGTTAATTAGGTCTTGCTGTAATAGGTTTACAGCTAATAACCTACCCAGCATTAGGGAGCTGTAGTGCCAGCCACTAGTTCTGCTGTGATTGCTCTTTGCTGTCTGCCTCCCAGCTTCGTTTTCTCCATGCTTGCCCCCTCCTTACTGATGTTGTGCAGTGATGCACTGGCACATGGGAGCCTTTTGCTCCTTCTTGGCTTGCTCTGCTCCCCACGCAGTCAGGCTGGCCTGGGGAACCACCACTGCCATCCACCTCAGTTACATCTCTCTTGCAGATGTGGTGCTGTCGTGACAGAAGCCTGTTTTCTATTGCGAGGAGAAAAAGGGGTTTGTGGCAGATGGTTGCAGCTCCCCACTCCTATCAATAAATACCCAGTGACAGAGAGATGAGCAAGCAGGATTGCAGGAGTCAGCAGCAGCTCAAGCTTCCAAAGCTGCTTTTCAGAGTGCTGTTAGCAGCTGCTCTGCTCCTCACATCGCTGCAGTGCTCAGTTCGTTGGCAGAGCCAACACTCCGTGGGGGCGTGCAGCAGGGAGCCCAAGGCTCTGCCCTTCAAGTCCTGGATTTCCCTTATGAGTCTCTGTACAACTTTTGAGTGTGTAACCTGTCAGGAAGGTTCTTCCATCCAGATCCAGCTCAACATCTCACCTGTGCTGGAAAAGACCCCCTTGTTTCCATACTGGTTTAGGTGCCAGAATCTGCCAGGATGGTGTCCACCCAGGTATGTCTTTGCCACTGTCCCCAGTTCTTCATCACGGCTGAGGCTTTTGGCTGCACTTTAGTTCTTAGCCTCAGTATCTCCACCTTGTCATCCAAATGGCTTTAGAGGAAGGGATTGGGCAGTCATTGTCAGAGCTCAGGGTTTGTTACTTACCAAGTCAAACTGACACTCTTTTATTGAGCAAATTGCTTTGCAGAGCCTGCAGAAGTTTGCAACTTTGCTGCATCTCAGATATCCACATTCATCCATTAAGAGGAAAATGGAAGCTGAGAGATAAATCTGTAGTTTCATCTTGGAATGATAACTTTTTAATGTCTAAATCTCGTTCTCTTCAGTCAGTCCATCCTCTCTCTGGACACACTGGTACTATTATCTCTTCCTGAATAGCCCATCCAACTTTTACATGTTGACAAGGTTGCAATTTCACTCTGCTCTTGCAGTTTCTCCCATCTCAAGTCATTTGTGCTGGGTGGTGGTGGGTCCCTCTGAGGTTTGTGTTTCATGAAGGACCATTATCGCTGTCTTTCCTGCGATACTGAGCAGCCTGATCTTTGCATGTCACATGTCATCAGGTTTAAAGTCATTTAGCAGAGACATTAGTCTGCAGCTGGATGGAACTGTCTGGTATGTGCCACTTGATTTCAGCTTTCATGGTCTGACACTCACTTCAGGCTTTAAGGTCTTAATGTAATGGATCTGTGCCTCAGTTTACCTTTACCTACTAATTTCATTTTAAAATGGAAAAAATATATTTTTCTTCTAATCTTTGCTGTTTCAGTCAGCAGTGCACCAACTATTGGCAGCTCATGGAGACTTTTACCAAGTGCTCTAACAAGCACACACACATCAGCCCCCACGCAGAGGGAGATGCCCGTGGCTGCCAAGGAGACCTGCTCTGATGAACAGACTCCTCCTGGGAGTTCAGACAAGCCTTGGCCTCACCTTCTCCCCGTGCACAGCGCCCTTGCTCCGGAGAGCTATCATAAGGGTTAGTTCATTAACACTTGTAGAAGGCACCTGAAGTGGAAAATCGTTTCTGAGCGTGCCGTTTGGGCAGTGGAGAAGAGCTGTCACGCCAGCTCACCGCTTCCCATGAAGCTGTCACCTCCATTTGGAGTTGCCTTTTGCAGTGGCTGAGCACAGACAGGGATGTAACTCCCACCCTGAGCTACCCAGCATCATCTGGGCTGGCTCTAGAGTTGCAGGCAGATTTTTATCTGCCTAAAAAGACAGAGTGAGAGTCCAGCAGGAGGTCTGTCCATGAAAGGAATGAGATAAATAATTGACTACAACAAACTTACTGTACAAAGCAGTCTAGCCTGGTGGCTAGAGCACACTGCTGGACCTGGCAGGGGTTTGGAACGAGATGATCCTTCAGGTCCCTTCCAACCCAAACCATTCTGTCATTCTGTGAACAGTGGGGGCTGCCAGCCACGGGCAGAGGACAGAAACTCCCCACCTCGCCTTTGACAGGCTCACTCTTTACATCTGTGGCATTCATCACGTGGGGCTCAGGGCAAAATGAGCCAAGCTTTGTGGTTTTTCCCCTTAATGCACGTTTGTCTGGTTTTTGTCTCCATATCAGTGCAAGGACTGATGGGCTCACGCTCAGCCCCAAACACAGACAGCAGCTATTGCTCTGACATCCCCACAGACCCAGACTGTTCAGCAGCTCCTGCCACTCCTTGGGCAGCATCTGTGGGGACCCAACACGACAACTCATCAAGCAGAGAACAAAGGGCTGAGGCAACAGTCTGTGCAGCCTCTGCTGTCGTTCCTTCCCCACCCGTGTCTCTGCTTGGCAAGAGGCTGCACGCCTGTTAAAACCAATTGCTGGGAAGTGATGGGGTTGGTGAAACCAATTGCTGGGAAGTGATGGGGCTGGTGAAACCCATTGCTGGGAGGTGATGGGGTTGGTAAAACCAGTTACTGGGAAGTGACGGGGTTGGTACAGGCTGCCACGCTGGCGCATCATTGCCATTGTCACACCGTGACCTTGGCAGGTATGGAGTGTCTGGTAGCACTAAAAATATCAGTTCTTGTGGTCTGTTAGGCTGCAAAACCATGGGGCACCCATGAAGACATGGGGATCTCCAAAGGTTCTCCTCTCCTCTGGCAAGGCAATGTCTCTGCTGTCTTGTACAGCAACTTAGTTGTCTTTGAGTGAAGACCTTTTTCAAGATGAAAAGTCTTTCCTATTTCAGGGAGGATGGGAGAAACCCACGGTGAGATGATTTCAGAAAGTGTGATGTAAGGGGAGGTACAGAAGAAGAGAGGAGATGAATGGATGGACAGGCACCAGGCCAGGGTGGCAGGAAACCTGAAGGGCAAGGGCAGCCTGGAAGGGACAAGATGGTCCAGACAACTCAGCAGCGGTGTTGGCAGAAGCCTCAGCAGGCTCCTGTGGTTCCGATGCTTTTTCACACTGACTTTTTGCATTCTGTTCATGTTTCTTTCTATTTCTACACCTGGATCATGGCCAGAATGAAAAAACAAGAAGGGGAGATGGAAAACTTAGTGCTTCTCAATTAAACAAGAAGCACTTTGCCATTGTAAGCGAGCTTATTTAGACATTAAATCAAAATCAAATGCTTGCGCTATCAGTGCTACTTACAGTCTGATAATTAATGATGGCTTCCCCAGCAAAAACTCTTCTGTGTTCTGTCATCACCACTGTACATCTTTGATCAAAAGCTTTTTAAGTAGTTTCAGAAGCTGGATCTGTAAAATAAAAATAACGCGTCGTGGTAAATCTCTGCCCAAGAAATAAAGAATAAAGACTTGTAACATTTAAGTGTTGGATGTCAGCTAATCAACAATTTCAGCATCATTGCATGGTGGTGAGCTGAGAAATGGGGGACTGAAGGATTTTCTTTGTGGAACCTCTTTACATCCCTCTGACAGTGTGAAGGAGTTTTAAAGCAGACGTAAATTATCCTTGCCTTGTTTTCAGGACCTCTTCAATAACCTAAATGGTGGAAGGGGATCTTAGTGCTAATGAAAATCAAGCTCAGTTCTTCTTATGGAAATACAAACTGTCCCAATCTCATTTGCCCTTCCCCTTCGAAGTGTTGGAAGAGGATAAAAGCAGAAAGGGAGGCAAGTGTGCATTGAACTGTAGGCATTAGCCTTTGGTCAGCAGGAGTCCCCAGGGTCGTATGCCATCAGGGGTCCTCAGCAGCCAGAGGGTAACCTGGACACCTCTGGAGCTGGAAGCATGAACTGCTGGGAGGAGAAGCTGACTGTAGGTGTGAGGGCTGCAGGAAGGTCAGAAACCTCATTGGGATGTGGTGTGGCAAGTCTCACCTCCCCACCAATTCCTCGCCTTTCTTACAGAGTTTGGACTGGCCTGTGCTCACAGATACATCTTTCTTTCCATGTCTTTTTCCCCCCACTCCCTTCAGGAGCACCTAGGAGAGCTGTCTCCTTTCCCACCCCTCCACTTGGAGGAAGAGTGAAGTCCCACCTGATGCTCTTGAGCAACATGTGCCCCCCATCTCTGTTAGCAGCTTCCGCGGCAGCGAGTGTGAGGACAGCATCCCTCACCCTTCCCTCTCCCAACCTGTCTGCTGGAAGGAGTCTTCTCTTCTCCCATCACCATGCTCAGCAGAGTAGACAGCTGCCAAGTGCAATAATTAGGCCTCACCTCACTCCGCCTAGCACTGCCAGCTGCTGGTACAATTAAGCTGCATTATTACTTTCTAAATTGAGAAACGCTTCCCCTCCTCCCTTTGCTCCCTTCCTCCTTCCTCCCTCTCCCCACGCACGCCGTGCGATTCATGCTGCTGCAGCTTCAGCACTTCCCAGCCCCGGCGGGGTGCTCGGTGCCAGGTTTGAGCTCAGTGCAGGACCTGCTTCTCCAGCTGGGTGAGAAGAACCATGGGTTGCTGCCCTGCCTTGTGGAGAGGAGATGGAGCAATGAGTCTTCCTGACATCTCCTTTGAGAGGATCAGCACTGACCCAGAGTAAAACTCTTCCCATACGTCATAGAATCGTACTGTCATAGAACAGCCTTGGTTGGAAGAGACCTCAAGGATCACCCAGTCCAACCATTAACCCAGCACTGCCCAGTCCCCACTGCCCCATGTCCCTCAGCACCACATCTCCACGGCTCTTAAACACCTCCAGGGTGTTTAATGTACCCCTCCAGGCTACGTCCTCTTCTGCCTCCCTCAATCTCTGCCCTGCTGCAGGGATGTGGTTCCCATCAGCACCCTGAGCAGGGGGGAATGGTCTGCTCAGCCTGCTGGCACAGCTGCTTCCCCCATCATGCCCTCACCCCGTTAAGCCAACAGAGGCCAGAGCAGCATTAGACAGAAGATCTTTGTGGTTTTGGTTCATCTGGACTGACAGTTTAAGTTTGAGCTCCCGCAGCAGATCAGTGCAGATAATGAGAGCAGCAGCACCTTCAAAGAGGTGGTAGAAGCTGGGGAGGAGATGCTGGGTGCCAGCAGCCAGAGGAGTGCACAGACCTTGACCCTTCGTGAGTAACCAGGGCTGGAAGTGTGCAAGGAGCAGAAGGAGGGCTTGCTTCAGTGACACTTGTGGGTTCCAGTCTGTGGCCAGGAGCAGCCCCACAGTGAGGATACAGCAGTGAGGATGGTTTCACGTTGTTCAGGTGAGAGACATCTCATCTGCCATGGAGGACAGGCTGTAGCAGCAGGGCTCCAGCACCTCCAGAGGAAACCACGTGGGCTGCCTTGCGCAGAGGTCTGGGCTCCAGGAGCAGCCTTACTGGAAATAGTTATTAAGAACAATTTCTCATTTGGCAGTCGTTGCAACTCAGGCTAGAAAAACCCAGAATGACACGAAGCTCTGATAAGCAGCCCTTAAAGGACCTATTCATTCTTCTCACTGTAGTTAGATTTGCTGTTACTTTCCGGGTTTTTTTTTGGTTTCAAATCAGGTTGAAATAATTGGAAATCAGTAAAAGACCAGGTTGGAGCAATCTGAGCAGGATCATGGCATGAGCAGTTTGTGATGTTTCCTCAGACTGCATGGGAGGACTGCTGGGGGGAAGCTAAGGCTTTGTAGTGATGACAGCTTGGGTGCTGCTCCCTTCTTGCCCTCAGCACGTGATTTACACACTCATTGCTCTGCTGTCTGGAGTACACAAATGCTTTCCAGTGGGGTTGTGTGGTGTCATGGAGGGACAATCGGTCTGAATTTGTCATCTAAAGGGATTGTAATGACGGTAATTAACAGTGTGTGTAGATTTCAGTCTGGCTGGCACTAAGGTTTTACACGGTGTATCTTCCACAGAACGATTTCTATTACTTTGAGCAGATAAAAACTGACATAGGTGCAGAATGACTTGGAGGATCAATAAGCAATAAAACTTAGCATGAAAACAAATAAATTAGCCCAATCAGAAAGAACACTGCGAGGCCATCAGACTAGTGAGACAGATGAAGTCAAACGTCACTCCAAGAGATGAGCAGTTGTTACGGCAGAGATGCCAGGCTTCTTTTCAAAATATTTTCTCAGCCTCTTTCTGTCTTTAGGATTGGGCTTGCTTCCATCTGCCAAACTCAGTCTGAATCAAGCAGGAAAAGACAGGCAGCCCATAAAATAGCTCATCTTCCTAGGAGGTGTTTTCCTTTGTGTTGCTCTTCCATATTGAATCTAACAATGGCTCAGCAAAGGGACCCATGGACTCGGGGCTGTGGCACTCGCCTCATTTGAGACTTAGTGTTGAAGGGGAAAGTGAAGTTCACCCCAGCATATGTTTCAGAGGGCTAGGTTGGTGGGTGAGATGGTGCTGGAGGGGTATGGTGACTGCCCATGGCTGTTGAGGTGTCTCTCTGCACGGTGAGACAGCAGGAGCGTGCCTGGAAGGATCAGCCTGCCTGCACTGGGCATGGGAAACCAACTTGTACGAGTGATTAACTAATTGAAATGCACTAGAACAGTTGCAGTTGAGTGTCTGACTATAACCTTCAACTCTGGCTTAATTAGTACATAAACCTTGCTTTATGCCCTGTGCAAAGGAGTGAATTTAATGTGCTTGGACTTGTCTGCTCAGCCTACCAAGGAGAGTACCAACAGCTCACTGCTGCCAGAAGGAGGCTGTAGCAAGGTGGGGGTCGGTCTCTTCTTGGGGGTAACAGTGACAGGACGGGGGGTGATGGCCTCAAGTTGTGCCAGGGCAGGGTTAGATTGGATATTGGGAACAATTCCTTCTCCCAAAGGGTTCCCCAGCACTGGCCCAGGCTGCCCAGGGCAGTGGGGGAGTCCCCATCCCTGGAGGGATTTCAGAGCCGTGGAGATGTGGTGCTGAGGGACATGGGACAGTGGGGACTGGGCAGTGCTGGGTTAATGGTTGGACTGGGGGAGCTTGGAGGTCTCCTCCACCCAAGGTGATTGTATGATACCTCCCCTCACAGAGCTGTGACCATCCATTTATATGTTATGGGGTGCTGAAGAGGTTTAAGGCTGATGATTTAAGTCAGTATGGGCTGGGCTAGGGGAGCTGCTAGCCCTAGGTGCTCAGGGGAAACAGTCTCAGCCAGTTTCCAGCAGCGGAAGAAATAATTTTTTATTGCTCATAATTACATGTTTTTAGCTAAATTAATCACTGGAGTAGACCTAGTATTTGGTTCAACAGCATTGCACCGTGCTGTTACTCTGAATTTGACCCTCTGGCTTTGTGTGAGCTAAGTCTGGGGTGTTAATTATGGTGGGAGGAAAGAATAATCCCCTGGTGAAGGTCCAGGTGGGTGCTCTGGAGGAGAGCTGGTGGGACTGCTGCTCTTGGTGGCTGTTGCAAAAATATTTGGGGGTTGACTTGATATGAATTGGGTTTTTTTCCAGCTTTTTGTTTTTTGTTTGCAAAAAGAAACTGAATAAGAAATCATTGCTGGAACGAAACATTTGCTGCGTTTGGGGAGCTGGTGAAATTTTTGTTGTTCAATTGTCTAGAAAGATGTTGAGTAATAAAATCCCATTTCAAAACAAAACATCACAATGTTTTGATAAGAGAATTTGAAGTGGGGGAAGGGGAGCAGCAAGCTGAAGTGAAGGAACTCAGCCCCAGCTCATGACATAGTCTGAGTTGACCAGAATCCAGATTTTTTTCAACATAAACCAGCTGAGCCCAGCTGGACTTGGAGGAGGTAACCTCAAGTCCTTGCCTCTCACAGGCTCCTTGGTGGACCTTGGGTGAGCCACTTGGACCTCAGTGAAGGGCAACTTCAGGAGAAGTTTAGGGGAAAACAGTAAAAATCTGTGTTTTTCACAAATGGGCAACCCATATAGTGCCTACATCCAATCTAAAGGTTTTATTTAGATCAGTTCTTTTCGATTTCAACCTTTTCATCGTTAATTGTTTTCTCTCTTTGTAAGTTAAGTTAAATTTTGAATTGGGAAATCAGCCTGAAGAGAAAGCCAGAGCTTTTAATTAGGAAAATGTTGAAACAGAATGTTACAGACTTCCTGAACACTCAGAATTACAGGTGGGTCAAAATGGACCTTTCTCTTTGAAAAGTTGTGGTTCTGGCACATCAGCATTTCTCCCTGAGGGAAAAAATGAGGGAATTTCCTGGACAATCTCTGAATATTTCTGGTACCTGCGGCAGCTTTTTAAAACCCTTTCACATACTTTCACTTTTACCCTCCCACACACACTGCTGAGAAATAAATCCTTTGGAAATGGAAATCAGGCTTGAAGTAAACAGATTAGTAATGGTTATTTGGTAACACTTTATTAATTAAATGTCCTAAAAACATTTAAACCTAGGCATTTAATTTAGATTTATAAGGATAATTTAGATTTATAAGAATCGTTATTATACATTAAGTACAGTAAATGCCAATTGATTTTTATAGACAATATTTACTGAGGTGTAACCACACTGCAAAATTTAATTATCTTCATACTTAGTTGAAAGGACAGTGCAAGGGTTTCAGAACCAGGACCTTGTGTAAGGGCTGACAGGGTTGGGAGCTGCTAATCTCACCTTAGAAAGCCAACCTTTGCCCTCCCCCATATTTTCTGGAGTTGTTTCCATAAATGCCAAGTAAAAAGCTCAGGGTGCACTTTTCAGTGGGAAAAGTGATAGGAAATCTTTCACCTCATTTTGCTCTGGCTGTGGCTGCAGTGGGGCAGGGGGTGCAGTCGCCCAAGGACTGAGAGGTTGGATGTTGAAGCTGGAGTTCATCCCTTTCAGCATCCTTTTTGGTAGAGAGAAGTGTAATGGATCCCATTAAATATTTCCTGCCAATATGGTGCATCATTCGCTCCATTCCTGCTGTCCAGGAGGAGAACTTAAAGCCTTGTAGCATCACTCATCATAAAAAGGGCCAAGGTGTATGGAGAACAACGTCGAGGAAGCCAGGGGAATCTCAGTGGTTCTGAGCAGGTGAGGATGTTTCTGAGCTCTGCCATGGAGATGCACTGATTTGTCCTTCTGGGACTGTTTGTGGGAAAGGAGCCACCTCAACACATCTCCATGCTGGGAGGAAAATCTTAACATTTTCACAGAATCACAGAATGTCAGGGATTGGAAGGGACCTCAAAAGATCATCCAGTCCAATCCCCTTGCCAGAGCAGGAACACCTAGGTCAGGTCACACAGGAACACATCCAGGTGGGGTTTGAATGTCTCCAGAGAAGGAGACTCCACACCCTCTCTGGGCAGCCTGTTCCAGTGCTCTGTCACCCTCACTGGGAAGAAGTTCTTCCTCACATTTAGGTGGAACCTCCTCTGTTCCAGCTTGCACCCATTGTCCCTTGTCCTGTCATTGGATGTCACTGAGAAGAGCCTGGCTCCATCCTCATGACACTCACCCTTGACATATTTATAGACATTAGTGAGGTCACCCCTCAGTCTCCTCTCCTCCAAGCTAAAGAGACCCAGCTCCCTCAGCCTTTCCTCAGAAGGGAGATGTTCCACTCCATCATCTCTGTGGCTCTGTGCTGGACTCTCTCCAGCAGTTCCCTGTCCTTCTTGAACTGGGGGGCCCAGAACTGGACACAATATTCCAGATGTGGCCTCACCAGGGCAGAATAGAGGGGGAGGAGAACCTCTCTCGACCTACTGACCACCCCCCTTCTAACACACCCCAGGAGCCATTGACCTTCTTGGCCACAAGGGCACATTGCTGGCTCATGGTCACCCTGCTGTCCACCAGGACCCCCAGGTCCCTTTCCCCTACGCTGCTCTCCAACAGCTCAGTCCCCAACTTACACTGGCACATGGGGTTGTCACATGTAGTTACCAAAACAGAAAGGGTGAATCCTTTTCTTCCAAAGGACTTTTCATTTTGCCATTGTGTCCTTTATATAAATATACCTTTGCTATCTGAGCAGCTTTCATTTTCTTGTTAGCCTGTGTAGGAACTCATTTATAGATCATGTCAGATATATCTTCCCCTTCTTGGTCAGAAGCAACCCGGGAGTCAGTGTCTGTGTGGATGGATGCTGGCCAGCCCTGGTCAGAGGAACCACAGCAGCCAGTGCTCCTGGGGAAGGAAAGCATGGACTGTAATTCCCCAAGCCCTGCTGATAAAACCACATACAGAACCAACATTTGCAGCAAGGTAAAACACAGCCTGAATAATCCAAACTGTGCTTTCCAGTTCTTCAGTGGTGAGAACCTGCAGCAAAATCATTTCCACGTCTGTCTTCCAGGATGGAATCATCATCAGTGCGGGGATCTCTCGCTGTTTCATTTCGCAAAAATTTTCACAAACATTTGATTCATTGGCAATTTAGGAAGGTTGATGTTCCATAAGCTTTGCTTTGAGACTTGAGCAAGAACAAGCCCAGAATCTCAAGCAGAGGCCAATGAGTCTCACCTGGGTTCATGTCAGCCCCATAAATCAGCGCAGACACTCAAACAAGTTCATGAACCTTCAGGAAACTTTAAACGAACCTGGGCTGAATCTCCAGGCTAGAAGCAGAGTTCTCGTAGGAAATAACTCACAACATGCAGCTGGGAGGGCAAGGTAATGATTTCTCACGTGAAAATTACATAAAGCAGGGGTATTATATGGGAGAAACACATTTTTAATGCAGTTCTGCTGAAGACTTTGCTGTTGTAATCTTGGAATGTGAATTTCCCTGCTCCCACCACTCTGACTTTGCCCACATTTTTGTCTCTCAAACATCACAAGTACCAAAAGCCTACGATTCTCACCCAAATTAACGGTAACCCTAAGTGCTTTAAAACCTCTGCAAAACCCAGCCCATGCTGTATATTCTGTATTATATCTCTTGGAGATGCAATGTTGCATATTTTCCAGATGGAAAGTGATCCACTGCTGCCCAGGGTAATTTCCCAGCTAAATTGCTCAGTGGTCTTAAGGAACAGCAGCAGTTGGGCTGCGAGCCAGCGCAGGGCAGGGGATGAGCATATGGCAGAGAGGGTGCTCTGAGTGGAAAGGTATTGTGCACGGGGAAATCTAGCAAGCAAATGAGATGATCCTGTTGAATCTGTAATTGAGGTAATTGCTTGGAATATGGATATTGAGTTTGTGGAGGAGGAGCTTCAGTGTGTGTCTGTGTGTCTGTTCTATTTGTGTGGGTACGTGGATGTTTGAGCCCACTCACTGGCTGAGGTTCAGGACCAGTTGAACTCAGTGATGATGCTTTTAAGGAGGACAGGCTTTTATTGCTAAAAATGTCAGTCTTTGTATGTAATATTGGAGAAAGAGCAACAATTAAGGTGGACTTTAGGAAGGAGCAAGGCTAGGTACATCACCATCACCCAGTGGGAACGGGGCACGTGACCTGCTCTGCCTCCTTTGCAAATTGCTGGGATAACAGGGATGCAGTTGAGAATCGCCATCTAAAACACTTCCTCCTAGATGTGCTTTGGCCCTGAAGTTGAAAACTTTTTCTGAAGTTTGTGGAAATTCAGAGGAATTTGGGTTTTACTTGGTGGCTGTGCTTCTGTGTGTTTGTGTAGTGCAGCCTGGGTGGCAGGAGCCAAATCTGGCCACGTTCCTGCAGAGAGGCTGCAAGTCCCAGCGCCGTGTCCGTGCCACGCTGTGCCTGAGCTGGCCAGCCAAGCCATGGGAGCATTGCCTGAGCAGTGTGGGGCTGTGTTCCAGGAGCCAACTCCATAGGTACACACACTGTTCATGCCCTGGGACCCAACGTGGGCTCCTCGGTGGCAGTTCGCCAGAGGAAGGAGAGCAGGAACTGATCTGTCACAAACCCTTCTTCACCATCTGCGTCTTCCACTCTGGTGCAGTTCTGAACTAAAACTGCTTCACGTGCACTTCTTTGACTTTACTTCCCAGGGTGTCCCGAAAATTCATACCTTAGCCCCAGGATGTGCAGGCACAGCAGTGAAAAGGTTGGAGGCTGATGGCTTTGCACAAGAGGAGTGAGTGCTCATCCAATGTCTGGACCAGCCTTATGCTGATAGCAATTTATTGCTCCCCTTGTCCTCTGGGTGAAAACAAGCAAAAATGACACCTGAACAGGGTGGCAGCCCCAGAAGTGAGGTTTTTCATTTTGTTGGCCTCGCAGAGAATGACCAGACAAAGAAATAAAAAGGGAGATAAATCTACTCATGCACACAAATACTGTGATGGAAATGAAGACGGTTCTGTTGTGTGAATGTTTTGAGGAGCACAGAGCACTGGGAACATGTTCCAAATGTCAAACGGATTATACTCCAGCGCCCTTATTGTTTCATATAATTCTCATCTAATGTCACCCCTGGCAACAATAATACAAGTCTCGATATTCACTTTGATGTAGCCTCACTGAATATTTTTAAGCAATGAGGAAATTGCCAGGAGGAGTGAGAGAAGGAGGGGCAGGCAGGGCGGGGGGTTGCTCTTGCACCCAACACAAGGGTGACAAAAAAGATCCCTGGATTAAATCCATCAGAAAGATTGAGTTTGCAATTTCAGGGTCCCCGGTGCCTGTGCTGCTGAAGCCTGGGTAGGTTTGCGTTTGAGTTTTAATCATGAGGTTTGTCTCCATTGGAATACAATTAGGGAGCCCTGGGCTTGCAGCAAACAGATTGGAGGAGCACAGTGAGAGCAAATGCAGGAACATGAAGGGGGACAAATCATCTTAATTTTGCCAGGCTGAGCAGAGCTGTCACATTACAAGGTCAGGCCGAAGCGAGCTGGTTTTGTGGGAAGGAAGGATAAAGTGACTAGAAAGGTGGAAAGTGCAAAGGGGCAGCGTGGGCTTGTCTTCCATCATTTTATTACTCTTTTGACCCCAAAGGTTTTCATAAAGTTGATTAACAGATATAGCAGCCAGCCCCCGTGGCCCTCGTAGAGCCTGGCTGCTGCCTGCGAGGGTGTTTGCACAGTTTCTCTGCAGCACCATCACTGAGAGCTGCTCCATGTCCCCCTTGCACCCAGCAGGACAAGGGTGGCACAGTACAAAGAGGGAGCAGGGCAGAGCACAGCTCCACCTCCTCCCCTGAGCACCAGGGGATCTGCTGGGCAGCATCAATCCTCACCTGCCTTAGGGCAGTGACCGCTCTCCCCATCTTCACCCACCCCAGGCTGGATCCAGGAAAAGCTTTCCCAGATGATCTCAGTGCCTCCTCTCCCATGCCCACACTGCTGTGCTGGAAGAGGAAGAGCCCATCCTATATCTGCCTCCTAGGAGCTGTATTTCTGTCTTTGCACGTGGTATGGGAGAAGGGACAGTATTCTGCTGAGATGCTTTGAGATGCTGCTGACAAACCCAGCAAAACTCAGGTTTAGGTCTACCAGGATTTACAATTAAAGCATTTCTCCTCCTGAAGGACCTCATCTGGGAGGCACGTGGGTGTTCCAACACCACAGGTGGGACCAGGACAGTTGTACCCTTTTCTGTCCAAAGTTTCACTGGCTTGGGAGCCACTCAGCACAGGGACAGCGAGTCCTGGCAAGGGGCTGGACCTGCGTTTGAAGAAGTAAGAGTAGATGGGAAATAGGATCATTCAAGCTTTACTCAGTGCATGAACAAAATCTCATTAAAGTCAGTCACAAAGTTTATGTGCTGTTGACCTGAAAGGAGGTTGGCTCAGACAAAATCTGAGTGGAAAACATTTCAAAGCAATTAAATGAGAGAGATGCTTTGCTTTTCACTGTATCCTCCGAGGAGTCTCCTGGAGGAGATGCTGCAGTCTGTGTCAGATTGGTGCTGTCATGCCAGATGCCCAGACCTGAGAATGGACAATTTTGGGTCCATAGTATTTATAATCTCAGCATGTGGTCTGGCTTCTGTGTCCTGCTGTCTAAACTGATTGCACAGCGTTTGTCTTCTTCCAAGAGCCATCATATGTGACACAGGCATAATGTTTCACTTCTTATTTCTCCCTTAAATTATAGGTGTTTCACCGAGCTCTGTGATTTGTGTGGTTGGTATTACAGGCATCAATCACAGCTTGCCTTTTCCCCTCCCATCTCTGATGCCACATAGTTTCTTTCCTTCACTGCTCTCCATCCGACACAGACCCAGTGTGAATTAAAGAGGCTGTAGTGTGTGGAGGAGCTGGAAGGACAGAGCAACATAAAATGGTCAGAGGTCTCGTGTCAGATGGGTGTGCAAAGGAGCAAAATATCATCAGTGTGTATGGTTATAATCTGAATATCATCTTCTGTCTTCTCTTGTTTCCCTAGAGCAGCCACAGGACAGGGATGCAGGAGATGGGGTCAGCACCTGATGGGCTCCTGCTGCTCTGTGAACTCCAGCACATCGTACCCCCAGTTCTGTCACTACTTACCCCCTTCGTTCCCTCTCTTTGATTACAGTTCTTGGACCAAGTTTCTCCCTGATCATAAATGGCTGAAAGTGTTTTGTGTAGGTTCTCTCTGTAGTGAAAGGAGATGCAGATAGGACCTGCATGACTATTTCAGGCTTGAATACCACATTGCTAACACACAGTGAGATAGATTTATGTCTATAAATATGTCAAGGGTGAGTGTCATGAGGATGGAGCCAGGCTCTTCTCAGTGACATCCAATGACAGGACAAGGGGCAATGGGTGCAAGCTGGAACATAGGAGGTTCCACCTAAATGTGAGGAAGAACTTCTTCCCAGTGAGGGTGACAGAGCACTGGCACAGGCTGCCCAGAGAGGGTGTGGAGTCTCCTTCTCTGGAGACATTCAAACCCACCTGGACATGTTCCTGTGTGACCTGATCTAGGTGTTCCTGCTCTGGCAGGGGGATTGGACTGGATGATCTTTTGAGGTCCCTTCCAATCCCTGACATTCTGTGATTTGACCCCCAATCTTCAGCCCACGATAGCTGATCAGTAGCTGTTGGAATCTCTCTTGGAATATTGTCCCCTTCCTGGTGAGCAGCACAAGATGGTTTAGCTTAGAGTAATCCAGTGCCAGTATCCAAAGTGATGTCCTTTCTGTGCCCTTAGTCCTGCCATGCCACTGAAATGCAGGAACAGCCAGACACCTGCAACGTGCTTAGATGCTCCTGATACTCCTTATTCTCTTTGCTGTTGCCTGAGGGTGTGCACCAATCTCTTAATACATATATAAATTTTATCCATGTTAATCCCTCAGAGAAAAATAATATCAGCAAAACTTATTACCAGTTCCTGTGTGGCTGACTGAGGAATGAGAACCAGATGATGTTTATATTTAAAAAATGAATATGCCAATAAAAAAAAAAAGTAATTAAAAAAAAAATATCACTTACTGGTATTTTCCTATTGCAAATGGAGAAATAGCAGAGATGTGCTACATCTGCACGTTAAAATTCAGTAAAGACAAATGGCCTTTATTACAGCAGACACAGAAGTTACAGCCAGGATGGCTCCATTTCAAAGTGGCACTCTTCATTTTAAGTGCATACCTAAATTTTAAGTATTTCTTTGGGATGAGCTTAATAAATCAAGTGCTTGTGAATGTTTTTGGTGGGAGCACAGGTCAGAGCTACCTGGTCTCAGTTGTGCCCTTTACAATGCTGAGCTGGAGGGAAAGGTCTATTTGTGGAAAAAACTGGTGTAACTTTCCTGCTCAGTAAGACCCCACTTATTTACCCAGATTTACATAGTTCTGGAACTCCTTCATCCATACCAACAGCAGGAGAGGGGAAAACCCCATTAAAATCACACTTAAAGCCCTGAAACAGGACAAAAAGCAGCCCTGTAGCTGGAGGAATGGCTCTCTGCATGTTGCACATTGGGCACTGAGGGAACCCACAGCAAACACCATCAGTGGATAATTCTCATCCCCTATAAAAAGACAAATTTATGTGATGCTTATTAGAGAGTTTATATCTGACCAGATGTTAAGCTCTGAAAACTCTTTCCAATTTCCTCCTTTCACACCTCCATTGCTTCCCAAAGTTTTCATCTGACAGGCTATAATTATTACTGATTGATCCCTTTCATTAGATGATTTCTTGGGTTTTTGTTTGTTTTGTTTCTTTGAATTCTGTAAGCAAAATCCTTTTTGCCATTTTTGGTCACAATTATAAAAGAAAGAATCATCAAGTCCTACAAGCAGAATGGCCAAATTATAAATCAAGGGTGCCCATCATCTTCCACAAATGAGAAAAATCAGGCCACTTTTCTAACAGGATGGAAATAGAGCTCTCCATGGCCAATGTCTTGTGCTGCATCTCTCAGACCCCAGCCCTGTCTGTGATTGTGAACTGGCTATCGTCCAATTACGATTCTGTTGCAGTTTTCCCAAGAGCTGAGGTTTTTCCTCTGAGCTCCACTCTGACTGTGTGATCAGACAGGACTCAGCTCACTTTAAAAGGACAATCAGTCATCTTGTCTTTATGGCTGTGAAAAGAGTAATGTTTAAAACCGTGCTTCTTAAAGAGGGATAGAGAGCAAGATGCTGGTTCGAATTTCTCTTTCTCCAATATATCTATTTATGTCTGTCCACCTGGCTAGCTGATTGTCCTTCTAAAAATAGCAGATGTGCTTAAAAAGTAATGTAGGAAGGGTGACAGTAATGGAATCATAGAACCATAGAAGAGCCTTGGTTGGCAGAGACCTCTCAGCTCCCCCAGTCCAACCATTAACCCAGCACTGCCCAGTCCCCACTGCCCCATGCCCCTCAGCACCACATCTCCACGGCTCTGAAATCCTCCCAGGGATGGGGACTCCCCCACTGCCCTGGGCAACCTTGCATCCTGTAAATCTTATTTGAGCCTTTCTGTGAGGAGCAGAAAGGGTTCAGGTTTAGTGCTGGCCCTGATGAAAGGGGTGGTTTTCTCCTAGTGAAAGCCCTTTGGCAACTGAAGGGCTCAGCCAAGTGAATTTAGGACGTGGGAGGATTGGTACCATCCTGTTAGAACTAAACATCTCCAGGTCAGGCTCTGTCTCTGTGAGACTGGGCTGTGGGCTGTGCTTACATCCAGCTCTTGCAGAAAGACAGCAGTGGTCTTCCTCCCCTTGCCTCATCCTCCCCGGCAGCTCCCCCACCCAAGGCAAGAGCAGCAGGGTTAGAAAAGTTTTCTTTCAGTCACTGGAATAACAAAACCTTCTCTGGCGGGCACACATCTCCGGGTGCCATGAGTGGAACAATTAAAACTGATAAAAGGTCTATCTTGGTTCTGAGCACTCCGTTGAGTGAAGAGATAAAGTCCCCCTTTCATGCAAACTCATTAACGGCTCAGCAATTTCAATGCCGTTTCCCATCGAAATGTATGAATTTTTAATCCTTTAATTGCATGTTATCCTAAACACCACGTGTGCTTTCTTCTTATTTATCCACTTGCTTTTGTTGTTACAGGTAAATGCTTTTTTTTTGAACTCTCTTTTATGGGGGAAAAACTGGCATTGTTCTCTCTCTCCCTGCAGGAAGACAGTGGGGGCTGTGGCAGAGGAAGGGTGTCTCCTGTGACTCCTCTATTCAGAAGCCACCTTTGGATGAGCTGAGATCCTGGGATCCGTGTGAAGGCCGGTGAGAAAAACAGAGTTTGGGGTTTTTTTCTTCCCAGTCTCTGAAAGAGCTTTCATGATAACAGAAAAATTAATTACTGGGGAGATTACGGAAAGAAATATTCTGCCGATACGATAACTCTGTTCATTGGAGACATCTGTTTGGTTTTATTTCGGAAGAAACTCCTGTGTTTTGCTCTTGGAGCTGTGAATGGCTGGTAATACAGCTATTGTTGCAATAAATATGCATTCATTTCCGACCTCAGGAACATTTATGGAGCTTTGTCTACCCTGAGTTGAATTTTTAGGAGACTGAACACAATAGTTCAGGCCATGATTGAGATCAAATTTTTCCAGAGACTGGGGAGTTTGGAGCCAGGGATTGACTCTAGATCTCAGGCTTTATAATTATAATAGGACTCATTTAATGGAAATATTCAACAGAACAAACCATTCCTAAAACATCTGACATTTGCTGGGAGGACAAATGAGCTGATTTTTCTTGTTGTGAAGGATCTATCAGTGGCCCGTGGTGACACACATCATATTTATTCTTGCACTGTCTGCAGTAACTTTCCTGTTGTGGATATATTTGTTTCTTGTCAGTGAACTAAGAGTAAGTAGTCTGTGACATTCCAGCTGAGTCACAGATTTTCTCTGAGGTGCCATTGCTCTGCCTTTTGCATTTTTACCTGTACTTCTACAAATTTGGTATAAAAAGCTGTTAAATGAGAACCCTGATGGTCTGCACTCACCTTGCACTTCGCCATAAATTGATGACATAAATTGCAGGCCAATGAATAATGTGGGCAATGGAGTTGAAGGCCAGAAGATATCACAGGAATTATGTAGATGATTTCCTCCATAGCTCAGGTCACACATGGAGTCATTCCTAAACTGGAGGACATTAGTCTTCCCATTATGCAAGGCGTACTGGTTCAGAAGGTCAACTGTTTGGCAAAATTCATGTGTCACTCGTGTCCTGTGCAGGGAGGGAGGTTGTATTTGGATCTTGGATCTGTGAACCGAGCATGTGTGTCATAAATCTGTGGATTTTCCTCCATACTTGAGCCTATTCCTTTCTCTGAGCCAGACTAGCAGGGTTTTTAGGAGAATATAAAATATCCATGGAAGGTAGAGGGCTGAGGGGATGGTGGTTGTTGATTTTCTTGCAAACTGGGACTCATACTGCTGCTGTCCCCACCCATTGTTGTTGGAGTTGTGATGGATATTGCGAGTATGAGTGTCGTGATACCCTCAGGGTTGTCAGTTTTTTCTTTTCTTTGACCTGACTAGACCTTAAAAGTACCAAAAAGCTCAGAAGTGTATATTCTGGTCAAATTCTGCAAACTCAGATAATCTATTGAGAATTTGGGTAAGGGTTGGAGTAGAGTCTCACACTGATCTGAAAGCAAACATGACTATGAGGGCAGTTATGCTTCTGGCTAAATACTCTTAATTGCTGAAATCAGCATCAAACCACCTGGTACTGTGTTGTGTGTCAGGATTTACCATAACTGAGGTCTGAATTCACTAACATTTACAGTTTTTCATTGCTTTTTTGGTCAAGAACGGGGATTAGTAGCTGAAGCTAAAGGCTATGCTTGGTTTTTAACAGCCTTAGTTGATCATGCATAAAAAGGCACAACATAGAAAATTTCTGCAAGGCTCTGCCCAACCTTTGGAAGACAGTTTTATTTGGAACTGGGTCATTTGCCTTCTCTTACTGGAGTAGCATCATTCCATGCAGTACCTGGAGAGGAGCTGTGGGAAGATATGAGCCCTGCCTGTGAAACTTGTGCAGATCCCCATGTGCTACATCACATCGACCAGAAGCTCTCCAGAATAGGAGGGGCCTGGATCTAAGGGATCCAGGAGGGCAAGAGAAAAAGAAATGCCTTGTGTGGTTTCATAATTTAATGTCTCAAATGCAACAGCAAAGGGAAGGCAGCAGCATCCAGTGGTTACTGCCAGTTCTGGACCTACCAGATGCTTTTTGCAGCTTTGCCTTTCATTGTCTGACACGTACAGACCCAGTAATATAGGGCCAAGCCAAATCAGATCCTGAGATCTCTTTGCTAATATCAGTGGTAGTTTGCAAACCTCTTACAGATTTAAAATGTTCAATGCAATAAAGAAAATGTTTCCTTAAGCAAGCTGTTCACAAGTCAAGACCAGATGTATGCTTCACACTGGCTAATATCCAGCATGACATGGCTGAGCAGGTATAGGGATATTAATGTCTTTGTGTTAGGATGCACAGTAAATATGATTCCAGCAATATCACAGGGACCAATTGGCTATTAAGCCAGAGGCTAATTTTTTCTTTTTTTTTTTTATGTTGCAATAAATCTTACTTTTCTACAAAGCCTAGGCAAATATTAAATCAAATCCCTTTCTTCACTCCCCCCTCTTTAGTTATTGATTGGGGGTGTTATATATCAACTGACCACAAGGAGAGCATGCTATAACTTTGATTGATTGCCCTTACATTTCTGGCACTAATTCTGTGACATGTGCATGCTTTGCTGCCCACCCTTGTCTGTGCTTTATGTCAGTGGCCTTCTCCCCTAGAAGATTCGTAGATTAAAAGATGGGAAGAGCATGATGTAGGTGACTTTCTGCTCAGTGAGCTGGGTACCCTACTGCATAGGACAGGCAAATACTCACCCCTCTCCCAAAGTAATGTTCCTCTATGCAAAAAAATTGTTTGTGAAAACAGAAGGAAAGGAAAGGAGGTAGGGGAAGATTGAGAGAGATAAAGAGAGAAATAAATATAAAGAAGAGCTGCCAGGTCAGAATAGAAAAGGTAGAAGTCTTCAAATAAAATGTGGTGAGTCCATCTCTAGGGTCAAAGAAGTCTTCTGTGCAAATGCAGGTTGCAGCAAAATGCCTGTTACTGTGATGCACCGAGAATATCAGTGGTTTGGGTGCAGTATCACCTGCTAATTTATCTGGCCTTTTCCCTGTTCCCCATCCCTACAGCCTGCACAAGCAGACATCCAGGATCTCATTGCTCTTTGGTTTGAATCTTTGCTTCTCCAGAAGAAGAATCTCCCTACAAGTGTGTTTCAGGTCTTTGTTGAGGTCGGGGAGACTGGTAAGGAAAGCCATTTCTCTCCCACGGTTATTTTTGCCATGTTAAAGAACAGAAGGAAATGCTATTATGAATATAACATAATTCAGACTCATCCCTTAGCAGATTTCTCTTTGGTGGGATAAATTTATCCCCATCGGATTTCAAGAGCTGTCCACTGCTGCTTCCTAATGAATCAAACCAGCTCTGGATAACAATGATTTCTATAAATCTGCTTATCTGGGCTAAATGTTTATCCCTTTAGCTGCAAACCTCTTGATCCCAAATCATTGTTATAAAACATAAGCAGGGAGTGTCTGCAACAGGCATGTAATTGAAAGGCACTTATTTGCTCAGTTGTTAAAACGTTCAGCAGAAAACCAGGAAGAGGAATTGAAGTGCCTATTACCTCCAGATTCTCCTGTTTGATTCATTTCTACAAAATAGCACATGGGAGGCTTGAAAATCACTCTTTATAAAAAAAAAAAACCACAAGCCAACAGAACACACAACTGAAGGTATTGGATGAAAGCCATTTGGTGAGTGTGGGACACAAGCAATTTGTGCAGTGTGATAATATGCCTGCTGGTGAGATGAACATATACTTTGAATTCAGACCCGAGAATAAATCATCAGGGATGGGAAGAACATGGGAGGAAACGGAGACTCTAAAATAAAAGCTGTAGAAACATTACAGTGAAGCGAAAATACTTGGGCTAGATTGCTGCCTGATCTAAGAGCAATGAAGAAAAAGTGCTGACTATGGTCTGTAATTAATCTGTTGGGGCTGGCTTTAAAACACCTCTCGCCTAAATTGCAATGTATGGAGTGGAAGGGATTGATCAGAGTGATATAATGTGATCAGACTCACATTATGGTATTTGGCTTGCAAAATCATAGACATCTACTCCCAAGGAGATGGAGTGAAGGGAAATAAATGGGGACATTCAACGTGGTAGCTGTTAGCTGGCAGTGTGTGAGAACCATTGTGGCAGTACTAGGAGACTGTCACAGGATGGTTGTTGCAAAATGTCTGCATTGTCCATTAATTTAAAGAACAATGCACCATGTGAGCTCCTAGGAGTCTCCTGCAGATCCTCAGCGTGATACTTCTTTTTGTAATCCTGGAGAAAAACATTGCAATTTTCATTGATCCCCCCAGGGTGGTGCCTGGAGCTTAGTCCATCAGCAGGGAGAGCTTCAGGGGTTCTCCAAGTGGGATGGGGATTGCAGAGTCACCCATCAGGCTGGGGATGTAACAGCTGGAGAGAAGCATTCCACTGAAAAATGGGGCTCTTGGAGTGCTGCCCTTGTGTGGCTGCAGGAGGGACTGCTTGGCCATTCCAAGCGTGCTGGTCACTGAGAACGGGATGGGACATGAGGTGGCAGATGGCCCATTATTTACCATTATTTCAGGTAGACTGGACCTATGTTATTTACAGCTCCAAAAACTAACAGTAAAACCTTGGCTCTCATTCATGTGTGTCACTTGGCAATTTGTCTACATTCAATATTGCTTCAGTAGCATTTGTATAAACAAATTAAGGGAGGAGAAAGCAACAAATGCAGCTTAAGACTAATTCCCCTCCACCCACTGAATCACTGAGGGCCTTTAAGAGTGTTCAAAGCCAAATTACACTTCAGTGCACAGGATTTAATTTGCATCTGCCAACTTCAGAAGGGGGATTTAGTCGGATAGGGCATTTGCATTCCATAAAAGGAGTTGATCTCTAATTAAACTAATATCATGTTTGAGTTTCCACAGTGATAACTGGGAAGAAAAAACATGCAGGTCTCGGGAAGAGAAAGGAGCAGGCTGGGTGCAAGGGAGGAGGATGGCTCTCCTTTGAAAATGCTGAATGCAAATGGGCGTATTTCAGTGCATTAAGAGGGGCTGCTTGTTCTGGAGAGAGAAACACGTTGTGCTTACAGACCCGTACGAGGTCTCTGCACCATTTATGTAGTGCTTAGAACACACATCCAGCTTGCTCTGTCCTGTCCTCCAAGGCACTGAGAAACTCCAGCACGGTGTGGGCACCCCCAGCTCCCCCAGCAGCACCACACGGAGCCCAGTGCCTTGTAGGATCAGGACTTTTCCTTGGAAAAAATGAAAAAAAAATCTCCTGTCCTACATGCTCCAGCCTTTCTTTGTATGTGAAGTGGAAACGACCTCTCTGTTTTTACTCTTCAACCCTGATTAGGACACAGCGTGGTGTGTGCCCACAGTTTTAGCCATGTGGGTTGAGCGACAGCGATGTGATGACTCGCAATTAAGTCAATTAAGTTGGAAAGTGCCCGTGTTTCTCTGCATACCATTCCCAGGCCCACCCACGGGATGATGATGAGTAGTCCTGACAGCCACATTCCATTGAGCAAGTGCATTAAAAAAATATATCAAACAACTAAGCACAAATACTTTTAAAAATTTTCTCTGGTTATGCTGAATCAATATTTTATTTTTTTTTTTCTGATTCCTGCTCAATGCAAAGAGGAAATTCTTGCAGGACAGCTCAGGCCACAGGCGACAGAAGTATTTCTTACCCACCATCAGACATTCAGGAAAATTAGTAAACTGTGGCAATTATTTTCACAGATCAATAGATTTTAAGGCCAGATAGGAACACAATTGCAACCATCACGTCTGATTTCCTGCCGTGCAGTGTCGCAGAGCGATTCCTTTTCTGAGCCAAACGACACGGCTTTAAACCAGAATGTATCTTTTAGCAAGACATCCCATCTCCACTTAAAGACACCAGATGACAGAGAACGAGCATCATCCCTCAGTGAGCCCCGTAGTGATAAATTACCCACCCTGTAAAAACATGGCTATTTATTTCCTCCTTTAATTCTTCTAATATTTGTCTTCAAGCTACTGAAAGCATTCTGCTGGGTCTGGGAGCTCCTGGCATCACATGTGCATCTGACAGAGGGTATTCTTCTCCTACACCTTCTTTCAGACAGTGATCAAATCAGTTTACTCTTAGTAGCAATGTCCAAATCCCTTTTGAAGTCATGACTTCACTGAGGACCACGTCACCTACCCATGGAGCAAGAGTTTGGTAATGGCCTCAAGTTGTGCCAGGGCAGGGTTAGATTGGATATTGGGAACAATTCCTTCCCCCAAAGGGTTCCCCATCCCTGGCCCAGGCTGCCCAGGGCAGTGGGGGAGTCCCCATCCCTGGAGGGATTTCAGAGCCGTGGAGATGTGGTGCTGAGGGACATGGGGCAGTGGGGACTGGGCAGTGCTGGGTTAATGGTTGGACTGGGGGAGCTTAGAGGTCTTTTCCACCCAAGGCTGTTCTGTGATTCTGTGGCATGGTACAGAGGTGCTGGGGCAGCATCTGAAGTCTTTGGTCGGATGGTGAGTGTCCATCTGTCCAGGCAGCAAGGAAGGGATGAGATATGCTGTGATTTTTGTGTGCCAGCCCATGTCTGGTGCTCCCCCAAACCACAGCCAAGAGCAGAGTAAGTAGAGCCGCCCCATCAGGCACAGAGGGAAATCCCAGTCTCATTAAAAGCAAGGAGTTTCGGGTTTCTCTCTGATGGGACTGACATTTCATTTGGAAACTTTAGACATGAGAATATTCATAGCCTTGTTCTACATGCTGTACACAAAAACTCCAGTTTCTGATGAAAAGTCCAGCTCCAGATCCCTTTTACATACTTAATTTTAATATCATTTTTTATTTATTTCACAGTGGAGTGCATCTGGCTTACAATACTTACCCAAGTAAATATCCCATTTCACCTCTCTCCCAGGAAACAGATGTACATAGATCAAACCAAGAAAGATGACTGTTTATTTTTTTTCCCTTGTGACTCAATCCTGTGCATATGCCACAGTGTGTGGCATTTTCCACTCCTCAAAGAAAGCAAAATCACACATGACATTAAAGCTTGGTTTTCTAGAAGTTAGTGTTTTTTTTAAGATGAAAGCACCCAAGCAAAATATCCTTTGGACAGAAATAAAATAGGTAACTTTTCCAGCTAATGAGATTTTTGTGGTCAAGTTCTGATCTCCATTACAGTGATACACATCTGGGCTAATTCCCTACAGAAGATAAAAGCCCCTGCTGTATCTGGTGGGTAAAAGAAATTCTCTCATGATAGAAGCCAGTTTTTAAAAAACTCCCTTGGTAATCAAAGCCCCCCAAACTCTTGGGATTTGCATTTCCTGAGCTCTCTGCAACTCCCTGAAAGGAGGGGGCAGCGAGGGGGGGTCGGTCTCTTCTCCCAGGTAACAGTGACAGGACGAGGGGTGATGGCCTCAAGTTGTGCCAGGGCAGGGTTAGATTGGATAATGGGAACAATTCCTTCCCCCAAAGGGTTCCCCAGCACTGGCCCAGGCTGCCCAGGGCAGTGGGGGAGTCCCCATCCCTGGAGGGATTTCAGAGCCGTGGAGATGTGGTGCTGAGGGACATGGGGCAGTGGGGACTGGGCAGTGCTGGGTTAATGGTTGGACTGGGTGAGATTAGAGCTCTCTTCCACCCAAGGCTGTTCTGTGATTCTTAAAACAGCAGTGGGGTGGTGTGTACCTGGAACTCAGAGGTCTCTGCTCCCCAGGTATTCTCACCTTCCACGTGACTCTTGGGAGAGGAGTTCCTGGGTCCCGTCCACAGCCATCCCTGTGGGGAAGGAGCACTTCCCCCTCACATCTGCTCCAAGGGTTAAAAAAAGTGCAGGAGAGGCAAAGCTGTTTCACTTTCTTGAAGGAGACAGACCCTGCTCCCCCTGGGAGCCAAAGGCAAAGCTCCCTCCAGCTCCCACTCCTTGGTCTTGCAACTCTGACCCACACCACAGACCAAAGGACAAGTGTCACCCAGCACGGAGGCACAAGGAGCTCAAATGCCTTCTCTTGCTCTTTCTTCCTCAAAACAATGTATGGAAGCAAGCAATAGCAGAGGGAAAACCATATTGTGGTGCAGCAGGGCAGCCAGCCTCGTAAATGGTGGTTTCTTGCTAAATAAATAAATAAAAGGGAATTGTAATAGTGGCTCAGCAAGCCTTCAAAACTATCCAAATATGCAAACTTCCTCATGAGGAAGGGAAAAAAAAAAAACAAACCACAAAGGCAAGTCGTAAACATGCTTTGCATGCGAAGGCTCCCGTTGTTCCAGCAGGCTGGAGGCTGCTGCGGGAGATTGTCAAACCAGCTTGATTCCACAGCAGGATGCGGGGGCACATGGAGGGGGAAAGAAACTACCTGTGCCATTCCAATTAACATCAATTAGCAGAGTCTGCACTCCAGAAATAAACAAACAAACGCGGCAATGGTGGGAACAAAGGGCAGCGCAGGGCAAGATTGCTTCGTTCACTGGTGGGACTGGGAGGGGTCTGTGGGGAGGAGAGGGGATCCTGAATCCAGCAGAGAAATGCCTCCAAACATCTTGAAAGGTTCAGCAATTCGTAGGACGTGTGGGAGAGTTGAGTGGTGCAGCAGAGCTCCAGAACATGAAGGAAGTCAGCAGAGGTTGGAAGAGGCAATGGGCACAAGTTGAAATACAGGAAATTCCATTTAAACATTAAAAATACATAGTTCACTGTAAGGGTGATCAAACACAGGTTGCCCAGAGAGGTTGTGGAGTCTCCATCCTTGGAGATAATCAAAACCTGACTGGACATGGCCCTGAGCAACCTGCTCTACTTGACCCTGCTTGTTGCACTAGATGATCTCCAGAGGTCCCTTCCAACTTCAACCATTCTGTGGATCACACCTGGACCACAGGAAAGAGCCCAGTGCCTCTGGGAGGTGACATCTCACCACCAGTCCCCTGCCAGGTGCCAATCTCAGCCTTAGGGTCTGGTTCCAAGGGCTGTTTGAGCACCTCTAGCTCCAGCTGTAGGCAAGAAGATGAACCAGGCACGTTAGACATCCTGGATGTAACACCAGGCATCTGTAGGTGCCTCAGCACCTTGACAAACCTTGTGGTTAGCTGCTCTGAGAGGCTGATTCCTCCCTGGAAAGTGGAGGTGGTGGCACTGCCCTTCCTCAGAGCAGGACCAGGCCAATAAATGCATGATAGGATGCAAAGTGTGTTGGCAGCATGGTCCTGGGGCTGGATGCACGTGCTGGAGAGATGGAGTCTGATGGCTGCTGCATGCCAGCACAGCAGAGGAAATTGAGCATGAGCTGGCACTGGGGCTGTCGTGGGCAGATGCAAACGACTGCCCAGATTTTTGACAGGGAAGGGAAGCAAGGCAGGAGCTGTGACAGGAGGTGGCTTCCCAGCCAGGCTCGTTTTATGTGCTGTTCCTTGCCGAGAGCTGGAGCTCCTGTCGGGCTCTGAGCAGCAGAGCCTTGGAGGGTTTGGGAAAATAGACATTTCTAGCCTGGTGGTCTAGAGATGAGCAGAAAAGGTTCATATGCAATTCCTAAAAAGACTAAAAAAAATTTGTGGTCGGGTGGCCTTACGCCAGGCTTCGCTCCAAAGGAACCAGATCCCATAGATGTCATTTTCTGCAATATCTTACTCCAGCTCAGTTCCCAGCCCCAGCTTTACACCCCTGAAATCTCTGCTTTTCACTCGCTTTATAGAGCCCGAAGCATCAGGAGCAGCTCATCTAGCGTGCTGGGTTTCAGCCTTTGGTTCATATCCTCAGATGGAGACCTCAACAGCACTCGTATTGATTTACAACCAGCGGGATCAGGTCTCCTTTTCATGCGTAAAATATAAAAATTACTGCTTTCACTGCCGCTTGTGTTATCTCCAATTAGCTGCGCTGACATGATTTGTTCTCCCATAGTCTTTGTTGCATAACTAATCACAGCCAATAAATATAAACACAAAAAAATAATTAGTTTAAATCAGCTGGCCGGCCGCGCCAGGCACATCCGTTCCATAACGGAGAGGGGACACACATTTTTCTTGAGATTATTGCATTTTATTTTTATTTCTGTTTGGGCTTATTTTGCTTTGGGTAAAGTTAAGGGGTGGAGGTGCCTCTGGAAGGGCTGTAGCTATAGTAACGTGCACCCAAATAAAAGATACTGGCTCTCTAGGTAATTCGGTGTTTAATTCCATGTCAGTCCTGTTTATCGCTTCCTTCCAGAAGATCCCAACGTTTTGACATTCCCAGAGCACGTATCTGAGAGTTAATGAAATATTAAAAGAAGTCTTCAATAAGGGCTTTGCAAGGGCAGGGTGTGTGTCGGGGGGAAGATGAGCAGAGACCCTGCTGCTGCTTCTTAATAGCACTAAAGATGCCACCCCAAGGACTGGATTGCTGGCGCTAACCTAATGGTGGTAATTGATGGGGACATTAATATTGTTTCTGTGAGACTCTTGAAAACAAGACTGGCATGGGCTCGGGAGGACTTGGGGAGGGAAGGAACGGTGGCTTTTATCAGATTCCCAAATGGTGCCAGGTTGATGGCTTGGGGCAGACGTGGGACAGAGGGGATGGTGCCCCAGGGGCTGCCCAATGGATCCCCAAGCCAGGCAGGGGTCAGGGTCTGGATATCAAAGGCAGAAGAGGTATCTGAGTCCTCAGGGCAGCTCTCAGTGATGACCCAGATACCCTCATCTTTGCATTTATCATGTGTTAGCACAAGCTCTGGACTGTCATGGCTTGTCTGAATCTGGAGGCACAGGTGGGCTTGGGTTTTCTTAACTCTCCAGTTGTCCTTCTGGGCAATTCCTGTCATCACCAATTGATGGAACAGTATATTTATTCCCTAAAAGTTTCTTGGCTGCTATGCTCACCTGCACAAGGCTGTTCAGCCACAAAGCCTGCGTGAAGCACTGCCAGTGCAGGCAGTCTTAGCATTTATTGAAAAAGAAACTGGACCTTCCCAGCCTTTGTAAAGAAAAACCTGACAATGTGGGCAGCTGTGCAGTGGGCTGAGGATCTGGGAGAGCAGACAGAGAGCCCTCTGTTTGTTATCTCTGTGACTCTCCTGGCATTTCAGCAGCTCTGATGACTTGGAAGGTAGACACAACCTTTTTGAACGTGTGGGATTAGTGCTGCTGCCAGGGAGGTATTGTCTCTACGAGAGCTATCCTTTTACATTTGATTTTTAAATTTGCTGGGTTTGTGGTTATTGCGTCTTACATCACCATCTTTATTTCATTTCCTTTATTTCCCTGGGGCTGAGCTTTGCTAGCACAGTGTCCAGGTGCTGAGGATCTTTCTGCCAGGCAGGTGAAAGTTATTGGACACTCCTCCACCCAAGTTTCTAAAACTGTGCTTAATTCATACTGGCATCCTTAAATCTGGATGCTTCTCTGAACTGTCCAGACTCCCTGAGTCTAAAAAATAGGAGTAGAAATCTCAGAGGAAAGAGCCTTTCTCATGAGAACCTCCACGCTTCTCATGGTCAAAACAAGAGGTGAAAGAAAGTGTAATGAGCTTTGGCCAGGAGCTCCACAGCAGGGATTGATCCAAGGCTCTTTCACATTGAATTCAGGTGCTGATGAGTTCAGGGTGAATTAGCAGTGGTTTAGATGGAAGGGGCAGGATGAGGGTACTGAGGTTGGTGGGGCTGCTGCATGCTCTGTTCTGCAAGATCTTCCCAGTTAGCCTTCAGAAGAGCTTCTGCAGTATCCAGTAATTAATGGGAGGTTTTCAGTGGATTTCAGGTGTGTGCTTTGTGCTGGGCTGGTACCAGGAGAGGGTTTTCATCTCCCCAGATCTGCAGCATGTTGCTGTATTCAGGCAGATTCATTCTAGGGGCGAAGCTGTAGGTTTGCAAGAAGTTCTGGGCACGTACTTTTGGCACTGATTAGTTATGTCACGCTTAAAATTTGGAGTTTTCTCCTGCAGAATTGAAACATTGTGCAAATATGCCAATTTACACATCATTTTCGATGGGAAGTTGAATTGTTTCATTTCAGTGGTCTCGTTTCATTTCAGTGGTGTCCTAAATCTGTTCTTTCAGGACAGTAAATCTACATTTTTTTCCCCTATGTTATTGTTATGCTTCATTTCTTCTGATCAATTTTATTATGTCATAATTCACATTGTCTCATACTTCAGATTTCATATCACAGTGTTTAGGATCATCTAAACAGCATTTTACTTCATCAGGATGATAAGTTTTGAAATTATTGAACTCAGATGATGTAGCTGTGTTGAAACAAGCCACCATGCAATGTCCAATATAGAAAATGTTCAGAATTCATGCTTCACTGTTTATTATTATTATTATTATTATTGTCCTCAGCATCATTATCATTATTATCATTATTATTATTGTTGTTGTCATTATTTATTATTATTATTTATTCTTTATTCTTTATTATTATTATTATTATTCAGGCTTTTTTTCCTGAACTAGAATGAAGTCCCAATGGGAAGTAGCAACATTTCAAGACCAATGGAAATCCCATTTTCAGGCCAGTTGCAATCTTATCCCACAGTCTGTCTGGGATTTTTCAGGGAAGAAGTTCCCTTTTGATATCAGGAAGGTTTGTGAATGAATCCTTCACATCTCACAACACATTCCCCTTTCCCCAGATGTGACCTCAGTGACAAGTGGGTGTTTGATGGTGCCATTTCCAAGGTGAAGCACTTTGTGGGTTTCAGCAGCGCTCTTCTTATTTTTCTTTTTGCTGTAACAACTTCATTTTCCATAATTTTACCATCTGCCACTAAGAAACGAGGTAAGCCATCTTTAGGCACATGGAGAGCT
The DNA here is from genome assembly GCA_028020825.1 of Podargus strigoides. NCBI lineage: Eukaryota > Metazoa > Chordata > Aves > Caprimulgiformes > Podargidae > Podargus > Podargus strigoides. The sequence continues at coordinate 3,567,278 of CM051644.1, forward strand.
CACAGGGACTGTTGATTTTCAGGAATTTCAAAGGATCCACTCATGGATCCTTCCAAAATCAAATCCTTTGGACAGTGTCCAGCACAGACACTGAGTATTCCTCTCTCATGGACTGGACCCTGCATCTTCGTTAGCACTGGGGTAGTGCTTGCAAATGGAACCAAAACCATGCTACCAAATTCCCAGTCCTTCAGATTATGGGCAGACTTAAAAATGTGAAGTCATCAGAGCTTTTTAGATTTTTATATTAGCAGCTCGCATGCAAATACATGCAAATAGATGTAAATAGACAGACACTTTCTGCAGCCCAGGTTATTAAAGGAGCTGCTGCTCATAAGAGGATTTTCATAATAAGGCTAAGGATCCCAGAACATCTATTAAAACACAGTTACTGTAAATTACACTAAATATGGGGTTGTTATCCTTGACAGAGCTTTGCAAAGGGAAGGAGCAGGCAATGAAGCTGTTTCTCCCACATAATCTCCTGTCTCTTCTCCAACTCTTGCAGTAGCTGGCAGGGCAGGGCAGTGCAGAGGAGAAAACAGTTCCTGTGGTTGCAACATCCCCTGGGACAGGTCCAGCCTGAGGGGATGGAACAGAAAAAAGCCACTGGCTGGTTTCCACAGAAGCACTCAGAGGAGCTCGTGCCCTTCCAGGAGGTCTGGTGGCCTCTTGGGCAGGAGCCCAGGGGAGGGGGCAGTGGGGCATGGCCTCAGCTCTGCCCAAGCAGGGTTATCACAGTCTCTACTGCTCTTTCTGCAGCCCTGAACGGGAACATCCACCAGCAGCCCCAACACATGGCCCATCACCAACAAATTCTCTTCTCTTCCCACCTCCCCCTGTCCCCTGCCTTCCCACACTCCTGGGTGAGCGTTTGGAGGACTCAGCTTGCACTAACAGACTGGTCATCCTTAGACAAAGAAGCAAATCCCTTGACAGACCTTAACATAGCCCAGAAAACCTTCCCTTGCCTCAACTGTGGCCACTCAGTGCTCTGCACTGGGACTGAAGATTCATCGTGGCTCCAGCCCAGGTCCTCCTGGTGCTCCCTGGGGTGAGCAGGACCATCTTTTCCACTTTTTTTGTGTGTGTAATAATCCACCCAGAAGAGGATTACATTGCCCTGGCAGGGCTTCAGGCTGACTTTCCCCACTGCTCCTCCTGGGAGCACTGGATCTCTTTCTGTTGAATGGCCACGGGGCTCTGCACCCTCCTCTCACCATCACACACCCACTCAGTCCTTCAGCCTGGGGCTGAGCACGCCAGGGCTTGTTCCCACTGATCCACAGAGCAAAGCCTGCGAAACAACACCTTTAAAACAAAGCACAACTTACTCATCCCTGCAACGTGCAGAGGAAGCAGAGAGACCCCCACATGTGCTTTCCTTCGGCCAGGTTTAACCCCTCCATCCCAAGCTCAGACGGTCCAGTCTGTTCCACCTCCCTGAGCCACGAGGAACAGCTTGTGTTCCACACAACGTTTGTTTTCTCTCCCTTGAATAACGTCCCAGTCTATCAGATCTCTCTAACACACCGTGGGTGGTTTCTGTCTCCAGCCTCCTACCCCCTGTTGCCTGTTTTACCACGGGCTACACGCTGCACGGGGGAGAAGCATCCTTTGATGTGAGGAAGGGGTGGGACACTGTGGGCCAGGTGGATCTGGCCCTAAATCCTCCCCTCTTCACCAGTCCAGCCGTTGTTCTCGGTGCTCCTTTGAAGCTGTGTACCAGAGGCTGTTTTGTCTGTATCTGCTTTGCTTTTCTTGCTAATACTTCAGGAAATGTTTTAACTCTGACCAGTCTGGCAGGAATTGGTACAAAACCCAAGTAGGAAACCAGGTCGCTGGGGAGAAGAATGAAGGTGTGTCCCCAGTTTGCTGTAGCTGCAAATGGCTGGAAGCTCCCTGGGGCGTGCAGGGCACTCCAGGCATCCTTCAGAGATGGCAAAATTGGGGAGTTCACCATGTGAGGCTGCTTCAGCAGGCCAGGGGACGAGGTGTCTCCAGAGGGTTATTCAGAGCACTTTCTCAGACATCCTCCTCTGACCTCCCTCGGGAGAAGGAACTGCACTGGTGGGGTAGGTGCCTACAGCTGGCTGAAGGCCTGTGCAGATGCTGTCCTGCCCAGCAAGCCCCAGTGAGAGGCTGCTATAAAGCATCTTGTGGATGTGATCATAGCTCTCATGTCAAACCAAGAGCTCCAAAACCCCTTGTCTTCCCATAGCAGTGCAGGGGGGGTCACACGTGCTAGCTGTCCCCTGGGGTGTCAGAGGTCTCAGGCTCAAGCTTTTGAGAGGGAGGAAGAAAGAGAGGCTCTTTTCTTAACTGGCATCCCTATTAAATTACCTATTTCCTGAAGAAGAGCCCAAATCTTGGGGTTCAGATGAGGACAGAGACATGAGGTGACAGAATAGATGAGTTCGTGAGGAGGAGGAGGAGGGGAGAAGGAGACCACAGGACTTGAAGTGACATGTAGTTCATTAGCTTTTATTACTGAGAGGCTTTGTAATGAGGGACATGAAGTAGAGTGGGCTTGTTCTGCTCCAGACAGGAGCTGGAGCTCGCCCCACGTGTGCCTCTGGCCGAGCCCAGGACACAGCCCTCATCCAGACCCGCTCCCCGGTTCTTACTGCCCAATTCGAGTGGCAGATGGGATCTCATCTGGCCTTCATCTGTGCCCGGCCTTCCTCACACCTTTCCAAGCCACACTGGATCCTGACAGGATGAAGACATCAGCCTGGGGCTCCCTGCTGCTCTCCGTGGGAGGCACAGCAGGGCCATATGCTCAGACACGGAACCGGTGCCGCGCGAGGGCTGGGCAGTTCGCACATCTCCTCCTGCAAAACTATCTGATCACTTATGCAAATGTGGGCTAATCCCTGCACTGCCCTGCTGGAGCACTGTAAGATGATTTTAAGAGGCAATGTGGTCCAGGTGCCTTGGTGCCAGGAGTCCTGCCCGCGCTGCAGAGCTGCGGTGGCACTGGGCTTGCTTGGGAGGTCCTGTCCACTGTCAGCATCAGCAGGCTGCTGGTACAGCCACCTGCCTTATGGTTTATTCATGCCCACGAGCTCCACTGCCAAGAAGGGCTCTTCTGTCCTTCAGTGCAATAGTGCAAGAGATTAGAGAGTGACAGGGAGGTTTCCAGGACCCCACACGCTCAAAGACCAAAGCCAGAAGAATTTGCCTGCTGGCTTTGTGCTTGTGAGGGAAGTCATCTCCCTCTACAGCAGCTTGACATCCCATGTTCCAGCATGCTTGGCAATGAGGTGCCCTCCCACCTCAGCTTGCTTCTGAAGCACAATGGGAAGAGCCACTTGTCTTGCACCTTTCTCCTGTAGTTTAACCAACAGCTGTTAGTGAAAGGGATCTGTAAACTGAAGGAGCATCTGCTTGGGAACTAGTTGGATCACAGTCAGGCCCAGAAGCAGCCTTACAGCCAGGAGGAGGCTGGGTTTACTGGATGAACCAGAACCTCTGATTACAGGACAGCTGCCAAGGAGATTTACTTATCTGAGCACCTTCTGCACAGGGTCAAGTTTTTCTCCCTCCCCTCAAAATAAATCTTTTGTTCATCGAGAAAATGGAGCACTGAAAAATGATCAAAGCTTGAGAATGTTTCTGTATAGAAATGCCACTTCAGTGTCCTTGAGGACTGTCAATATCTCAGCCACCTTCCTAGACTGGTGAGACTACCCACTGTAGGCTGTCCTGTCCATTTTGGCATGTTCTTGAAGTCTTAGAGTGAAGTTTATGTTACTTAGCATTAACTGTCTGAAGGTAAGGTGTTATAGTTGGGCATTTCAGACTCCTCCCAGAGCTGAAGGAAACAAGCAGGCAGTTCTGCAGGTTCGTTCATCCTACGTATGCTGGACATCTACCTGAGGATGATAAAAATCACCCTTTGGGGATAGAATCATAGAATCATTTTGGTTGGAAAAGACCTTTGAGATCATCAAGTCCAACTATTCACCCAGCACTGCCAATTCACCAGTAAACCATGTCCCTCAGCACCACATCTACATGACTCTGAAATACCTTCAGGGTTGCTTTCATCTGCTGGCCAGCAGGTAGCTAGTTGACCCTGGTAAAGTAAATTCAGGTAGATTCAACCTAAGCAGATAAATGTGGCTGGGGAATTATACTCATGGAGTGGAAGAAGGGGGTGGGATACCCACATTCCCATTCCCATAAGGTGCTGCTGTGGTAATTAGGAGCAGACATGTATGACTTGATGCCTCTGTGGACAGAGTGAATCCCATGCCCTTACATAAAAGTCCCTTCAGCCATCTCACAGACTACCTATTCAACAGGAAAGATGCAGTAGTAAATTTAAAAGTGTGTCAATTCATATATTTGTTGTACACAAGCAGTAGGTGAATGTGATACAGCTGATATTAGAAGTGGCTAAATTCTGTTTATAAATGTTTGCCCTTGAGTCTTCTGCTCGTAACAGAGTCATAAGCCTCCATATCTTTTTAAACACTATGGGATTCAAAGACACACAGTGGCTTAACACGATTATCCCAACTTCCATTCCTCTTCTTTAATCACTAGACCTCAGTCCCGGGGGCTATTTGTAGTTCACAGTTGGAGTTTTTGGACTTTCTTTGAACAAAGAAATTTGATTACTTTTTTTTTCTTTTAGTTTCCTCTTAAATCCTGATAGGTTTAAAAAAAAAAAAAACAACAAAAAACCCATGAAAAACATGAGAAGCTGAAATTTCTCATAGAAAATGAGATGGTTTGGGCAAGCTGAACAGTATAATTAGATGAAAGCTGAAGAGAAAGTAAATCTTTGACTTGTTTTTGTAATTATTGTGAATTCATTTTTTGTTGTTACCATCGTTGTCTGAGACAGTGCTCCACTGCAACAGGCACTGCCCAAATACAGAACATCAGCAAAAGTAAAATCATAGCATCACAGAATGGTTTGGGTGTGAAAGGACCTCAAAGCTCATCTCATCCCAACCCCCCTGCCATGGCAGGGACACCTCCCACCAGCCCAGGTTGCTCCAAGCCCCATCCAACCTGTCCCTGAACACTGCCAGGGAGGGGAAATGATTTAATTCAGTGTACTGCATTCAGCAGCAAAATTAGAAAAACCTTTCTTTTCTTACTCAAGCATTTGAGCACGCACCAAAATTTCTATTTCCTGTGAAAAAAGTTCAAAAATTTTTTAAAAAAAAAAAAAGTTTGGAGAACATATCAGGGGGAAAAAAAAAAAAAAAAGAAGCCTTTTCTGTTTCTCCAACCCTGCCAATTCAGCGTGCTCTTTTGAAGTTAACTATTTCTGAAAGCATTTACTGAAAAATTCCTGACTCGGAATTCAAACTGTGACCCCAGCCCAAATCAGCCCGCTCACCTCCCTTCCCAGAGCACCCCTTGGCTCTGGCAGAGTCTCAGGTGCAGCTGTTTGACATTTCCAAAGAGTTGTTTTCAAAACAAGGCACATTATTCAAATTGCATTCCTTGTTTGTTCCAGCGGGTCAAGATTTGGATTTAATTCAGCTTTGATTACACTGCTGATTTAAGGTGTTGGGAGGAAATTTCAGCTTTATTCCACCCCGAAGCATTGAGTGAACCATCTGGCCTACCTAAAGCACCTGTCCTAAGAGCAGATGAATTGCTCTCAGAGCTGCCTGATTCTCTCTGTTGCCTACACAGATAGCTTAGCTCAACTTGAGTTTAGATAACCAAATTAGGGCTGATAAATCTCACCTTTAGTCGTGCTAACTCAACCCTCTGGCTGATGACACTTCTGCTCTACTCAACCTGGGTACCCAAGGAAATTCATCACCTCTTCCTATCTTTTTTCCTTTCTGCTGCTCTTTTATCCTGTTACAGCTTCCCAGGGGCTCCATGGCTGGGGTGTGTGTTGTGTCCCTTCATAGTGCATCCATAGGTATCACAACAAGCCAAACCCCCCCCCCCCAACTTGCTAGCTGAAATGCTTTTGTCCTCACCACTCACTGGTAGGTACTGCTCAGGAGTGCAAGGATATGGGTTACAGCTGGATAATCCACATGCAGATTCAGCTTTACCTCCAAGATATCCATATGGGTCCCAAGAGCACCCTAAGGTATTGCCATTGGTACCTACAGTGAAATATTTAGGCTGGCTTTTCATGTAAAGGCTGTGCTAGATTATACAGGTGGCAGAGAAGCGATTCACATATATAAAGTATTAATCACAAGGTTGGTTGGAAGTTGTTGGGGAGCCTGGTGTCACTTCAGCAGTAAAATGAGGCCCTCCATAGCAGAGGTCCACAGCCACTGGGCAAATTCTGCACAGGGTGCAGCAGTTGGAAACCTGGGCCTGGAGTCTTGCTGGAGCACTGAGGTCAAATTCTCTGCTCCAACAGGAAAAATATTTTTAATTGCCACGTTGGATGAGGCTGCTTGGCCTTCGATGGCTTCCCTGAAAGATGGATCTCAGTGGCTGCAACTCCAGCAACGAAAAAACATATCTAAATACAAATGATACATTTCAATTGGTAATCGTGCATTAATTAAGGAAGCCAAGTAATGCCTGCATCTTGTCAGCAAGTAGAAAATATAACAAGTCTCTCAGGTAATGAGTTTCACTCACATGTACAGCAGTTCTCTGAAATAATGAGCTTTGGAAACAATCTGTAGGTGCTGACTAGATATTGATGTTACGAACTCAGTGACCCTGTTGCAGGCAGGTTGTGTTTTTCACACAGCATCTTCCCTTCAGGTACAAGCTTCCTCTCATCAGGGCAGTAATTCAAACACTGCAGTACACCGACACGCAGGGAGACATCCTGCATTGCTGTTGTGCCATACAGCCAGGACCAGAACCTTCTCCCCGAGCCTTCGGCGTTGTGGGTGTTCTCCAGGATAAATTACAGCCTGGCTCTTAACCCCTCCCTCCCTCCCTGGGAGGTTGCACTGCTCAGATTAAAATCAATCATTGAGCAAAGCCAGAATTTTAGACAGGTCCCTACTGTGTTGCAAGGTGGGATCATACTTCTGCACTTCTTTTGGTCACTTGGAAAATGATGCTGCAGCTGGAAGTGCACCCAGCTCTCTGTCGTTGTGTGTTGGTCCCTCAGTATCATCAGCTCTTAAGGCTGCATTATCCTGGAGGCTCTTTCCTGCCCATTTTGCTTAACAGCATGCAGTCCTGGGGAAAGGCTGGAAAAGTCTCTTTTGCCCGTTTCCCACCACATTTCGACAAAAGCAACGCTTAAAAGCCACTGCAAGAGACCTTTAGGAGGTGAAAACGTCCACTGGAATCACCACGAATGATTTGCTATTTTCCCCCACGAGGAAATTCAAATCAAGATGCTTTAGAGTCAGATGCATCACCTGCCTCCCAGCTAAGATGAAGTCAGCTGAATGGTTTGGTAACCTGTGGTATGTGCCTGATTTGCTTTGATTTACTGCGAGTAGCTGCTGGCAGAGACACACTTTGCTGCCATCTTTCCTGGAGTGAACTGATGCAGCAAGAGGCAAAGAGCATCTCAGCTTTGGTTGGCTTGACCTTGGGAAGATAGATGACTCTTTGATCAGAGGGAGCATTTGAATTGTGGATCAATGAGCGGATGGCAAAGGGAAAGGTCGGGAAGGAAGAGCGAGGCCGCCCCAGGATGGCGCTGAGCCTTGGCAAGGGAGAGCTGGGAGTGTAAAATGTCACTTCCAGCAGCCAGCAGCAGCGCTCAGACCCAGGAATTCCTGTAATGGGATTACACGAGGCAGGAGCAGATGGACTCTCCTGGAAAACAAAGCCATGCGACCATCGCCGAGTGTGTGCATGCTCCCATGGAGAGGAGATGCAAGCAGGAAGAGCAGGAGCTCTAATCTAATATATGGAGGCAGCTGGAACAAATTCAGGGCTCCCGACCCAGCGCCCAGCAGTGAGGAAGCAATATTTTTAGAAGGGCCTCTCTAACTTGTTCCCACCATGTGTGTGTAGCAGAGATAAGAGGGAGTGAGACTGGGATCCGTTTATTTAACTATGTAAACAACTCAGCTGACAGCTAAAATTACAAGCTGCTAGTGAAAGCCTTGCCTTGCGTGTTGATCCACCATATACCCATCCCTATCTGCTTCCCTACTGCACACATAAACTTAAATAAAGCAGGAGTTAGAGTCCAACCAGCCTCCATCACAAAGGCATACCTTCACTACAGAGACAGACCTTGATTACACGTGCTCTCAAAAGATAACATATACTTTTAATTAGAATTTTTTTCCTTTCCTGCACCACTGTGATCCACAGAGACACCCTCAGCTTGGATAAGCTGCCTGTTGCTGTCTCTCTGTAGCGTTCTCTCTCTCTCTTTTGCTCTCATAGTAGGCAAAATAAACCTTTTTCCAGCAACATTGCAGAGGATTATGTTAATATAGAGACTTAGGGACTGTATTCCCAGCTGGCATACGCAGAAATAACTCTGGTGACTTTGGTGAGGTAGAACCAGTGTTGACCAGTTTAAGACCCAGTTTGCCCAGATTTCTGTCTGTGCCAAGCCAGTCTAATAGGACACCACCACCATATCCAAGAGCTGGTGCTACGCTGTCCACCTTACTTGACAGCAGGGTCAAAAACTATTGCAGGGAAATATCTGGGGATTTTTATCTAGTGGGCACAAGATGGACAAAATTACAGCTGCAAATGCAATGTTTCTTCTGATTTCCATCAGTTTTCAGTTGGTTTGCTTATTTTTTTCAGTTTCTGATGGTCTTTCCCACCTTGGTATTCTGTGGAAAGATGATTAAGACAGTCCACACATGATCCCAGAGGAATAACTGGTATATCTAGCTGTACCACTTGCAACAAGAGATTGCTTAACTTCCCTCCAAAGCCCATCCATGATGGAAGTTTCACTTTCAAACTGCCTGTTCCAGTGTCTTACTCTCCCTGCTGTTAACAAGTTGTTAGTTTCCATCATGAATTTCAATCCACTTTTGTTTGTTTTGTCAAAGATGGACAAAGAGATTAGATTGTTTCCTTCTTCTACAGAAGCCTATTTAGATGAAACAAATTAAATTCAACTAATTCAGAATTCACACTTTTTACAGGGGAGGGGTCCTTCCGCATTGGGGTTCTTCAGAAAAGAAAGAGATGATGTTTTTCACCAGAACAATGAACATTTTTTGTCGTAGTGAGCATTTCCAAAAGGAAAATAAGGCATTTTCTGACAATGTCTCTGCCTTCATTCATAGAGTTGCCAATCCAGAAGCTCTCAAACAGCGGAACGCTTACGGGAGAACAAAAGGCAAGCCCTGTTTTACACAACACCCAACACAGATTCCCATTCTCAAGCAATGGGATTTTTCTTTGAATAAAGGTGGAAAATGAATGGAAGGCTTGTGGCACTGCCTGTGGTCTGGGCTGGGAGACAGCCATCACAGAAGCCCATTCTCCTCCTCCTGTGAACGCAGCTAAATAGGTCATGTCTCCAACAGGCAGAAGTTCATCATTGAACAATGAAAGCAGCAAGTTGAAAGAGGGAATTTAATGAGGAAAGGAGGGTAGAAAGAATTCAGATGAGCAAAGAGAGGTAGGAGCAGCTGGTGTGTTACAGCTGTTAGAGAAGGAGTGTTTTCTGTCTCATAAAAACTCAAGATAAGTGGATATCTTTAGGACTGCATTTTGTTTTATTTTTTTTTCTTGCAAAACTTAAAATAAACAAAAAAACCCCACCCACCCAACCAAAAAACCCTGCCTTCTTTTCCTGCTGGACTAAAGCCAAGCAAGTAGGGGGACAGAAAACGGAGAAGGACATGCAAAGAAACAAAATGTTCAGTAATCAAAATTGGAGGTATTTTAACCCAAACAACAGCTTTCTTTCTTTTCTTTCTGCTAAAATTCTCACTTTGGTTAAAAACCTGTTCCGTGCTTAAATATACACAGAGAAGGAGAGAAAGGGATTTTAACTAAGTTTATTTTTACCAGTACAGTATGTTTTCTCTTGCTGGTGTCTTCCATACTTCAGGAATTTGTATAAAGCTTGAAAAAAACTGCAACTCCAAAGAAATACGAAGATCAGATGAACTGGTTGGTTTCACCATTGTTTGCCTTTATTGTGAAACATCAAGAAACAATCCTGGAAACCACCTGCAACGTGTCATGATGCAAAGGACTGACAGAGCAGAGGAAGTTCTGTGTGTCCCTCTGTAATCCAGTGAAAATCATTAGTGAGCACTTTAACTTGCCCTGCCACTGCTTTAAGTCTCCTAATCATATCAACTCCTGAGCTTTGCCACCCATTTTGGAAACATGATTTATCTTGGGATTAAACTATAGTCATCCTCCTTCTACTCTAATTTTTAAAAAGCACCTCCTGTGAACTAATAACAAGAAGCCATTCTTAGAGTTCAATTTCCCAGCCATTATTATATTAAGAAATATCATCTCAGTTCAAATGGCTTCAATTTTCTAATCCTGAATAACCTAAAGGATGAGGAGTGACCTTGCTTTATATCAAATCAAATGTGGTGTAATGGCAGAGTTTAAATCCCAGACAGTTCATCAGCAAACTCCAGCATCACCACATTTATTAGTGAAATGAATGTCTAAAATTGTCCAAAATTTGGTAGTGGGTTGATGAAGTGAGTATTACACTTTTGTCAGCAGAAGCCTGGCAGTGGTGCAGACGTGCCTAAGTTAGACATATCAATGTGTGTCCTGTGGAGCCCATGATGAACATCTGTCTGGTGCTCCAGGGCATGGGGCAGAGATCCTTTGGCTGCTGCCAGACCCTGCTCTGGCACTGGAAGAAATGTAGGAAGACCATTATCACACTGAGGTGTCAGAGTGTGGGCTAACATGACCCACCACCACCCTGAGCTGGCTCTTCCACTCTTGGCAAGAGCTCATCTCATCATTGTGGTGCTTGTGTGAACAAGGATGAGGATGTGCAGTCTTACAAGACCCATACTCTCTCTGTGAACCTGCTCAGGCCTATAGTTACCCTTTGTAAGCATGTTACACACTGGCAGACAGAGTATCCCACTCTTGGGTTGAGTTCAGTAGCCATGAATCAAGCCAGCAATCAATCCATGAGACCCAACACCAAATCCCTGAGGACAAGTACACACGTACAGGGCACCAAGAGCCCATATGCAGATCTGTGGTGAAGGGAAGAAGGCAAAAGCTTCAGGAAGGCATTGAATAAAGATGAAGAGTGCCACCATAAGAGTCAGGACCAGAGAAGTAGCTGGAAGGACCATCAGAAGGCAAAGGATTTGGATGGGCGTGGTATGGAGTGAGAAAATGACCTGCCAAGACCCCAAGGAAAATTCCTTTTGAATATCCCTAGCATGTGCTCAGCCAAGTGTGGATTAGCATCAGCTGGACTGCATTTCCCTCTGTCAAATACAAACAGACCCCCCCTTGAAGACAGCAGGAGGCACTGAGGTTCCGTAGCTCCATGGCAGACCCATCAGCAGAGCCTTGACTTCTAATCCAATCTCTATCTGGAATGTGCTGTTTCATCATTTGTATTTCACTTGGGCTCTTCCTCCTGCTCCAAAATTTCTGCCTGATGTATTTGCATTGCAAATTGTTTGGTCTAAATGCTGCCTTTAAGGATGGATTTGTCCAGCACCTAATCCAGCAGCAGCCTCAGTCTCTTATCATCCGTTGTGTATCTCTAAAGTGCGGCCCCAATCTTTAATTTATAGATCTGTAGAGAGGCCCTGATGTAAGCTTCTGGGCAGTAATGGCTGTATAAATCACAGCAACAATAAGCTTATTGCCAACAAGATTTTCCTGATATTCAGCCTGAATTTTCCCTTTCTTAATTTAATCCCATAACTCTTCAAAATGCTCCAATGACCTGCCCCAGTTAATCCTAACCCTCCTTTGGGTTTGTGGTGTACAATTTAGAGTTGTTCAGAAAACACATCTTCTATTTGGTGATATAATTACGGCTTCAAAATGCATTTTCATTATGTGTTTGAAGAGAAGGGAAACCATCTCAACGTGGTATTGAGGAACTGAGGGAGGGAGAGTTATTATACAGGGTTCAGCACTTCACCCTGAATTAAACATCAAGACTTGGACTTCTCCCACCCTTTTTTCTCCCAGAGTATCCATCCAAGGCTCCTGGCCCCAGAGCCAGCCTTACCTGCCCCTTTGGCCAAAAGACCTGGTGATACAAAACCCACTTTTTTTTTGCTAAAATTGCTTTTTGCAAGAGCAGCAAATTTATCAAAATACATACATTTCCCATAACATTTCTTCCTGCCCCACTCCCATGGCATCCAGGAAAGCCATGCATAGGCACTGGCTTATGTTTTCCCATTCAATTCCCATTAGCATATTTTTTTTTTGGCTTAAAAATAAAAAGAAATTCCCAAAGCATTTCCATCAGCAATATCGTGTTTTGTTCTGGGCATTGCATTAGGCAAAAAAAGGAGCAGAAATGGCAAAACACTATTACCAGCCTCCAAAGAGTGATGAATTACCTATATTTCCTAGATGCTTATTCAAAGTATGCTCGGATTCTCAAACGTTTGCTCTCTCCTTGTGCATTTCAAGCATCATGCAATGTTGTACACGTGCAGTGAGAGGCAAGGGCAAGACCTGAATGTTTTACTGTAAAAATCACTTAGCCAGGAATTTGATTTCCTTCAATTTTCTGATTTTTTTTTTTTTTCTTTCCCCACTAGGGAGCAACAACTGTATTGTAACTAAACTGACAATCATAGTGTCTTACTTAAAATGAAATTGTCAAAATATTGTGTCAGGAATCCTGTATAAAGTCATTTCTTTGGCTGTCACTCATACTTCCCATCCTAAAGGATCTGGTTACTATTAACAAAGATCCTCGACACATAAATAATCTCAAAAAATAGATACAGCTCAAGTTAGAAACACCCAGCAATATTAATAGCAGCAATAATCTAACCTTTGAGAAGATGTTTAGGGGGAAAAATAATAAAAGAGAAGCTGAAAGCAAGAAAATCCAAGTTAAAGAAGAATGTAAAAGCCAAATCTTTTGGAACATACGAAATTTAATATTAGCAGTTAGCAAATGCCATTAACTGTGTCCTCATATACTATTTAATTATATGTTTGTGCTGTGCAAATAATGATAACGATGCAGCGCGCTCCAATTTATGCCCATTTTTACGGTGTATAATATCATTACAAGAACTGTAACATTTTAGCAAAATGAGATCTTCCATGTCACTGTCAGTAGCTGAAGAGCTGCTCCAATACCCGTAATGTAAAATTGCAGTTAAAGAGATACTTGCTTTCTCGTGGGCCTGTCCTGAAGTTCTCCTGAACATCCCTCTCAAAGCATTGATCTGAGTAATAATGAGGTTATTGTGTCCAGTTCTGGGCCCCACAGTTCAAGAAGGACAGGGAACTGCTGGAGAGAGTCCAGCACAGAGCCACAGAGATGATGAAGGGAGTGGAACATCTCCCTTATGAGGAAAGGCTGAGGGAGCTGGGTCTCTTTAGCTTGGAGAAGAGGAGACTGAGGGGTGACCTCATTAATGTCTATAAATATGTCAAGGGTGAGTGTCATGAGGATGGAGCCAGGCTCTTCTCAGTGACATCCAATGACAGGACAAGGGGCAATGGGTGCAAGCTGGAACATAGGGGGTTCCACATAAATGTGAGGAAGAACTTCTTCCCAGTGAGGGTGACAGAGCACTGGCACAGGCTGCCCAGAGAGGCTGTGGAGTCTCCTTCTCTGGAGACATTCAAACCCACCTGGATGTGTTCCTGTGTGACCTGACCTAGGTGCTCCTGCTCTGGCAGGGGGATTGGACTGGGTGATCTTCTGAGGTCCCTTCCAGTCCCTGACATTCTGTGATTCTGTGAGGTTAAGAGAAAGGGCTGCATAAGAAAAGGATCAGACCAGCAGCCCAGAGCTTTGTACAGGAGCTCCAGACTGGTTTTGTAAGGTACTACCTTGGGTGAGGGTGGTGAGACACTGGCCCAGGTTGCCCAGAGAAGCTGTGGCTGCCCCCTCCCTGGCAGTGTTCCAGGCCAGGTTGGATGGGGCTTGGAGCAACCTGGGCTGGTGGGAGGTGTCCCTGCCCATGGCAGGGGGGTTGGGATGAGATGAGCTCTGAGGTCCTTTCACACCCAAACCAGTCTGTGATTCTGTGATTCTGGAATTCTATGATTCTGTACTAAAGGCTTCTTTAAAATCCATCATCAGCAGCTGCAGCACTCTGCTCCGTGCTGGCTGATGTTACACTTTGTATTGAGCAGGGCCACTGCTAATCTGTGTGATCCAAGGATGAACACCCTGGATGGAGAGAAATTTAGGTAACACTTGGACATGTGCAACCCAGTGCTCTGTGCTGTGTGTTTGAGGTGTGAGAGAAGTTTGCTAGACCCAGCTATGCTTCCAGCAGCTCTGATCACAAGGACAGTGCCCACTGCAGCTCCCAGAAGGAAAGCATTTGTCCTGTGCAAAGCAGCAACAAAAGATGTCAAACTGCAGTGAGGGAGTAGCCTCTGCCCTCCCCACACTCCAGGCCTTCCAGGTTCCTACACCTATGATGTTGTCCTATAAAGCCAACAAGATTTTGCCAGCAGTTGCCAAGCTGACCTTCTTTCGCTCACCTTTCACCTTGGCAGCCAGTACAATTTTGCTGCCTTCCAGCCAAAGCAGGGTAATAATCGTGCAATGTGATTTAAGTAATAAAGAAATTGCTGTACATGCTGTTTGGTTTCTGGAGAGCTGGGAATAGCAAAGGCTCAAGTTGCAGACAAGTGCATTAATCTTTTCAGCTTTCCTGGAATGAAACATCAGAGGCTTTAACCTATTCTTTATTGCTATTCCAATGCCCTGGATGGTACTTTTAAAAATAAACTCCTGAAAGAAGGCAGGAGGGGAAAGGGGATGGATCTTGAAAGCTGTTCATTTACATACTGTATAATCCTCAGTGTCTGAAAAATAGAGAATATAAAAAAAACCTGATGATTTGATTAGGGGGCTGGCAATATTCAGTATTCTTCTGGAAGCTCTGACTCCCCAAGTCAGGGGTAAAAGATATTTCAGCTTCTTATTTTAAAGAAAAGATAATGTTTTGGACTTGCAGGACTGGAGAGTGAGACCAAGCAGCAAAGAAAGGCCAGGGAACCCACTGGAAAGACAAAACTGAACCTCACTATTGATTTGTATTTATGAAATCTTATTATTTTTAGAGCACATTACCCTCATGATTTAGGGGTCTGCCTGAAGGTTTTTGAAATATCCAGGCTGGTGTTTCTGAGAAAACTCTGCCAGGGCAGAAACCTAATATACAATTTTCTTATTATTTTAGCTGTGTTTACCACTATTGCTCACCCTGGTAGTGCCAAGGGAGGTCATATAAAATACATTTGAAGGTACATGAAGGAAAAAAAGGATTTATCTATACAACTTAACCAATTTTATGTGCTTCTGTGAATTTTATGGTCAGGAGTCAGTCACACCTGGTGTATGTGAGCTGGTAAAAGTGGCAGTTCAGTTCCTGGGAGTGGGACAGGGTCTGTTCTGGTTATTTCTGGAGAACATGTCTAAAGAGAAAGGCTTGGTCCTCTGTGGAGGTGGTGGCACTCAGAAGCTGGAAGTTCAGCAGCTCGATCTCTTCTGCTTGTGCTCGTGTGGTGCCACCACGAGAGCAGCAAACCCGAGCAGGAGGGTTTTCAGAGAAGGCAGTCGTGTCACAGGAGCTGCAACATTTTCTTTTTTTAAATGGAAAATGAAAAGATGTGTGTTGGAGGATGGCGAGAATGAATATTCCCGAGCTTGTTAAAATTCCAGTCCTCATCTTTCAAAGGCCTCGGTTACCGATTCAAACATCCATCAGTTGCTCAGGATCGGGAGGTGTCGTAGCTGACTGTAATTGCAGAGATGTGAGTTACAGCAATTATAGCACCTGGTGCACCCTCATCCAGGCAGGTGGAAGAATTGATGATGAGTGGTTTTTGGTGTTCCAGCATCCTCGGGGGGTTTCGTAGAGGTTTGCTTCCACTGGGGCTCAGGGGTTGTGTTCCTCTGTGCCATGCTGATGTCTGAGAAGATCCTGAGTGGGATTATCTGCTCAGAGGTGAATAAAATGCTGCCTGGCATTCCCTTGTTACCAGCTCGGTGGTTGTCTCAGAGAAGCATGGCAAGGAATGGAAAGGGAGTTTGCCACAGAACTGGAGAGTAAAGCCCAAGTTTTTGCCTGCTTTCCTCAGAAAAGGAAGCCAAGAGTAGGGAAGCAGAAGGTCTGGGACAAGCTGTGATGTTTATATTTCTAAAGAAGTCTCCAGCTCTCTGCTGGAAGTTGTTTCTCTGTGGTTGGGATGGGGCAGCTGCCTTAGTGTTTGCTCCATGCAAATGCAAAGCAATCTGGGGTCCCAGTGTCCCATCCTCAGAGGTCACTTGGAGCCCCTGCACTGCACCCTCCAGTTGGCCTTTCCTCTCCCCAAAGGCTCACAAGCACAGATGGGTCTGCTCAGGTACCACTCTGTGCTTCATTCATCTCAGCAACAGGATGAGTTCCAATCTAAACAAAACGAGGACACACAGTGCAGGAGTGCTCTGATACTCTCAGGGACCTCCTGGGTGCTCCCCACACAGTCTGAAAGGCACATTTTGTGGTTTACAGGGGTCAGCTTTGCTGTCAAGCAGTGGGAGGTCCAGCCTGAACATGTCATACCCCTTAGTCAGTGTAGATGGTGCCTTCAGAGGGCAACTTACCCTCTTCTAAATACAGCATTTGAGTTAAGTAGGATGAACTAGCAACCTTCTGGAACTGCCTGCTTCTGATCTGGACATTATGAAAGTTCAGACAGCAAAACCAGAGATAATTAAATTTTAGGACAGATGAATACCTTGTAGTTCTAAATCACAAGTTCAGCAAGCCCATGGGTGCAGCTCCTACAGATGTCTTACAACAAAGCACATGCTTTGTCTTTCTAAACTGGGCTGAGAAGAGTTAAATGAGTTAAATCTTTGCTTTCACCATCTCCCAGGTGAAGCTAAAGGTACCTTGGATGCTTGTTGTAATGGAGAGTGATTATAGGAAGTGAAATTTGGAATGGAATTATGGTAATTGTATCTTCTGTTCCAACAGGTATTTTGAGGAAGCCAGCATTTTAGATAATTAGTGTTATTTTGTGCAAACAGCTGAGAGGAGACAGGAGGAAGCAAGGTGATTCTCCAGCAGGCGTGTGTTAGCTAACGTCATGGGTTTGACTGAGCCTGTTGAAAGGTTCCCCTTTAGAAGGAGTGACCTGGCACACAACAGCCTCTCTGCCAGGTGGGGAGAGGGGAGGGTGCACCCAGCAGTTCAGGTGTTTGATTTAACCAACATTTTTTCCTCTCCAAATTCAAAGCTTCTCAGCCTGACATTTTAGCTGCCTCAGGCCTTCTCCATCTCAGGCTCCTGTTCACGTGTTCAACTGCAACAATTAAATACCACAGGAATGGCATTTTTACTGGTATTTCTGCCCTTCCAGTGTTGAAAATAAAAGAGACAGACTGAAAGTAAAGGCAAAATAAAAGTAAAGGATTATTTTCATCTCTGAATCTCTAGTGAGGTTTGAATTGTGTTTTCAATAAGATTCCAGTCTGAACAAATCCTGCTCTTCCTACTTGATGTTGCCTTTCTCTGTAAGATCATTTCACGCTTTGGTTCTGTAACCTTGACTTTGCAGAGGGTGAAAGTGCCCCTGTGAGCCACATGGCTCGGAGAAGCCAATGGAAGCGAAGATTCAGCTTGTTTCCACAAAAGGTGAGATTTTGTATTCACAAGAGGTGAAGTTCAGCTTCATGCAGAGAACAAATGAACCTTAGGTAGACTCAAGCTCATACATCCCTGAAAACTGGTGAGCCACGACAGGTCAAAGCATTAGCTGTCATCTGCTGAGCTGCAGAGGAGCTCTAAGCCACCCCAAGATCTGCTGGCTGCACTACATTTCAGAGTTAACCCATCTTCTTTGCCACAGGATGGAGAAGGAGCATCCAAACCATGTCTGTAGTAGTCAGTAACCCATTACTGTTTGAACTTCCCATCTGGCAACATCAAGGTTTCTACAAACAGGAAAAATGTCACAGTCACTATCTTTATTGCAGGTAGAAGATAAATAAATGAGCAGGAAACACATGTGGGACCATGAACCATGCAACATTTGACATCAGAAATGGGTTTGCTGGGTTGAAACACATTTATATTATAAATCCCTTTCACACACACCTAGAAAAACAAACAAGAAATCTTTCCTCCAAGCCTCCCAGATTTTGGAAACAGATCATTTCTGAGCATTGCTTTAATCTGGTGCAGAGAACAAGACCCTCTTGTGTAAGCAGCAAAGAGCCTCTGGAGTTAAAGCAACTACTTTCACATGAGAAACTGCCTCCCCTGTGCTCACCCACAATGGTGTGGTCCTGGCAGCTGGCATTGGTAGGAGGTCTCCTACAGATTTCAGTTGTCTTTGACACTGTCACCCCACTCATTTCCATGGGAGTTTGTGCAAGTGGGATCTGAGCACAGCCCAGGACCCACCATCTCAAGGGCTCTGCAAAACTGGCAGTTGCTGTCCCATTAGAAATTTTTACTTGAAGTATCTATCCTAGCTTCCTCAGCAGCGTGGTCGTTGAAGTCCTTCAGGGTGTCCATCTCCAAGAGCTCTGTCATGCCTAGAAAGCCTAAACCTTGACTCTTTCTGTAGTCCATGGAGCTGGACCAACAGCTCACAGAGCACTGCACCTTGTGGGTGGGCCAACATCTTCTGGAGGCACTCTTCTCTCCACATGCTTGTGGTGAGAAAGGCTATAGAGGCTGGACACCTCATTTACATCCTGCAGGTAAATGTGTAATGTTACATGACATGAATCTGGGCAGAAGTGCAGAAACTCAGCCCCTGAGAAAGAAGTCCAGTGGAACTAAGAGAATTTCTGCATCTTGTCTCAGGCAAAAGTCGTACTGAAATGCCTAAAAATCCTGAGCACACGTGATGTCCCTGCACTCTTCTTTCACAGATGTAGAGAGAAGCAGTAGGGGTTGAGCAGAAAAAAAATACATGTATCTTAAAAATAAAGTGAAGACCTTGATGTCCCAGGACAGCCTTTCATTCCCTGACATGTGCCTCTGCAGCTGACAACACACCAATTGGCTGGAGCTCACCAAAAGAGAGATGCATCTTTTAAGTCAAATATTTGTCATGCCTGTGAGGAATTAATTGCTAGTTTTACATAATTAGCTTCCTAGCAGTCTGCATCTCTAAAAACAAAATGACCTGAGGGACAGTAGCAAATTCTAAAATCTTAAGTAAATAAGTGATTCTAGTTAAAGAGATCAATGAGATGAAGTGATTCATTAAGGACCTATTTTGCAGTTTTTTGAGAAAATCTTTCTGGAAAAACCTGAGCAATTAGGGGTTTTTTTCCTAATTTGGGAATGGATGGTAGCATATGCCTAAATCTCTGCAGAAACCCCCTCCACATCCACCACTGGATCCTACAGAGCACCATGCCATCTCTCCCCCACGTGTACGGGACATGAGGAAGAGGTTGGGGAGTAGGAGAGCCAACCTGGTCCATGGAGCCTTTCTTACTCCCTGCAGGTGGTCCAGGGAGGCACACTGCAAAGGGAAAGCTGAGCTGATGGGGAAAAAATGAACCAGTAATGACGACAGCAGAGTTCTTCAGCTGAGCATATGAGCTTCCATCTCACACTGAGCATGTTGTGGGTGTTCCAGGCCAGGTTGGATGGGGCTTTGAGCAACTAGGTCTAGTGGGAGGTGTCCCTGCCATGGCAGGGGGGTTGGAATGAGATGAGCTTTGAGGTTCAATCCAACCCAAACCATTCTGTGATTCTATGACCTTCTGTGCCAGATCATCAGCAGAGCTTGTGGATTTATTACGTTAGAGCATGGGAATCAGAGGAGGAACCATGCCTGACCTGGGAATCAGGCACAGTGCAGGACACAGGCTTGTGGTTTGCAGCATTAAGATAAGTATGAATAATAAAGGACTTTTCATTTGATGTGCTAAAGTGTATTTACAGCTATACAGACAGTTTGTGTGGAGCCACTTCTGATAATCACGGAGCCAGTTTTGGTCAGCATGAGAACTTTAGGTATGCACACAGAGTTTTCATTCTTTTAAGTGTAATTAATACTTTTATGATCATCAGCCCATATTTTTTTTTGTGTGTTTGGACTTAGTCACACACAGCCACTAATGTACATGTGCACACATGCACACACATGTGTTTACACACTTGAAATACATCTCTATATTGTACTGAGATGATATCCCACTGTGCTGCTGCCTGAATTTTGGATATCATGGGAATTTTCCAAAGTGTCAAAGTGACTTAGGAACTAGACTTTGCAAAATCTTTTGGAAGTCTCACTTACAGGACGTTGTCTACTGGCAATGAAGACAAGGGCTTAAAAAACAGAGCTGAGATATTTTAGATCTCATGAAGGAGATCGTAGAAATTAGGGAAAAAACCATTCTGACCTTAAAAAGCCGTGCACAGCTCCAGAATCATAGAGAGAAAATTAATAGAGAGCCCTAGGATGCCGAGATTATGGACACTTGTTTTGGCTGTGTGCCTAAATTTGAAGAAGATACATTCCAAGAATATCCTTTAATTAACTGCCTAAAGAGCTCATAGCTAACAAACAAAGGAAAAAAATAGTTTTCTCAAAGCTTTGTAGCAGTTCCTTTTATGTGTCCTGTTCAACACTGACATCTGTTTGCAGAGCTGCAGGCTTCCTCAGACAAGGTCCCTTCTACATTTCCCCTGAGGCTCCACTGTTCCACCTAAACTCCATCTTTTGTGTCCTGGTGAACGCCAGCTCCCAGGTTTAGTCTGGCCTTCCTCCAGTGGATCAGCCACTGAAATGGAGATGCATCTCTTCTGCTTATGTAGTAAAGAATAAAACAGGAACTAATGGTTGTTTTCAGATAGCCTGACAGTGATTAATTGCTGTTCCAGCAGACACTCCAAATAAAATATGCTTTAGCATCCCTGATTTATACTGGGTGCAGAGAGACTAAGAGGAAACACATTGCAAGGACAGGGAGGGAGGCAGCACCTGCGTCCAGCTGTTGCGTAGAGCCAACATGCCAGAGGGATAAACCACTAGTATCAAAAATAAAAGATGACTGTTTCATCAGCCCTCTGCAGAGGGAGCAGAGGGGATGGCAAGAGGCTGCAGGAGAGGCAGAAGGTCTCGGTCTGGTTGAGGGTAATGTAAAAATGAGAGCTGGGGGGAGGAAGGCAGGGAGGACGTGGAGTGTTTTACGATGGCATTAGTCGTGTAATAACACTATGGGGTTTTATGTTTGCAGATGGGAAGAGAGAACGATGTGGTTTATGAACGGGGAGAATCAGTCAGACGTTGCCACTGTCATATTAAGAATGTGGACTGTTTGCTTGATATAGTGTATGATTAAGCAACAAGACAGGGATATCTAGAAACCATCATCTAGGCAGATAACCATCCATCTTTCTGACTTGTGTGAGAAGCAAATTAAAAAGCCCAAGTTTTTTCTTTGTGTGTGGCATGTGTGGTTTTGCAAAACCTACCATGCTGGGTGAGTTAGGCTTGGAGGTCTGGTTTGAAAAGGTGAAGGGGAGGATAACCCTTTGGGCAACTGCTGCTGGAGCAGGAGAGTGTTCATGGCCAGCTAATGCATCAGAGCCTTCAGTATGGACACAGTGGTGTGGCGTCCTTGGAGGAGCTCGTCTCTACTGGCCAAAACTGATGTATGGAAGGGGAAGTGCTCATGCATCAGCACGGCAACTCCTGATTAGACTGACCACAAAAAGGCTTTAGGTCCCAATTCATCTGCCCGTTCACTGACTGAATAGAAAATCGTGGAATAGAACAGCCTTGGTTGGAAGAGACCTCTAAGCTCCCCCAGTCCAACCATTAACCCAGCACTGCCCAGTCCCCACTGCCCCATGTCCCTCAGCACCACATCTCCATGGCTCTGAAATCCCTCCAGGGATGGGGACTCCCCCACTGCCCTGGGCAGCCTGGGCCAGGGATGGGGAACCCTTTCTGAAACGTGTGTGCACCAGGGCATGGCACAGTTCCTGCCACACACGGGCCTGATCCAATACCCAGTGATGCTAAAAAGGCATTTCCCATGGGCCTTAGACATCTCTGCAAAGATTCCTACTAGAGCAAAGACATGTCTCAAATTTCCTCCTTTCTCCAAGCCAGCTTTGCTTTTCTAACAATCTGTTTTATAATAAAGTTATCCAGATTCTCCTTTGCCTCTACTACAGGTTTCGTATGATTGTAAGAGATAAACTATGGGGAACAAAATCCCTGTTTGATCACCAGAGTATTTCTAGGCTCTTTCATGCACATTTGCAAAAGTCTTTTTAAAAAATCTTTCTACTTTTGGAGCTGTTTTCTGAGACCTGAAGGGTAAAAAAAAAAAAAAACCAACACAACAACCCTACAAATGTCTCACAAGCACGCTCAAGGCCCCTATTAACTTTTCCACTTTCCCTGCAGTAATTGTTTCTGTCTATTTTAATTTCACCTTGGCTGAGAGGAGCTCAGACGTTGCTGCAGACGGAGGCAGGGCATTGCCACTGGCATCACTCAGCACAAACCACAGAGCGCTCGCGGGCTTGTCGGCCCCAGCCCGTGGGGATGCTGGGGGTGGAGTGTGCACACTGCAGCTCACCCCAATATCTTGTTTGAGGAGTTTATTTTGAAGGCTGAAGAGTCAGTGGCAGAGACTGGCTCAAAATCCAGCTGCCAAGGGTTGAGATTTTGCCTCTGTCGTGACTTCATTGTGTTCGGGGCAGTTCATTTTAGCATCCCATGTACCCAGTGGGTCTTGGTGACTCTTGAGAAACCAACCCAGTTTATCCAAAACCAACCCAGTTTATCCAAAACCAATCCAGTTTATCCAAAACCAACCCAGTTTATCCATCTGGAGTTTTGGAGACCTCTTACAGGGTGTCCCTTGTACAGTGAGACACTGTTCCCAGCTGGGGCCCCTGATCCCACCACACAAGGAACGTGGTAATGATTGTCCTTTTGGAGGTGGCCAAGTGAAAGCTGCCAAGTGCTGATGTTATGTGAAACTGAAATCTGCACTAGTGCTGAGGGAGCTGCCTAATTACATCAGTATAATTAGATAGGTGGACGGATAGATTTCTTCTGCACGTTGCCTGGCAGGATGGGACCTTGCAGCCTTCTCTGGTCCGAAGCCTGCTCCAAGATGGATGTGCTGCGTATGCAGGAGCTGCCACGAGGGAGCACATTCACCATTTCCTTGCCTTCCCACGCTCCTGCAGCCTGCAAGCAAGGCTGGAGCACAGAGCTCCCCTCTTGCCCGGGTCTTGGCTCTGAACTTCATGCTAACGAAGCCAGGGTTTGTCCATCTCCCATCTGTTCTGTAGGTAGGATCAGAAATCAGCCTGCAGGAGCCATGCATGAAGCCAACCCTTGGCCCCACTGCCCCTTCTCCGTGCCACAGTGGGTCTTGCCAGGGCCAGCCCTGGGGCTTAGCTGGTGAATCTGGGAAAGACCCCCCACCTCTCTGGGACTCAGTGGCACTTCAAAACACAGGGAAAGCAGGCTCTGGTGCACAGACATGTCAAGGGGGAGCAGGCTGGGACTTCAGCCTCTGTGTCTGCCTTCAAATAACTTCTTCACTCACTGAATACCCAGAAGGGAGGGAGCAGCACACCCTCCCAGAGCTCTTTGCTAGCAGAACCACAAAACTATTCCTGTTCCCATCTGCTTTAATGTCAGTCCCTCGCTGCAGAGCAGCAGGTACTTCACCAGCTCCTCTCTGAACACTCTCAGACAGGGCAGGTTTCCATCACAACCCATTTGACAATTTGTCTTTAGTAAGAAGACCTGGCACATTACATTCCTATTTTACTGTGAGCTTGTTATGTGGCAGCCTGAAATTCTAATTGCTCTGACTCTTTTTAACAGAGATTCACAATATAGGGCTTTTTTGTATTATTAAAAAGGGACTCCTCTTTCCTGTAACCTGTGCTCTAGTTTTTTGTCAAGTTTATGTTATCAGGATGTGACACTGCTCTTCTTTTTAACTCCAATCTCTTCACTCCCCCCTCCCATGCACTTGGTGTTTTCAAAACAAAATAATAATTTTAAAATTTAAAAAAAAAAAAAAAAGAGAGAAAGAAGTGATGAATTTTGCCCAGGCAAGTGCATCCCTAAGCTGTTCACTCCTCTCCTCAAAACAGCCTCTGCTCTGTAAATGTCAGCTCCTGCTCCATGCCAAAGGGATAGTGCTGCCCTCCTGCACCTCCCAATCCTTCCAGCACCCCAGTCCTTGCACCTACAGCAAAGTCACTTATGTGCTTATTCCCTTGGTTCCTTCTCTCCATCTGTTGTGTATTTAATGGACCTGGTGGCATTAGAGAGCCTAACACAGACCAAGACTTCTGCTCCACCTGTGCTTGGTGCTGTACAAACCTGGACCAAAATGATGTGCATGGCTATGCCCTGATTCTGCTCCCACAGAACCCAGTTGCCAACCTCGTTAGCTCTGGTATGGGCAAGGTAAAGGGCAAGAAAGGAAATTTCTTGGGGACTTCCATGTGATCTGACCTTCTAGAGGAGAAGTCTTCCACATCAAGATTTTTTAAAAATTTTAAAAGTAGGGTGCATAAAAGGAATGGCAGAAGAGGAAAAGTTAGATGAAAAATAGAAGTGCCCATCTATGTTGTTTTATGATTGTAAGAGGCTCTTCTTCAATCTGTTAACATTTCCAGAAGGGAGGTGAAATAATAGCAAGTCCCTTCTGTGACACAGTCCAGCCCAGAGGATGATGCTAGTAGCAGTTGGGGTGCAGTGGCCATCATCACTGGCCACCACGTGCCTGCTGATGCCAGGTAGAGACGTTTGGGAAAGCTGCCAGACCTGTGCCCGGGTCTGCTGTGCCAAAGGGACCAACATCTGCAAGAACTGTTAACCTGTGTCCTGCCCAGGGTCAAAGGGGAAGGGTCTCTGTTGCCTGTGTTAGCACCAGCTGGGATGACTTGTGTTCCTGGGATGCGTGGTGGGATCACACATCTCTGAGCCCTCTGTGAAGATCCTGGCACTTCTGTGTTACCAAAGCAAAGAGATCCAGAAAGGGCAATAAAACAAGATCCAACACAGGTTAACCTGCTGGTGCTGTCAGGAAGGAGCTTGTACAGCAATGAATTTCTGATAGATTGCCAAGGGAGACATTTTTTCCTCCATTGTGAAAAATTGTGTCAATATTTTCCCTGTATTTTCCCAAGAACACAGACCAGAATTAGAGGTATGAGTGCTGTTTAGTCTCCGTTCCCATCCACAGACAAAAAGAGAAGAATGCTGATTGCCTGGTACAGAAACAGCAAAACACATTCAGGCTTTGATTTTCCAGCAACCCTTTTTTATTTTTTCCCTGTGAGGAAAGATAGAAAGCGAAGCTTCCATGTTATTAAGATGCCATTCACTGTTGAGAAAAGATATTAGGAGTGAGAATAAGCGAGCAGTGCCCACCTTGTGACCCTGTTGTCCACGTGAAGATGAATGACCCAGACCTGCTTGGATCCTGATTACACACCAGCTTTCCCCAGAGAAATGTGTTTGGGTGGATGGAGAAGAGGTGGATCATGAGACAGGCCAGCAGAGAGAGGGAGATGAAAAACCAAGAGCAGCTGGCTTCCCGTAAATGCTCTCAGACTCACATTTTCATTAGTCCTAAATTCAATCACAGTTTAAAGGAAGCAGAAGATAAAGAGCAAGGGAACTTTTAAAGGATTCTTCAGAGGGAGAGAGGCTTGCTTTGCCATTAAAAACCTGACTAAAAGTTATTGTTATTATTCACATTATTTCTGTGCCCGGAGGCTTCAGTCAAGATGAGGTTCCCATCGTGCGACGCGTGCGTACGCTCGGCCCCGTGGGGGGTGTGTGTGGGGGTGTGTGTGTGTGTGTGTGTGTGTGTGTGTGCATCTGCTGTGCTGGGAGAGTGGCTGCCATCCTCCCAGGACCTCCACCTGCAGCCAGGGGCTCTGCTCCCCATTATTTGCAACTTAAATAGATAGGAGTGACAGAGGGGATAAGTCAGCGTAGCAATAGTAATGAGAATTATTATTATCATCACTGTCCTTGCAAGAGAGCAGTGCTGAGCAGATGTTGAGGCTTAGGAGTCTTGGTTGTCCAGATTCCCATTGCTGCTCTGCTCTGGTCTCTCTGTGGGGATGGGGCAGTCACTGCCTCTCTGGTTGCCCTCATTTGCTTTCTCTGCAGTTCACAGAATCACAGAATGTCAGGGATTGGAAGGGACCTCAGAAGCTCATCCAGTCCAATCCCCCTGCCAGAGCAGGAACACCTAGGTCAGGTCACACAGGAACACATCCAGGTGGGTTTGAATGTCTCCAGAGAAGGAGACTCCACACCCTCTCTGGGCAGCCTGTGCCAGTGCTCTGTCACCCTCACTGGGAAGAAGTTCTTCCTCACATCTATGTGGAACCTCCTCTGTTCCAGCTTGCACCCATTGCCCCTTGTCCTATCATTGGATGTCACTGAGAAGAGCCTGGCTCCATCCTCATGACACTCACCCTTTACATATTTATAGACATTAATGAGGTCACCCCTCAGTCTCCTCTTCTCCAAGCTAAAGAGACCCAGCTCCCTCAGCCTTTCCCCATAAGGGAGATGTTCCACTCCCAAGCCTCTGAGGTGGGGACTCTCTGTGCAGCAGGTCCCAGTTTTAGCTGGGTTTCTGTGCACAATGGGTCTCTTCAAAGCATGGTCACCTCTGTGCTCCTGGGAGGTGATGGAGAATCAGACTGTGCAAATTGTTGATGGGCTGGAAAATTAGCCTGTCCCAAGAGCCCTGCAGGTTACTAAAGCAGCTCCTAAGTTCTTTTTAGTCTGCCCCCTGGGATCAGAACTGCAGACCCTGGAACCTTTAGCATGATCAGACAGTGAACCAGTGGCAGAAAAGAAACCCAAAGCTCACTGTGTCAGGCTGGATTCTCAACACAGGAGCCCCCCACTCCAGAGGAGGACATTTGGTGAACCCTCCTGATCCTTGAAGCACAGCAGCCCACCAGTCTCAGGTGCATTTAGCCCAGCATTGCGGCAGCTCAGCCACGTGAGCCACGCTCTCTGAGGTGTGATGTGCTTACACTCTTCACCAGCACAGCTCCATGTCTCACACAGCCTCATCCCAACTGCTCAACAGCTGGTCTCCCACTCCTGGTGGAAGAGTGGCATCCTAAAGCTCTTGGTGTGCCCTGACACCCCTTGAGGTCGCAGTGCAGTTGTCCAGTAGATCTAACTGGCCACCAAGATCTCCGGGGTGCTCAGACATGTGCCTGATACATCAGTCCTGCTGTCTGTTGGTGTTTCTGTAGTTTCCAAGGAAACCTAGTACCTCTGAGAGCCAGATGGATGGGTAGTGTTTGACAGAGCAGTTCTGTGATGCTTCATTTTTTTAATGACAGTTGTTGTTGCCTCCTTGGCCTTCGCCCCTTTGAACGTGAAGCGCTGCCGCTTTGCACAGGTGGGGCTTTCGTGAGGAAGAGTGGGAAAATCCCAACGCTCTCGTGTGCCCCGGCTGCCCTTCCTTCCCTGCACACGAAACAAACAAAACAAAACAAAGAACCGGCGGCACTGGGGCTCGCTTCTAATTTAAACAAGGTTTCACCTTCAAAGGAGCATCCGTCGCTGCGCGGCGAAGAGCAGCGTGCGCCGTTCAGAAGCACTTTCACAGGGACACACAAAGAACCCTGCCTCTGAACCTCTGACAGCTTTCACTGCTCACAGCAGACACCAGCTGAAAAGATTTATTAGCCAGCTTCAAAGCCCGAATTGCTCAGGAAGCTTTTGCTCTTGGCTTATTACTGGAGAACTCTCCAGGTCAGAAACCTTGATTGGGAGAGAAGGGTTTTGGGGTTTTTTTGGTTGTTTTGTTCTACTGGTTCTGGTTGGTCTAATCTAGTGACATGACTAATGTCTTCCAGCCCGATAGACGTCAGGGAAAATAGATGGAGGAGGATTCAGGGGTGTCTAGACTGACATTTATCTTGAAAATAGAGGCTGGACCTGGTCCCTAGATAGGAGAGTGACCATGCTATACCAGGTGCAGAGTGCATCTCCTTCTCATTTCCTGCATGGAAAAGCACAGGTCAGTCCCAGCTGCCTGGGAGGGGAATGCCAGCAAGGTGCTGCCTGACATATTTCTGGGCAGTAAGTTGCCAAGACAGAGGAGATGTCTGCAGTGACACCAGGAAAAACAGTGCCTGGAGTAGCACAGAAATGGCAAAGATCTCCCAAACTCATCCCAGTTTCTGTTGCAGAATGCAGCTCTGTCTGTGTAGGCTGGTGGTCAGTGGGATACCATGCCAGCATGTCCTTCTTTTCCACAGAAGGGAAATGGCGTGAACATAAATCATACTTTAGCTTCTAATTTTCTGATTTTCCTTTTTGACTAATCTTCCTTAAAAAGACATTTTCCAAAGTGGCTTAGAAGCCTCTTTTCTAGCATTTTTCAAGTGGTTTAGGTACATCAGTGGCAAAGGAACAGTTGCACATGGCACCAGTTGCCAGCTTCTTTGGTTATTGAGAAAACTGCAGTGTCAAGACCTTGAGAATCCAGCCCTTGGATTCCTTTGAAGGGGGGGACTTGAGCTCATCAGTCATTTGGGGCTTTTGAAGCCCTAAATCTGTAATGAGAAACAAGCTGTTGGAGAGTAACCCAGCATCATTAGAGTTTTATCTTGGTGGTTAGTGTGTGTGACTGGACTCAGCAGCATTTATCGGTCCCTCTTTGCAGCCTCACTCTTTCTCATTGACTCAAATGGACAATATTAAATGGAAATTTATTCTGTAAACACAACCCTATTAGTCCTGAAGCCTCAGGATCAGAGCAGGCTGTAATTCCAGAGGGATACCTTTAGGTGTGAGTTATCATGTGCTGAATGAGCAGATAACAGCCCTTAGCAGGATAGGCAAGCCCACGCCGGTCCCCTGATGTCACGGATCTGAGGAAGGGTGGGTCCTCTTATCACAGCAGCCCATTTAGGAGACAGGCATTGCACATCCACTGCTTATCTCCAGGATTAGAGAATGCCTCTCTGGAGATAGGGTTTTGTCAGATGGCTCTTGAAAATCAGCCAGGAATTGCAAGAGATTCTTTGGGCTTGCAAGAAAGGTGCGATCAAGGGAACCACCACAGGAATCACCACTTCACCTCATCCATCTGATGCATCCAGAGCCACAGCTTTCAGAAGAAAGTGCAGAAGCCCTTGAGCAGACTGCATTCACTGGGCTCACTCTGTTCAGTCCTGCTCGGTTTAGGGCTCTCTTTGCTCTCATAGTGAACTGATCAATATCTCCAGAAGCCTTAGTCCTCAGGGGCAGTGTGGCTCTCCTTACCCATGCAGCCCCACAGGCAACACTCGGCCCTGCAGTGAGTTCTACTCTTACATTTTAGCTGTATAAAGTCCTTTACCCCCATAAAATGGGGTAAAAGGGAAAGAAGTAAGTGTGATCTGGAATTTAAAAGCGAGCAAATTATGTTCCAGAATCGACAGAGTTAAGTTCTAGAAGCCACCTAGTTCAGCTGATCAAAATCCACCACCAAATCATCATTGTTTTCCAAGGGTAGCTCTTAGGAGCTTCACAGATTGTTCTCCTCTCAAAGCAGTGAAAGCAACAGAGTGCCTTGACCCTCAGACTGACCCGTGGGGCTCTGAACCCTTCATGGACACTGTGCCTGTCAGTGAGGTCACTGCAGCAAATTGGTCAACACTTCCTCTTCCAGGGCTCTCTGTGATCCTTCGATGTTCTCTGCAGGATGCAGAGGTAACATCCTTCCCGTGCACCTGCTCTTAGCTCCGGGGGAGAAACCTCCCTCTGATCTGCTTTTCATCTTCCAGTACAGGAGAACCAGCACTTTTTATGTTGCTGTGGTTTATGCATCAGCCTCCACAGGGCTCCTTGCAGTTCCTCCATCTTCTCACTGCTGCTGGCTCTAGGGCTTGGATGGTGCATCTCACCTGGCGTGAGATGTCACACCTCGGGGTGTCTTCACAGCAGATCAAACCCTGTGATGGGCAATATCAAGGTGAGTTCTTTTGACTCCAGAAACCTCCTGGTGATGTGTGATACACCTCTACTGTGTCAGCCAGCAGCTGCTGTGAGTTTTTACAGCCAACTTTAAGTGAATTTTGCCTCTTCACCTCAAGCCCTATGGGATGTTGTAGTTCTGCAGATCAGTGCCCCTAGAGCCAGCTGACCTTGTCACAACCACTCTGGTAACAGGCTTTCACTAGAACAGAACATTCTGACTGAGCATCATGAAGTGTGTGCATCTCTTGGGGAAGAGAGGCAAACACACACACCATGTCCTGACTTTAAATGCATGAGCAACTTATCAGAGGCGATAAGTGGGGATTTGAATTCAGAGATGTAACTTATCTCTAAATACACATCTTCCTATTTAGCTGCGTTTACATCCACCGTATCTCACCGACTGCAATGTGCCTTATTATATAGCAGTGCTTACCTTTGATGTGCTGAAAGGCTGTTTGTGCTAGTGATGAGAAAAGCAAGGTAGAAGCAGGCTTTCCAGCGCTGGAGTTTTCTGTCGCATTCTCCTTTGGACTGTCTTTCATTTAGTGTGTCTAATAAATGGTAGTTTACTGGAATCAAAGAATTCAAAGCTTCTGTTCTTGGTGATGAATACAAGGAATAAGAGGCTTTTATATGCTGTGAAATCTACAGAAAGAGTGAGATATGGGGACAGCTTTCCTATCCGTGTCGCATAAGTGAGTGCTTATCCTGAGATAGATGCAGTGATCTCTGCAAGAAAAATCAACATTTCCAAGCAAGCACAGAGCTGTCACTAAAGCTGAGCAAAAGTGGAAGTACTCAGAGCCCGTTGTATGCTGACCTGAAAAGCCTTTCCGTGCAGGTAGGATGGAAATCTGCATAAATCTGACTGCTGTTTTTTATTGATTACATTTGGGTGTTTAATTTAATGAGGTCTTCACAGTCCAGCCCCCACCACCCCATCTTGTCCCTTGTCCTGTTGCAATGAGCTATTCAAAGGGGCATCAGAGGGGACAGCAGTGGAGTCAGTCCTAGTGGTGGGAGCTGCTTGTGGTGGCCAAAGACTCTGGAAACCTTCATTTGCTCAGGGCAGCTTCAGCCTGAGCTCAGTTAGATAACTCACAGCCAGTTTGGGGACATGTCAGGTCAGGAAATGATCACTCCTTCCTCTCATTTGAGATCAGAGCTCGTCATGTAACTAAACAACAGAGGAGAAAGTTGGAAAGACAGAAGTATTATCCTTCTCATTTCACAGGGAGATACTGAGGCTCAGGGGTGTTGTCCTGATGGCAGCAGGGTGATGTTTCTGACCCGGTTTCCTCCCTTTTACTTTCATCTTTGGCCACATTGGTCCCATTAGCAGAGAGAGCCCAAAACCAGTCCTATGGACTTGGAGATCACCCAAGTGTCATCCTGCAGAACAGGTCACAGTCATCCCCTCTGAAGCACCTGACCTTCAGCACTGCTTTTCTGGATCGTGTGCTAGCTGGGATGTTGGGCTGCTCTACCATAGCAAAAGCTGCAGTAAGAAACAACTCCTGATGTTAGTGCCTGAGTTCAGGGAGCTGGTATGTATCTGGGCTGGGGCAAGGGGAGAGAAGTTGATTTAGTCCCCTACTTTAATTGCTTTAGTCTAGAGTTGAAGAGCTAGACTTTGGCACATTGATGCCAGGACACAGTCCCCTACTCTGTAAGAAACCCACCTGCCATCAGGGCAGATGTGGGGCCAGCAGTGCTCAATTCAAAGCTAATTTCTCCCTGATCAGTCTCATTGTAACAGAGACTGTCTTACCAAATGCATACTAAAAAATTACCAGTGTCTTGCCAAAAGCATACTAAAACATTAGTGATGGGGAGGGCAGTTTGTGGCATTCCAGTATTTCTCATTCCTTACACAATTAACTTTGGTTCATTCATCCTATATTTAATTTTACAATTCTAAACTAGTTGGGTTTCTCTGTAGCTGGATGAATGGCTAGCTGGTATATTTATGAACCTTCTCAGTGAAACATGCTTTCTGAATAATTTCCTGGAGAAACAGAATTGGTACATTTAAAACAAAAAGAAGGAGCTAAAGAATTAGTGTTGGCTCCTTTGCAGCTCTTGTTTGTGTTCATGCACTGAGGGCTTTGTCTGTCTGTTGTACTTTCCAGTGACTCCAGATTACTGCCTCAGAGCACAAAAGCATTAATGCAGCAAGGCTCCTTCTGAATTGTTCTGCAAATGAGCACAGATAATGTTGGCCTGACAGGTTGAGACTGGGTGGTTGAGGAAGGCTGAGGCTGAGAGATTTCTCTGATAAGTCTCGGCATCAATCTGAGAGAGCAGCTGGAAAAAGAGTAATAAATATATTTTCTCCTTTTACATGTTGCAAGTTATAAATATGAAGCTTCAGCCTCTTTGCATTACAGCACGGATTGAGTCACTTATCCTGAAGTTATCTTCTTTCAACCTTCCTCCTCTGTAGTGATGCAGTTGTGGAGCATCACGCCGCATGGCAAATGTCAGCTGGAGCCATCTTTTATGACTGTCCTCTTTTCTATGGTAAAATTTCTTCCCAGAGACTGTGAACACTCCACTGAACCACTCGTTTCTGTTGTTTTTTGTGGCCAGAATTCAAGGGGAGTTTTGACTTGGACAAACAGACTGTGTCACAAACTAAATGATCAAAACGGAAGGAAAGGGAAAAGAAAACTCAGGCTTTTGAAGCTGCTGGTGCTGCAGTCTGTTTTCTCAAGCCTAAAGCTTTTCTTTACACTGGCAAAAAAGTCAGGGAAAATGTTTGCTTGGTGTTACAGCAAAACAGGGGGCCAAATTGCTGCTGCCTCATCCAGCAGCAGAGATTATCTAAGGGCTGGATAAAGTCCTGGTGTGCAAGGAGCATTGGGAATGGGAGCACCATGGGAGCAAACGCTCTTCCCATGTTCAGGACTGGACAAGCCAGACCTGCAGGAAAGGCTGTGGAAGGGATAGTGAGAAACAGGGTGAGGAAGGAGATGTCAGGGCATGGCCACCTAAGAATCCATGAGATTCTTCCAAAGAAAAGATTTGTGGTGTGTAAAGAGCAAATACTCACCAAGAATTGGCTGTATCAGGGGGTGGCTGGTCTACTAAATACCTTAATTTTTTGAGAGCTTCCCTTTTTTCCCAGCTTACCTGTGGCTGTAGGCATCTACTGAGCTGGAGAAAGATGAGATGAAAGGCACCACTGCTGCAGGAGCTGCGTGGGTTGAGGGATCTGGCTAGGACCCTGCAAACATGCCCAGCATTGCCTTTTACTCCCCTCACAGCAGGTAGATAGAGAAGGACCCTGCAAAAATGCCTGCCAAGATGAATTTTTCAAACAAATGGTAGAGTTCTGAGTGTGCATAGATCAATGGAGAGAGAGCCCATTTTTTTTTCTTTAAAAATAGAAAAGAAAAAAATTTTTAGTCATAGTTGAAGATAAATTTTCTGCCAGGAAATAAGAACTCTGCCAAAATAGTGACAGATGTATTTTTTATTTTATCAAATATTTGGCCTGGAATCAGAAGTGCTGAGGATCTGTAATTACCTCCACATTTCCAGGAGGCTGGGTGAAACGCTCTTCACAAGTTCTTGGCATGAGCACACGTGGAAAATGGGGGATGTTTTGCAGTGCTGTTATGCTCACAGTGAGTGCCTCAGTTTCCCCACCTGTTCAGTGGAGCCATGCATTAATGTCTTGTATTAAGTGAAGGTAGAAGTCATCATTTACAAGAAAAACAAACTCTTCTGGAAGAAGATAGAGGAGGGAAAGAAAGCAAACAATGGCTCAGCCAAATGCTGAAGGAACTGATGATACTTTTTGCTCTGGAACTGCTATTTCATCCTGGAGAAAACCAAGTGTAAAACATTAACTAGTTCTGGTGATGGTCTGTGCCAGGTCTGCACCTGTTTGGAAGAGATGTCTGTGAAACCCAAGGTGCAAGGCTTGGAGAAACCAGCTGCTGACTGTGTCATTCTGCTAAATATCACAATTGTTTTTCAAGTCTCATATCATCAAGCCCTTGCTCCTGAAGGCATGTGATTACAGGAGAATTTCTTCTCTCATTAGAAGGAAAAAAGCCCAGCAAACGCAAAGCTTTCTTGTATGGATGTAGAAAAAAGCCTGCACACTTCATTCAAGTGGACTTACAAAGGTTCAGAAACAAAAAGAAACACAGAGAGCAGACAATATTTACTGTTTCAAATACTTTATGGTTTTCTGAAGTCCAGTTCTTTCTTTTGTGCAATTCTCTGTTCTGTGAAACTGAACCCTTTTTACTTGATTTCAGTCAATTAACCCCAACGTGCCTCTAGCAGCTGGCCTGACTCCCCAGCATAAGTTTATCCCTGGAGACTCAAGGCAAAGCAAGAGTGGTTCTGTTGCTTGTACCTTTTCTATATAAAAGAGAAGGTTTGAGCAACAGTTAAGACCAAGTAATTACAGACAGATATATAGCGTTACAATTCAAACCTGCACTGTAATGGCTCCATAAAGTCACCTAGGTTTAGATATACATCAAACCATTTTTCACATTGCAAATGAATACTTTTTTAAGAGCTATAACTTTCCAGGAGTTCATGAATTTCCTGGATTCATAGCCCTTTACTAGATGGAGGAAGGCACAAGAGATACTGCTGTACAGAAAGAAAGAGGAGGGAGGGTGGCAAAGGGAGCAGAGGCAGAGGGAAAAAATAAATCCTTAGAGATGAGATTTCCAAAAGCTGCTTCAAAAAAAAGCTGGGATAAATGTACAACACACTCAATAAATACCACTTTGCTTTATCACCCTTCCTCTTTCCCAGCCTTGCCCAGGGATTGTGGGAGCCTAATCTGAAACACGTGGCCTTTAATGGCCAAGATTCTGTAATTCTGCCCTCCACTGGTGCTGGAATCCTGAACTAGGCTGTGAGCAGTGGCTGGGCTTGTAGCTCCCTGGCTGTGCCCACGCCTACGTGTTGGCCACACGCTGCCTTCACCTGGAAACAAGGTGTGACCTTGATGACAACTCTACGTGGGCACCAGACATCCTGATCTGGCTGTGGTGGCTCAAGGAGAAGGTCTTTGTAAGGGGAATAGATGTAACACCTGATTCTTGATCTGGGGGTACAGGGATGGCCAACCTCCTTGCCCACTTACTCACTCATCTGGAGCACTTCATGGACCCTCTGTCCCATAGAGCCCACTGATGGGTTGAGCCTAGTGCTACAGTCCTTAAAACCATTTTTTACAAAAAATACATATTTGGGGGGTCCATAGCATTGATAGCTAATTAAAGCATGGGTAATTTTCAGCCTATCTCTCCTCTAAAGCCAGTCTCAGTGAGTGCCACACGCCATGTCCTTGTGTCCTGGTGGCAGCAGGGCATGGTGCTGCTGAGCAGTGGGGCTAAGGCTTCTTCCCCATGTTTTACCTAAAGCTTGCTGTGATTGGATCAGACAGATGATGAAAGCAGGCTATTATTTTTGCATTTTTAAAATGAAAGGGCACAGATCTATGTTGTTCGTGCTGTAATTTCCTGTCCCAAAGAGCACTTTCCATCTGGGCAATTTTGGCAATTAAGTGAAACCTCAGAGAGGCACAAACCAGCCATCTCCATGCCCGAGGAAGCCCAGGGTGTGTGACTCATGTTGTTATGTCCCTCTGGCATTGAGTCACTGCGCTGGTGATGCTGCACAACAGCAGCAAAGTGTCTTAAAACTGAGCCTGACTTACACTGCAGGGCAGACACCCAGGCTTCCAAGTCAGGATGTGATGGCCAGTGCTCCTACATGCCTTGTTGATCCTTTCCTACGCAGCAAGGAAAGTGCTTTTACTCCTTTGCTAAAATCCCCTGAAGTTCTCCTCCACCCCATTGGTTAGACCAGCAAATCCATCTTTCTTATGCAGTTAGATGAAGATTAAGAGGTCTTGATAGGTAATTAATTTTAATAATAACATGCTTTTTTCTTTCTGAGTTACAGACGTTGGCTTGCTCTTCTCTTACAAGAGTCAGGAGTCCATTTCCCACTGATCTCAGTGAGAAGCACAACCCTTTGTAAGGAGCAGAGTCATCTTCTCCTTACAGATACAGACCAAACCATACCTGCTTTATGAAGCCACGACCTGATGAAAACTCATGCCAGGGAACCCTCATGGGTGCCCCAAGAAGCCAGCAAGGGCTTACATCTGCTGCTGAGAATTTTGATTTTTCTAAATTCTACTTTGCTTAACTGAGAAGAAAATCTTTCACCTTCTTCTAGGGGCATAATTCACTCCCTGGGGTTTGTAATGTTGGGGTTTTTTAACGTGATCTGGGCTATTTTCTTTTGTCAATTGACAAACGAAGGAGATGGGGAGAGAGAAAGAATCCCACAGAGGTGTAAAGCTAAAACAGGTGTGAACAGGTAAAGCATGCTGATACAGTGAATTCACTCAAATCTGTACATTTAACTGACCATGACAACAGGCATCTATCTTTCCTCCTGCAGCTTTTTCTGACTGTGCCCCAGTGTCCCTGGAAGAACATTGCCTTTCATGGGAGGGCGTGTAATGAAATGCCCTCATCCTGTTTTAATCAGTTTTGAATGTGGAAAAGACAATTGTGATCTGAGAAAGGCCGTGTTTCCCCTGCATGTGAATTATGTGATACTGTAGCTTCATTAACATGCTTTACAGTCTTATCTTTATTCATACTGGCAAATTAAATTAGCACTGTCTTTCAAATCTCTGCCTATTTTTCCCCCTAGGCAAGCACCAGCAGCACAAAATAAATTACAGTAATGGGAGTGGATTGCCACGCTCTTGACGCTAGTCCCTGGAATTTAAGCAACCATCCCTCCAAGAAATCATATTTGTTCTTGTTCCAGGAGCTGAGCTGTGTTACAGTGTGCTTGTTGCAGTTACAGAGCATCATGTACTGTCACAGAGCATGGGGCACCTGCCTGTCAACCCAGAGCCCTGATAGTCCTTTCCTCTTTAGTGCCCCCAAACACAGACTGTAGCTGGATATATAGACAGGTGCTGCCTTCCTCCCTGCATGGTCTTGGCTGGGAAAAGCCCAAAACATAGTCATGGTAAGGATGGAAAGTCAGAAGGAGAGAGATTTTTGCTGCACAGAGTGGTTTTTCTGGGTGGGAGCGTTTTCTTCAGCTGCTGCAGAAGCACGTGTGAGAAAATGTTTATGGGAAGGTGTAGGGAGTTTATTACTGATATAATCCCAGCTGTTTTGGGGGCTGTTTAGAGGAAGGGTCTTGGTGGAAAGGTGTGAAAGGTGGGATGAGGTGGAAAAGACTTCCCCCACTTATATCTTTGCCATGGAGCCACCCAGGCTGAGGACTAGTGTGGGTTTGTCAACTCTGCAGTCAGGCATAAATCGAGCTTCATAACCTTGCAAATGCAAAGCATTAGGAGCAAGTGGTTTTACATTAAACACTAAATATTGCTGCTATTAAAGAACATTCATCATCATCCACACAAGGTGCCTGATCACAAATGAGCTGTAGCATCTCCTGCAACATTGACTGTAAACACATTAAAGAGGATCGCTGGGCTGTCAGTCATTTCCATCTTAGAGGGTAGACCTGGCACTCAGGTGGTGAACAGCAGCTCATCCTTTGTCAAGCATGGTGAGGTGACCTCCAGTTTAGCTCAGAGCTGCTCCAGACCTCTTCGTATTTCCTCTGGTGTTCTGCTCTTTAGCTCTGTCTCCATTGACCTCATTAATGTTTATAAATATGTCAAGGGTGAGTGTCATGAGGATGGAGCCAGGCTCTTCTCAGTGACATCCAATGATAGGACAAGGGGCAATGGGTGCAAGCTGGAACATAGGAGGTTCCACATAAATGTGAGGAAGAATTTCTTCACAGTGAGGGTGACAGAGCACTGGAACAGGCTGCCCAGAGAGGTTGTGGAGTCTCCTTCTCTGGAGACATTCAAAACCCACCTGGATGTGTTCCTGTGTGACCTGATCTAGGTATTCCTGCTCTGGCAGGGGGATTGGACTGGATGATCTTTTGAGGTCCCTTCCAATCCCTAACATTCTGTGATTCTGTGATTTGCAGTGTCCCAAAATGGAGCATCCTATGACACTGTTGTCCCCACTGGAATAAGTGCTGGCAATAGAGGACGCTATGGATAGCACCTGGTGATTTGACCATCATCAAATGGCCACTTCAGTGTTGCTCATAGGTGAGTTGTACCAAAAAGATACAAGCCTGTGGGCAGCACTGCAGTTAGTTGTGGTGGAGATTATGGAGACATTCATAGAATCATAGAACAGCCTTAGTTGGAAGAGACCTCAAAGACCATCCAGTCCAACCATCAACCCAGCACTGCCCAGTCCCCACTGCCCCATGTCCCTTAGCACTTCATCTACACATTTCTTAAATCCCTCCAGGGATGGGGACTCCCCCACTGCCCTGGGCAGCCTATTCTAATGCCTGATTCTTCCCAAAACCTCCATGTGATTAAATTTAGGAGACTTTATTTCCTTTTCCTGAGCAACTCCTCTGGACTGTACATTGTTACCATCAATCCCAGGAGATGGCCCAAGCCTCCCACCTAAGGAAGTTTTCATTTCCTTCTGCTTTCCCACCACTGGGCCAGCCAAGACCAGCCACACGTTGCTCAGTCCAAGATTGTGCCTCAGATAAGGGTTTGGGTGATTATGATTAATACCACTGCTTTATTTGTCTGACAGGTGGACTGATAAATAGATATTGTTGCTAGGCCTCCATCCCTTCCTGATATGATAAACAATACAGACAGCCTGAAATGCTGATGTGTGTTGGAGATCTCTGAAAGCAGAGGTCAGGGCAGTCTGTGCCTTGCCCTTTGATTGTACTCGGATAAAGAACTTCAGTCCTTTAAGTGAAGAGTGATGATTTCATCAAGACCTGACATGTCCTTAGTTTCCAGCAAGAAAAACAAACAAAACCTCACGGTTTTGAGAATGCAGTCCAAACATAGCTGAATGCTCATAAAAGGGCAGAGTGTCCACAGATCCAACAGCAAAAGTAGCTTCAAATGTCACTGGAAACTGCTACAGTCTTCAGTGAGGTTTCTTCCCCCCTTTATCTGATCCCCATTTATCATTCTTTCTGTCTTTACCTGGCAGGAAGAGATGAAATTTTGGAGTTTCTCAGCACGCAGATGCCCTGCAGGGGCTGCCTGGCACGGGCTGAGCTCCCCCCTGGCTGCTGAGCCCCCTGCCCCAGGTGAGCACCAGCCACAGCTGTGGGAGGGCTCAGTCCCAGCTCAGGAGGACCCCAGTGGTGGGGATGGACACTTGCAGTTCTCATCCTTCCATCACTCTTAATAACTGCATTGCCTGTCCTGGAACCAGGGGGACACCAACACCCTCAGAGCAGAGAACAGAGCAGTTTCAGCTTTAAAAACCCTCTTGCTCCTCTTTGCATTATTAATCTATACCATGCATCCATGCACTGCTGGGATTGACCAGACCCTCCCTGCATCCTCCAACCACTGAGCCACCCTCCCCCTCCCAAGCTATATAAATCCTGTGCAGGCTTTGCTGTCTGTTTGCCCATGGGACTGGTGATTGGGAAGGTCTTTGTGCAAAGTGCTTCAAAAATATGTGTAAGGGACTCTCACAGCAGTACTTTTCAGGGACTGTATTGTTAATCTGTATAACTCAGGCTCCAAAGAAGATTAGCAATGCTGATTATAACTTGCCTGCCTTACTGAAGTGGCTCATTTAATAGAGGCTTGTGCAAGAAGCACAAGTGTGTGGGAGCTTCCCATTTCCTAATGATTTTTTCTTATTATTAGTGGAGAAAATGCTTATATTTCATTGTACCAATCAGGAGCTTCTGGAGGTAGATAGATGGGGTGTCTGTCTATGGAAACAGGTAGATGAGGGGCAACTGGAAATCTGCTGCAGAGCTGGGGAACCTATGGCAAGACTAATGTGCTGAAACAGGCACCATTCTCCACCCAGACCATGCATCACTGCCTGTTGTCAAAATGTGAGCTGATTTAGGTACTCTCCTTGATGAGGAGTAGGTCTTTTTAGCCATAATTAAGGGGTTTTTTTCCCTGAGGCTGATAGCCTTAGGATGAGATCAGCTTTTTTTTTTTTATTGTGTTCCTCTCTGTTGACCTCCAAGGATCTGTTGATGAGTAGGTGCAGTGTAAAAACTGAAACTGGTGTAAATTGGTGTGAGATGAGAACCAACTGCACACAGGTGAGTTCTTCCCTTCTGATGTGCATCTTACCCTGTGCCTTGGGACTAGCAGGGGTCTGACCAAACTGCACACTTTAGCCCAGTAGCTTTAGCCCAGTTCAGGCTCTTTTGTGCTGTCTGGCTACTAGAGACAGGGGAAATGACCTGTCCTTCCTCTGGTTAGTTAAGGGTATTAGTAACTTTGCTCTGAGGTTAAATAGCTTTGCAGCAAATCTTGGAACAATGAAAGGTTCCTTTTTCTTCCTAGGAGCTCTGTTGAGTATCCAATACTCTCCAAAGGTGGTGCTGCTTATTTCAGGAAAAAAAAATTAAGTTGGTAGATGGCAGTTCAGGAGAAGCAGGAGCTTTCCAGCCTGCACAGCAGCCTGTACAGGGGGACCAGGCCATAGCTGTCCTCTCTACCCTGTCCACAACAGCCCATGGGCTCCCTGGAAGGGGTTGGGTGATGGGGAGAGGGGAGCAGGTTAACATCCTAGGGCAGACCTTGCTGCCATAGGGTCTGAGATCAGTTTAGTTGCCCACTACTCTTTGAACAGCTGAATCTCTCCCCTCCATCAGGCTTTAAGGGAAGATTAGTTCAAAAGCACTATTTACATTTCAAAAACTATCTGGGGCCTGGTGTGAGATCAAAGTGAAAGTGGGGTTTAGGTGTATTGATCAGATGCCCACGATGCTGGGCCTTTCTGCTTTCCTGTATCTTGTAGAGGATCAAACAAGAGTTTGGAAATGTAAGAACTGTCAGCATGGTGATTTTTTTTCGAGGTAAAAAGGGTTTGTAATCCCAGGTGTTTAGATGCTTGCCTCAAAGAGAAGTGATTCCTTTGTGGTATTCCTTGGATTAATTAATGACTGCACATTATGCACATGGCACTTGTCCCTCCCCTCCCCAACCTCCTCGCAGAAGTGCTGGTCACCTGCCAGACCTGGCAAACAATTCCAGTCCACGAGTGGGATCCTGCTCAGCGCTCACATTTTCCTCCACCTCTGCTCCTGTGTGTGTCCTGGCTGTCCTCACCCCAGAGAGCTGACATAGCCACCTGCATCACAGCTTGGGTGTGCATGAGACTGTGATGGTGGGGTGGAGCTGCAGTAAAGGATGCAGGGGAGCAGCAGAGGATGAGCAACCAGGTTTGAAAGTGGGATTGGACGGATTGGCAAACACACCATCACCATCCCATGCTTCACCCACCAGACTGATACAGAGGAGACAGAAAGGCTGGGGCTCCTCTGGTATCAGGCTGCTGGTTTTGTGGGTGCCTGCCTGAATGTTTGGCAGCATGGTACTGATGGATGTGAGGTGGCACCACACCTGCCCAGCCACCCACACCAGTCCCCTGGCTGCCCCGGCCAGCTGCTGGGAGAAGCCAGCAACCAGCCTTGCCTTCCCCTCTGGTGTGAATAGTGATGATGCACTTGTGGGTTGCTATTTTTCAGAGATAAGTTAACAGCATCAGCTCTGAGCCTCTGGGCTTGAAATGGCACCCGCTGCCCGCACCAGCCTTGCTTTGCCACCTGCTGCCCTCCCTTTGCTGTGCACACACAGCAGCGTGTGTCTGGCAGCAGCAGGACTCTGCTGGAGAAGTAGGACAAAGCATTCAAGTCCTGTTTTTGTGGATTTTGGCCAAGCAAGAACCTCTTTCAGTTAACCAGTGTGGCTGTTCTCCCAGCACAAACTTAAAAAGCCTTTTTTTTTTTTTTTTTCCCTTTGTGCCCAGCTCATCGCAGCTGTAGGTGAATTCCCTGGAGGAAGTGGTGTGTGGAGGGAACAAAGCACCTTGGTAGGCACAGCCCCCCTCCCACTGCAGGAGACTGGGGGGGGAACTGCATCAGCAGAGGCACTTGGAACACAGGCATGGAGGGGGCAGCTGAGGGAATGAGTTAAAACCCTGTGAAACACTTGAGCCTGCAAAGACACTGCCTTCTGCCTTGCCTGGCAGTGAGTGGTGAGGCTTTGTCTGCTGTGTGGCAAGCCACGAGCCACCCATTCGGTGTAAAGCAGTGAATGCAACTGTGGGGACAGTGCTGTGCCTCTGGTGGGTGCTGCAGGGTGAAGGAGGGGATGGAGGAGTTGACATGGCTTCAGAACAACAGCCACC
The DNA here is from genome assembly GCA_028020825.1 of Podargus strigoides. Lineage (NCBI taxonomy): Eukaryota > Metazoa > Chordata > Aves > Caprimulgiformes > Podargidae > Podargus > Podargus strigoides. The sequence continues at coordinate 3,609,592 of CM051644.1, forward strand.
AGTTGGTGTTCCAGGAGAGGAACAGCATCCTTACAGCATCCTTCTGTAAGTCCCAGAGCTGCTGTTTGTAAATGTACTTTCTCAGGAAGGTGCAGGGAATGACAAGCTTAAATACTCCTAAAAAGCAGAAAGCCAGACCTGGGGTGAGGTTGCCATTGTGTATTGATCTGTTTTGGAAATGCCAGCGGGGTGGCTCCTGCAGCTGCTCCCTGGAGGTTAAAGCTCCCCAAATTGGAATGGAGCCGTGGTCTGGTCTGCTCTGCCTCCGTGAAAGTGCTGCCACTCTCTCAGATAAATGCAGCACTGCTCTGCCGGGAAAAAATACTTACTTGTGACTGGCAGTGGCAGAGAGTTTACCTCCTTCTGCAGGCTTTTCATCGTGGAGCCCCTCAAGGGGATTTTAAATTAAATCACTGCCGCCATCTCTGCCTGGGTGAGTGCTGCCAGTGTGGCACAGGACATCAGCCGGGCAGGGACGCGTTCTCTCACGGCTGCTCGCATCTCCTGGCTGCGGGGTTGGATTCCTGCTGCACAGCTGCTTCATAGAGTCATAGGATCACTGTGGTTGGAAAGGACCTCCAGGATCAAGTCCAGCCTTTATCCCATCATCTCCCTGACGACTAGACCATGGCCTCAAGTGCTTCATCCACTCGTGTTTTGAACACCTCCAGGGATGGGGACTCCACCACCTCCCTGGGCAGCCTGTGCCAGTGCCCAACCACCCTCTCAGTAAAGAACTTCTTCCTAACATCCAATCTAAACTTCCCCTGACACAACTTGAGGCCATTTCCTCTCATCCATGGCTTCCACCAGCCGTGGGCAAACACTCACACACACTTCTGGTCCTCGAGCTGTGGGATTGTGGTTGTATCGGGCACAGGGAGTGAGTGGGTCGGGGACACGGGGCTGGTCTCAGCCAGTTCATTCCAGGATGCTGCCATCAATCACTGTTTCTGCTGTTGGAGCCATTTATTAGAGCAGAGACTGAGCAGTTCACACTGAGGGACATCCCCAGGCCGCCCTCCCCAGGGCTTATGAATCCATCCCCCTTCTCACATAAAAACCTTCACCCCCTTCTGCAAAATTGTGGTGTGGCTTTCCCCTGACAGGGTTCTCCCAGTGTGTCCCCAGAGTCCCCATCCCTGGAGGGATTTCAGAGCTGTGGAGATGTGGTGCTGAAGGACATGGGGCAGTGGGGACTGGGCAGTGCTGGGTTAATGGTTGGACTGGGGGAGCTTAGAGGTCTCTTCCAGTCAAGGCTGCTCTGTGATTCTGTGACCCTGGCAGCTCCCTCCCCTCCTGCTCTGCTCCCCCTGCCAAACTGCTCCCCCAGCCCGCTGCATCCCACTGCCAGTCACTGTGGGGTTGATGTGTATTAATGGGGACCTTGGGCTGTGGTTGAATAATTGATCAAACCCATCCAGGCTGCACGGGCTTGAACGTAACTTCGTGCGAAGTTTCATTCCCCCACGACACCTGAAATTGCAGGAAGGTCTGAGCCACGCTGCACCTGGGTGTTTGGTATCTGATCCCACCAGAGCTCTTAAACTGTGCATCACCTTTTCACATCCTCCTGTTGCGTTCTGCGAATGGCAGCGATACGAATGCACTCAACAAGAGCTCTTCTCTATTAAAAAAAGGGACTCTGCATTTTAGACCCTTTCCGACGGATTCTTTGGGATGATTCAGAGGAAGGTGTTGACTTCCCTGAACATGATCATTTAACAAAAGGCCTGAGTCTCTAGGTGAGGTGAAAGACAAAGGTCTGTAGTTCCAGCAGTAGCTCCAGAGGACATGAGTTCATGTCCATTTTGTGTGGCAGGCTTTATAAACAGCACACTGAGGATTTTAATCAGTCCTGGTAGGAGTTTATCCTCATCTTCCCAACTCCCCCGCTGGGCTGTGTGGGGAAATGAGCAAACACAGTGGTGAATATAGAGTCATATGTGGGTGCATGTATTCATACATGTGTGTGTGGCCATGTCTCTCCCCTGGCAGGGGAGGTGGGGAGGGGGACAGGGTGGCTGTGGGTCTCCTAAGTGACTGGTAGCATTCATCTTCTCAGTGCTGGGCAATGAGCAGCAATGTGGGCACACATGGATTTATACCAGACAAGAAGTGGTGTGTAAAACAGCCCACAGGTCTGACATGAAGCCCCCCAGTTCCAGAAGGACAGGGAACTGCTGGAGAGAGTCCAGCACAGAGCCACAGAGATGATGGAGTGGAACATCTCCCTTATGGGGAAAGGCTGAGGGAGCTTGGAGAAGAGGAGACTGAGGGGTGACCTCATTAATGTCTATAAATATGTCAAGGGTGAGTGTCATGAGGATGGAGCCAGGCTCTTCGCAGTGACATCCAATGACAGGACAAGGGGCAATGGGTGCAAGCTGGAACATAGGAGGTTCCACATAAATGTGAGGAAGAACTTCTTCCCAGTGAGGGTGACAGAGCACTGGCACAGGCTGCCCAGAGAGGGTGTGGAGTCTCCTTCTCTGGAGACATTCAAACGCACCTGGATGTGTTCCTGTGTGACCTGACCTAGGTGTTCCTGCTCTGGCAGGGGGATTGGACTGGATGATCTCTTGAGGTCCCTTCCAATCCCTAACATTCTGTGATTCTGTGTGATTCTATGAACCATGAGGTACAGACAGGTCATGTATGTACGTGTACAGAGCTGTTGAGGTCAGACATCTATAAATAAGACCTGATGTGAACAAAAGAACCACTAGTAAGACACAAAGCCACATATTTTGTGTGTGGTGTAGTGTATCCCTACGTATTTAAGAGCCACAGATGGGCAGACTTTGTGGGTTTTATTCCTGCCATGTAATTCAGGGAGGCTTCAGCAGTGCTGGGAGTTTCACCCAGGGTCTGTGACGGAAGAGCCAGGGCAAGATGAGGGCTGGTGCCCAGCGTGGCACTCGCAGCACCACAGCAGCTCAGAATAATGGGAACCAGCATGAAAGCTCCCTTTATTCCCTGCTTAATCCTGATGCTGTCTTGTGGGAGACAAAAAGTATGAGCCATTGTAGAAAAGCTTGATGTCCTTTATGCCTTGTTACAGAGGCATGAAGTGTCCACGTGGCCAGTGAAGGACAGGTATTGTTCCCCCAGCTGCTGCTTGTTCTGCTGTAAAGAAGAACAAACATCCCAGGTTTCCTCTTTCTTACCTCCTACTGCTCTGTCTTGCTTTTCCCCACCTACAGACACTAGTTAAGCACCAGAAAGAAGCTTAGATCAGTGGTGACTTGTTGTTGCTCTTTAATTCACGCAAATGTTCTTTTTAACTAGCTTGGAGTCTTAAACAGCCCTCTGGGGAACCTTTTGTGTTTATGATTATTGAAACAAAAGTTTATTTCTTTTAAGCACAAAACAATTGGGGAACAGATGAAAAGAACCTGTTTTCTTTCCTTGCAAATACAGTAAATTTAAAGGTCAGGTACAAGTTGGCATAGCAGTGGGCAGCTCAACACTTGGAAGAATTCCCCCAAATAGTAATAAAAGGTGTCAGCTTTGCAGCCTCACGACAGCACAAGTTTTTCTCCTTTTTTTTTTGCCTGTATCTGCAGTCATGGAGACCTTACAGGCTCTGAGACAGGCTTTGGTTTGGACTGGGGTTTCGCTGCTTCGGTATGTGCAGGGATGTGTGCAGATACCCCACATCAGGTGCAGCAAGAGCTCTGCTGCCACTTCACAGCTGGAGTACCAAACTTTTCCAAAGGCTTTGGGTACAGCACTCAGGTGGCCTCAAAATCCAGCCAAGGGTCCAACTTTTGCTGCAATCTAGCATCTTCCCATAACAGACGTGGCTCCAGATCCACCCCCACCTGATCTCAGCCGTAGTCTGATTCCCACTGCACCTCTTGTCATTCATCTTCAGAGTGGGGAGAGAGCACTGAAACACATCAGTGTGCTGGATCAGTCCTGGACTGTTGCCTGAATGGAAAAGCTAACTGGTTTTCCCGGTGTATCTGCTGCAGTGCTGTAATGAGGGGCATGGGTCTGATGACCTCCTGTGACTGTGAGGCATATGATGGCTCTTTGGGGAGACCCCAGCAGCCATTTTATCCTCAGGCAGTCATAACCCCTGCCCTGTGACATGCTCCAGCTCCCTGCCAGGGTGCTAATAGCTCCCTCCCAGCTACATGGTGGTGCAAGAACTGGAAATGCTTGGTCTTAAGGTACTAATGCTAAAAGGCCACATAAATATACCATGAAAGGGTCACTCAGCCTGGAAATAGGTTTGAATCCTTTAAATCGAAAGTCTTGGTAGGTATAAAGCCAACCTTGTTCCTCTTGCACAGTGGAGTTGATGTGTTTGCAGGCTGAGCTCTTGGTCTGCACTCCCTCAGTGGGTTGGGGTAAGACTGAGGGTTTCGTGGTTGCTCGCATGGTGAGAGGCAGCATTGCCTCTGCAGGACATCCTGCTCCAGGTCAGAGGTGCTTCCCAGCTTCTTCTGTGCTTTTTAGGTTTAACTCAGCTAAGGTCAGCTTGGAGCAGCTCTCCTGGCTCAGGCTGTTCTCCATCTGACAGTGGCCAACAGCAGCTGCTGGGAGCAAGGGATGAGAATGTGGAAGGTGCATGGTGCTGATTCCCCTGAATGCTCCCACAGTGACTCATGGGGTTTCTTAAACCAGAGCAACTTTGTGCTTAGGATCTCTGCAGGGGCTGTCTTCTCCCATTAGCTTCTCTTGAACTGAAATCATGCAAATCTGTCGCTCCTGCAGCAGCCTGTGGCAGAGCTCCACGTCGTTGTTACATGTGTGAACAGCTTCCTCTGGTTTTCAAGCCTGCTGCCTGCTAATTTCAATTAGCAACCTATAATTCTCTTATTATGGGCAGCAGACACCCTTTCCCCTTCACCATCCATGGCTCTTGTGTTTTCACCAACAACTTCTGTGTCCACCTCCCCAGTTGTCTCCTCTCTGTCTCTCAGCCAACACCAGAAGAAACTGCATGGAGCCAATGTCCTAAACCTCCCAAAACAGCCACTGACAGGGATGCCAATGTTATTTTGCACCAAATGAACTGGGCTCAGCATCTTTCCCTGTCTTCTCAGTATGCTGAAGTCAAAGACAGAGGCTCTTTGCTCACAGACCATCTGTGTAATAGATCACTCTGACACCAATTCACTTGTTCTTTGTGTAATAAGTTATAATCTAGCCATTCAGACAGACATGTAAAAAAGAAAACTAACATGGCCTCTAAAATCAATGAGCCAGTAAATAGAGGGCTATAAATAATCAAGAGAAAGGATTTAATTAGCAGCAAAACTCACTTGCAGTACTCTGGATGCGTGTGGCAGCCTCTAGTCTGAAACCACCTCACGTGCTCTGACTTATTCTGGCAGCCACTGGCGTGATCTCTTCTCATGCCCATAAAGACATAATGACTGAGCTGCACTGTGCTGTGTGATGGCTGTTCTGGAGGTCTCTACGTCGACGCTGCCAAGAGCAGCATCAAACCCCCCAAGGTCAATGAGGGAGCAAAGCTCACGCCCACTTGTGCTCACACGTGGAGGCAGCGCTGTGCCCACGGCTGTCAGCAGTGGCTGTGCAGCTTCTGAGCTGCCCACTACCTGGGCAAAGTGCAGGCAGGGTGGCAGAGGTGGTGCCTGCCCTCGTTTGTGTGGGCTAAACAAGTCCCAGTGCAGCTGACATGCTTTTAGAGACCAGTAAGGAGAAGTTGAGAGTTCTCTGTAAGCTGACAGTGGTCTGTGCTGCTGCCAACAGAGAGTTTTGCTTGGCAAAATATGGATGTGAATCATGTGGATGTGATTCCAGCCTGTGCTTGGTTGTAAATCCCACGACAGACCTGCTGGAAATGGGCAAGGAGGGGATTTCTCTCTGCAGAGCACTGGCAACCAGAACCTTCTCTCCCTGGACTTGTCACTCCCTTCATGCTGACATGGGCTGGGTACCTGGGACGGGAGGAAAGTGGTTGGATTTCTGAACATGGTTAGCTAAGGAGCTTTTTCATTGCTTTGCCTGCTGGTATCACAGCTTATTGAGAACACAGTAGGTGAGGACAGATCAGCAGAGAACCCAAAATGAGGTTAAATTGTACACAGTCTGTGGTTTGAAGCATCTCTACCTTGAATTTCAGGGAAGGTTTGAGAGATCCCTAATGCATTCTGGCAAACTGCATCTCAGGCAGAGCTGCTGGATGAAAAGAGATCATTTCATAAAGGAAGCTTTCTGCAAAGCCCCATCTTTTCTTTATTTTCCACCTGTTTGCTTCCTTACCCAAGTTCAGCTTTCTCCTCATCAGTCTGTGCTTGTGAATTCATGTAGGATTTTCAAAGGAAAACAGCAGCATCACCCCTAAACTCCTGAATTTTCTGGGAATTACCTCACTGATCTGAGGTATGCTATATCATGTTTCAGTAAAGAGTAATTTTATTATTGAAAGAATGATTCCATTAGGTCAAACCAGATTGTAAAGATCCCTCTCCTGTGTTTTACTGCCTTTATTGAGTACCCAGCCATATGCCTCTTTAGTATCCATGTGCTGTTTGGTTTTATTAATGCTTGCATCTGCTGGTGATTTGAGCAAGGGCCAAAGGTTCAAAATTGAAACTCAAAGACCCTCTACTACTAAAAGATTTTATTAGCCATAAATCTGTTATAAAGTGCCTGTGTTGACAATAGGGAATAATATAATCAAACCTCTCTCCCCACTAGTGACAGCCCTACTCTGCTGCAAGGATCCACATGAATTAATCTGTCTTGTTAACCATCCCAGAGTAAGTGCCTTTCAGGAGAAGAAAATACTTGAGCAAAATACAAAGAAACATCTGTGCTCTTACAAATACACCCTGCTTTCCATTGGGGCACTTATATAAATAGATGATGCTCCATTCCAGGACGAATCTCCCGGGCCATGTACTTTGTGTCATTGCTGTCTCTGGTGCAAAGCTAACTGCAAAATGTTTTGGCATAAGAATAGTGGCTGTGTGCTTGCTTTGTGCTGGTTCAAGGAGAATATGCAGGGCAAAGGAGGTCCCTCTTGTACTCCGTGCCTTGCTATTGCTTGTTTGATTTTGGTTGGGTTTTTTTCTGTCTTTGGAGAAGTTTGATGAAATTCAGTCACAGCTTGCTTGAGTAAAGTTAAAAAGACATGAAGCTCTGATCGTGAGGATTTCTGTGCCTGTGCCCCTCGGCACGTGCAAGGAGGGGCTGGTTAGTGGTTGGACTTGATGATCTCAGAAGTCTTTTCCAAGCAAGGCTGTTCTGTGATTCTATAAAGTCACTGCTCCTGGAGGTGTTTGCAAGGCTTCGAGGCTGGGAGGAGCTGAATTCCATGCTGATTTCCAAGACTTGCCAGTCCTGTTTCCACCTCAGCCACCAGCTCCTTTGGGTGTCTTTTGCTCTGTTTATGACTTGCCTGTCTTTCATTATTGGTAAGAGGACTGATCCCAACATTTGGGGTGCTTTGGGATCTCCACAGGACATAGTTTGCACCTGGGGGCTGCTAAATCCTTTTCTTAAAAGACCGTGGTATTGCTGGTACAATGAAGGCTGTTCCAGTTTGCTGTTCCTCCTCTTCCCTGTAAATGTCATTGGAAAATGTTACACTGCAGCCTACCTGACAGCTCCTCACAGTTACCCTTCAGTACTACCAAACCCTCTTTTGTCTCCCCTGTCCCTTTTGCAGTCTCTATAATCACAGTCCCAAGCTGGTGTTCACAACTGCATGGTATTTCGGGTGCACACTGAAATAAAAAGTAATTGCCATCAAATCTGGGGGAAGGAAGGTCGTTCCATTGGAACAAAAGGAGAAGTGATGAGAGGACTAAACACTCTTCTCTGTTACTCCTCCACACACAGAGAACCTGGGCATTTTATCAGCACTGTTTTACATGTTTTACATGTTACCAGCACGGCGTTTTACAAGTTTGCTCTAAGGAATTAAATGAATCATAGAGTGGTTTGGGTTGGAAGGGACCTCAAAGATCATCTGGTTCCAACGCCATTGCTATGAACATGATTCTGAGACAGAAGGCTATCAAAACTAAAATAAATAAATAAACCCCCACTGCTGCCTAGCTTCTCAGGTGCTGTGGGCCAGGCTCTGATTGCTCAGTAGCAGAGGCTGAGATGTGTGGTAGGTGTGATGAGCTGCCCCTCACTCTGCATGGGGCTGTCTGTGGCCACCACAAGGATCAGTTTGCAGGGAACAAGAACTGTGATTTCAAACCTTTCCAGTCCATTTATTCAGGTTTATGTTTCCAGAGCAGCTCTGGAAACTACATCCGACCCAAAAGTAAATGACAAAAGCATTGCCATGCTTTTGTAACTCAGAGGCACAGGTGACCTCCTGCAGGCAGTGCAGCTGGTCACTCCGATGGAGCATATGGAAGCAGCAAGCTTGTCTCCTTCCTCCTTCCACCTTCCGTGCTGTGATTGAGCGCGGGAGAAAAATATTTCACTGTCCAGTAGTAAATGCTGACATTATTGTTCTGCCTCCATCTGTCCATTAGCTCCCTAAAAATTATGCAAGATGGGAAACAACGTTGTGAGTCCGTGGCAAATGATGGGTGGAAAGTACACAGGTGACTCCCAGAAAATCTTCTACGGAGACAGAAGTCCTGGCACCCTGCCTCCATCCCTTTGCATGCACCATCACATTTCAAAGTCTGCTGTGACTGACCACTACTGCTCTTCTCAAACCCAGGAGTTCTGTATTTCTGGCGTGAAACCGAGACCTGGTCTTGAAATGTCATGAGCAATGTACCAAGACCACGTTTCCTCCTGCCTGCTAACTGCCAGCATCTCGCTATCTGATCAGTTCTTTTTCTTTTCTTCACTCTGGAAGACAAAATAGCAATAAAAACCCCCATAGTTTGGGTTCCTGCCTCTATGCCTCATTTGTATTTCTCCTATATTAAATTTTGTTGGGGCCATTTCACGCATAAACTTTTATTTTTCTTTTGTGCTGGAGAAAACCTGAGCAATTATGCAACTGAGCTTGTGAATGTCATTGTGACAGCAGCCTGTCATCGTCACTGCTCAGAGACACCGTGGGCAAGAGAGGGGAGTGAGCAATATGCCAGTCGAAAGGGAAAGCTAGGCTTGGGCTTTTGTAATATTTGATTGGGCTTCAGCAGCTTCACAGGCTTTGTGATTTCAAGGCAGACAATCTGTTTTCATTTGCTCAAAGTACTTTGCTCCCCTTTAGACGGGAGATGTCGGTGCTCGTGTCGTTCGCCTTTCACTCCTGGGGACGCAGGGTGGGAAATGAAAGCCTGAAGGCATTCACAGAGGTGGGCGTGCAAAATCCAGAGCAAGACTCCCCAGAGTCACATCGTTGGTAGCTGTGGGACAAGAAAGCCTGAGGCTTTTGGGGAGAAGGGGAGAAGTGGATGGGGCTGTGGTGAGGGTGTTGGCAGCGTGCTCTGAGCTGGGTGCAGAGGTGGTGGATGTTAAGATGTGCCATATGTTTCAATTATTCCATGAGCTTTCAGCCACCCACAAGCTCATGCTTTAAGTACCCTTTTGAGAAGGCTTGAGTGAAACAAGTCCATTGTGTTTTAGAGTCACTTACTGCTGGGTTTCTCATGCCAGCATTATGGTTGCAAAATAAATGGTTTCTCTTTTCCTTTTGCAGAAACTTTCAAGCACTTTCAGCAATCTTAAATGGAAGAATAGTTTTCAGACTGGCGCTAACTTCTCTTTCTAAACCCTGCTTTCCCAGGATTACTCTCGACATGCATCTGAAAGGATAACTAAAAATAAAATATTGACAGTTTTGTCAATATCTTAAAGGTGTTCAGAAACCAATGAACTGAGCTTAAAAGTGAGATTGTTGCTGCTGTTGTCGGTGGACAGCAATTCTGTGCACTTCTCAGCAAGACCTAAAAGCTAATGCTCCTCGTGTGTGACTCCCACATAATGCTGTGTGCTGTAGCTGGGGGTTAAGCACTTGAACTTCTCTAACAAAGGCTCACTTCAACTGTTGACTCAGACAGGGGGAGGAAAGGAGGAACGTCTGACTTTCTGCTCCAGAAACTCTCGAAGCTTTGGTTTGTGGCTTAGCCAAAGTGAAGGCTGCAGACTGGAATAGCTGGAGCTTTTAGCAGAGCTGGAAAGTTGGGAACAGTGGAAGAACAGGTACAAACTAACTGGGCAGGTTTATTAGTCATGTTCCTGCCATCCAAAGTATCTTAATCTCACTACTACTATTATCAGCAATTCCCTAGACATTCCAGAGCAGCCTCTGCTTCTTAAGGGAATCTCACAATTTAAAAATTGCTTATGCACTAAAAGGAAAAAAAAAAACCACCTTAATTTTAACTTGCCACAAAACAAAGTAAAAATCACATAGCATCTAGCAAGTTCTGCTTTTAGAAGTGCTTTGGTTTTAACTCCTAGTATAAATTATGTTATGATTCTTTAGAAGAAAAATGTAATGTTGGAACAGATGCTTTAAGCACTCTGCTTTGCCAGCACTAACATGGACACTGTAGGGTTTTTCTCCTCAAGACCCTAAAGTTCCCATCAGGACCTTTGCTTTCATCATTTTTCATGGGGGAAAAAAAACCTTTTCACTAATAAATCAGCAATTTATCTGGGGAAATATTCTGTCCTGGTTGCCCAGGCACAGCCCCATGGCCCAGCCATGCAGGCAGCCATGAGCAGCCCCCAGTCAGCTGGGAGATCCCATCAGGACCCTGACTCACAGCTGTATCCCACCCCACCCCATCATGCTCGTGATAAAAGGAGGGAGCTCACTGAGGGTGGAGTTCCTCTTCCTGGAGCTTCTCCCTCTTGGTGCTCTGCTGCTGCTCCCAAGGACCAGGCTGAGTAGAACCTTGTGCACTTTATGTTGGTTGTTGTATTAGCTTTGTTATTTCATTACATCTGTTTCTACTTCAACCCATGGGGCTTCTCCCTTTGTTCCCCAGTTCCCCTTCTCAGCTGGGGAGGGGTCATGGGGTGGTAGAACAACTAAATGCAGACAGATTCCTAATCCTAAGTTATGGAGGAAAGGGATGATGCTTTCTTGTGTTTGAGGAGCTATAAACACCCATTTACTTTTGCTGTGAAGTAGCACTTTATTACAGTTCATTTTTGGAAGTTTGCACAATCCAAGTTCTTGCTAAATCAAGTATAGCTGACACATGCCCAGTGGTTACCTCCCAAAGAGAGCCACAGGCCAGTCCAACCTCAGCTCTGTGCTCCGCCCTGGGGAGGATGGCTCAGTGCATGGGGCCATGTGTTATTTTTCTCCAGGAGCTTTTCAGGCAGATCTCTCCAATTTGGGTTCTTGAGACAAGACAACATGGGTTTCACATTTCCTGCTTCTTTGCTCCTCTGTTACTGTCACTGAGTCAGTCATGCTTAGGATCACAGCAGTCTGCAGTGCCTGACGTCAGCCTCTGGTTTTGGTGCTTTGCTGAACCTTGGTCTTATGCCACTCAAGTTCTCCTTGTCTACAGGAAACCTCTGCTTCTCCTCTGATCCTTCAGCTGACCCCACCACACATGCCCACACCCTCCATGTACAGCAGGCCAGCATCTCTAGCCCATCTCTTTTCAGAGAAAATGCCCTGAGATCTCTGGATGAAAAATGCTTTATAAAATTGTTGTTCTCTGGAGAGCAGTAGAATTGAATGAGAGCCTTTCTGTGGAATTTGTAAAGCCAACTACAGCGTTTAATGGCAAATTAAGTCTTTACTGCAGGACTCCATAGGCTGGTGTATTGCCATTCCCAAAATGCCTGGAATAATCCATTTCTCTGAAAGCCTTAGGAGATGAAGTGAACTGCATGGAACCCCTACAAATATAAAAATAGTCTAGACTGTTTTCCTTTCATTTATTTGCCAGTAACATAGGGGTTATTTTCTCTTCTGAGTTGGCCCTCAGACTCGTCTGCAGTAGCAGGAATCTCCTCTTGCTTTAAGACAGTTGCCAAATTCATTACCCCTCGTTGCTGTGGTCACTACCTTGAATCCTGACAGCTGGTTTGGGTTGTTGGGCTGAGCTCCAAGAATAAACATTTTCTAAGGCATTAATCTTTATAGTGATTATCTACAGCAACTACTTCATCTGGCTTTTGGAATTCAGTCTGGGGTGGAGGTTTTTTGTGTCTTTTGGTGAACATAATTTGATATAAAATTCATGGATTCTCTTTAGAGGGTTCAGTCCAGCTCTGTGCACAGGCAAGAAAATATTTGGAGGCTGTTTGGGGTTATAAATTTGGGTTGCATCTAGGCTTGTGGACACAAGAGTACAAGGATAAATCCTCTCCTCTTCGGAGGTGCAGAGCAAGTGCTGCCTGCAGCATTCAGGATACAGGGAGATCCTCCAAGAGGGAAATTTTGACTCTTGTTGCAGCGGGTCTACCCCAGAACACCTCATTTAACCCGTCTGAGCTCCATTATCCAGCCAGATTAAAGCAGAACCACAGAATTGTCTAGGCTGGAAAAGATCTTGAAGATCATTGAGTCCAACCATCAACCCAACACTGACAGTCCTCAACTGCACCACATCCCTGAGCATTATATCAACACAGCTCTTAAACACCACCATGGATGGGGACTCCCCCAGTGCTCCCCCATTGAGCAGTAGCCTAACCCACAAACCTGAATTCCTGTTGAATGTACAGCCCACCTCTCTTTTGTGCATAAAGAGCTTAGAGCAACTGTTCCCATCTGAGATCCCAAACTGCCCATGGCTTGCATCCATTTCTTGGTAGAAAATGTAGTTTATGCAGGGTTATAACTCAAAGGGTGGTGCTTGGCAAAATGCATCCCCTTTGTCTTCAGGGCAGCAGTAGCATCTTCACATCTCTGGCAGCTTCAGCCTGTGAAATGCGGGGCGTTCCCTGTTGTGTCTGCTCCCACCGCCCGGCCCATCAGGTCCCACCTCTCTGCGCAGAAGCTGGAAGGCAAAGGGTGGCTTTCCAACAACTGCAATATTGGATCAGGCACTTCAGCAATTCTTCTGTCCTCGCTCCGGCGTGGGAGAGGGAGGGGATCAGAGAAGTGGGAGGAGGATCATCATTTAAGTGCAAACATTAAAGCTGCATTTAGCACCTGTCTAATTTTTAATATGTGCTTAGCTGCGACGTGATATTAGGCACTGAGGTAAGTGACAATTTATGCAGCATTTCTAGATTAGCTGTAGCATGGAGAGTAACTCAGTTTTTTGGCTCGACAACCGCAATCAAAAATAAAATCACTTCAAGCCAAGCCAAAAAAAGGTGTGTATCTGGGGGAAGGGAAGGAGGATGTCTCAGGTTTTCCCACCTTTTGGTTAAAATGAAGGGAATTTTGAAGCCTCGTGTTTTGAAAGGAGAACTGTCTTAGTCTCTGAAGCATATATCATGGAATCACAGAATGGTTTGGGTGTGAAGGGACCTTGAAGATCATCTCATTCCATCACCCTGCCATGGGCAGGGACACCTCCCACCAGACCAGGTTGCTCCAAGCCCCATCCAACCTGGCCTGGAACACTGCCAGGGAGGGGGCAGCCACAGCTTCTCTGGGCACCCTGGGCCAGTGTCTCACCACCCTCATGGTAAAGAATTTCTTCCTAATATCTAGTCTAAATCTACTCTATTCCAGTTCAAAGCCATTCCCCCTCATCCTATCGCTACATACCGGTGTAAAAAGTCGCTTCGTTTTTGGAAAGCCAAGAGTACAAGGTGACCCAAAGCTGCAATTTTTTCAATTAACAGATGCTGTCTAAAAATAAAATTCCCAGCTTTCACCCAGTCCCAGGGCAGCTTCTTCTGCATGGCCAGCCCCTGGTTGAGTTTCACTCCTTGGTATGAAGCACATCGTTGTGACACAGCCTGGCAGTCGTTATCCCAAGGCAGGGGACACATCCATTCCCAACACAGGGCACTAAATTAGACAGAAAGCAGCTGAACAGAAGTGCAAGGGCACAGTTAGAGTCTAGGAGGACTGGATTGCTGCACTGTCCCATCAATGCACAGGGCAAGCCTGGGTCTGTTTTCTTCCCTGGGGCTTGATTGCTTCGCTGACCTCTCTCCTGCTGTAGTCCACCAGTGTGTGGGTCTCTGGGTCCTTCTCTTTGGTGCCCAGTGTGGTTCCATCTGACTCCTCGAGTTCTCTGTCATCTTCACCCTTGCACATTCATTGATGTGGTGAAGCACAGAGGGCTTTCACTGCTCGCTCTGCGTGGGAACCACATGAGAGACGTGGCTGGGTACCAGCAGCTGCTTGGAGGAGATGGTCATTTCTCTGAGTGCAGCTTAGGTCAGAGAGGGGCGAAAACCACTGATCTCCTGGGCATGGCAGCTTATCTCAGTGCACCACGGGTGAAATTTCTGCCTTATCTGAAAGGCCATTGAAAGACCCATGCACTGCTTGTTTCATACAAAACTTTATGGCAGGTTTTGGTCTGTGCACAGGGCGATTTTCTTTCTTTATTATTTTTTTTTCTGGCTAGCGTAGAGAAAACAAACCCCAGCCCCAGAGCAGAAGATAAGCAACAGAATGCCCTTGCACCTTCAGATCCATAGAGCTTAGGTTTCAACTGAGTGACCCAAGGCCAAGGTGAATATAGATCTGAACTGAAAGCAATGCTGCTTGCTTGGTAACATCGATACGCAATATCCAGCTGGCTGTTAACAGAAGGGTGTTTTTCAACTAATAGTGATTTTTTTTTTCACATAATTGTAAGATGCCAAGAAACAGCTCCTTTGCAGTGATGCTCAGTAAGTGTTATGTCTGGCACAGAAAGCTCTCTGATGATAAAATGCCATTTTCTGCTCTCCTCACTGCCCTCCTGAAATGTGTGTTTGATTAGCACCTACATCTCACCAGCCATAGGCACAGGTTTGAGAGCAGGGCAAAGTGCCACCTTAGTGGGGGGACATCAGTGCCAGCGCTGCTGCCCTCACCAGGACAGGGCTTGGGATGTCTGCAGCCCCCCAGAGCTCTGCTCCTGCCTTGGCAAAGGAGGTGAAAACTGTCTCTCTGCTTGGCAAATAAGTTTCTGGTCAGCATTGGAAGAAGTCATGCCCAAGTCTGCTTTGGGACTGGGCTGGCTTCTTGCAGCACGTGGTACCCTGTCCTCCTGCATCCCCCCAAAGGGCATTGTGGGTGCTCAGTACTCCCTGTGGTATGTGCAATAATTCCTGCCTCCTGAAAGTCTCTTTATGACCTCCTTGGGGCTTTAGGTCTGCCTAACAGACCCTCCTTCGTACCAGAGTCCACTCACCCCCATGCCATCCAAGTGAAGGTGGAAGCTTGCTCAAATTTCTGTCTAAATCCCCCCAGCCCTAACATGCTGTGCAAAGAGACAGGTGCCCAACCAGCCCTCAGGTGTTGCCCTGCCACAAAAGCCACCTGAGAGGTTTGTGATGCTCCTGGGCACAGCGCTGGAGGTGCTGTTCCCCTGAGCAGTGAAGTCCCACACGTAGCAGGACTCTGCATTGTGCTGCTTGCACATGGTTTGGGGGTGTAAGCTGCCAAAAGGTAGAGAAAAGCATCACTTAGGATCTGAGCCACCTGGGCTGTGGTTGTGGCTGGCAGAGGACTCCCTGTACTTGACCAGTTGTGAGGTTGGAGTGGGACTGGGTGGAAGCTCTGCTGTTATTTTGGGTTGCTTTGCCCTGTAAATCACTGCAGCACAACATGGCAGCAGTACAGTGAAAGATCCCCCTTCTCTCCCTGCCACCTCACTTCTATAGGCTCAATCATGTTCTCACTAGAGGCAGTCATGCCACATTCATTGCACAGTTTGTTTGCGAGCTTGGCATTTTTCATCATTTAATAATATGCAGCAAACGGTTTTTCACACTCTTAGAGCAGCCCCATAAAGCACCGCAACGAGCTTTGGCAGTGATTTCACTCAGCACATTTATTGCATCAGTTGTTGAATAGAACTGTTTGTGCATCTTAATCAGAAACCTGCCCCCTATTTTGTTTCATCTCGTCGGGTGGAGGGGAGAGGGCGATGGAAAGGACTTTTGAGTGAGAACCCAGTTACTCCAAGTTGCAAATCATGGCTTTGTTGGAGTCACTAAACCTCTCCTGGAGGTCTGACCCCCCGTGTTTCAAGGTAGAGGGAACCCTGTTGTTAATTAGGGGCAATTTTAGTCCTGTTTTAGGCAAGCAGCCTCATTTTGTATGGTAGCAGCACATTCAGACAGAGCCTCCAGGCAGGTCTGGCGTGGTTCTCTGCTCTCAGTATCCCAAACTACTCAGCAGTGCTGGTGTCCCAGGACCCAAGGCTGGCAAGGAGCAGGTGCAGACCTTCAGGGTCAGGCAATGCACGTAGTGAGCCTAGTTCCTGATCCCTCAAATGGTGCCTTTTCCCCTTCCAGAAGAAACCCAGAAAGAGCCAACACAGTCACTGCAGTGCCGTGATCACAGGGAGAGAGAGATGAGCAGAGCCAGTTGGCTTCTGTGCCCTGGGGTCTCGTTGGCTTTGGAGAGGGACACTTTCAAAAGCTGACATGCCCTGCTCGTTTGGGTCTGCCTCAGTTTCCTGATGTTTCCAGCTGTCTCTGGAGTGAGTGTTAGGGTGGGACTTGGTAAAACACAAGTTGTGTCCAGTTGGCCAACAGTTGGACGGGCAGCTGGGACCTTCTGGGGTGAGTGGTGGGAGTGCTGTCACCAGAGAGAGGGGATTGTCTTCTGCTGGGTGTTGTAGGCAGCTCTTACCCTCCTTATATAGCTCTAACCACTAGATGGAGGCACAGATTGATACTCGGGGAGTGCAACTTCCACCATGGAAATAACTACAACCCCCCATCTTCAGCAACTTTTCCTCCTTCTGTTTACCTGCAGGGTCTGCAAAGGTCAGCAGGATATAGGGACAATTTCACCCACTGGTGGGAGAGATTTGTGCTGCAAGAAAGCAAGCAGTGAGCACCAAAATGGCAGTGCTGGTGTGGGATATTGCTATGGGAAACCCTGCCCCAGCGTGGCACCTGCAGTTACTCTGAAAGGACACTTCTGAGGGCTGCCATCACATGGTCCCTACCCCTGTTCTTGCATTCTCACCTGCTTCAGCAAAGGCAGCCTCTGCCTGCTCCTCACAGCTGCTCCAGCCTGCGGTTCCTTCCGCACACTTCAGCAGGGTGGCACTAGTAGCATCTCTGTCATTCATGCCATGGTTAGTGTTGCTCTAACTCCAGGCTGAAGCAGCCCAAAGGGCTTTTACAGCAGAGCCCAGGCTTGTTGAGCTCCCTTCCCCTCTTCCCATCCATGTGAAGAGCATGGTCTGAGCTTCAGGCACAGTGCTTGCTGCACCAGCAGGTCTAGCTGCTTTACTGGGACAGCAAACCCTCTGGCTGGCTGTGCCACCCATGTTGTCCCTCCTCCAGTGTGACCAGCTGCGAGGTCCCTCCAGCTTTCTGGAGCAGAGTTTCTCAGAGCACAAGGTGAGCTGCAGGCCAGCTTGGTCCCCTCCTGCCCTCCACGAATTACAACAGTTTGATGCATATCATGAACCTCCAGCAGCACATATTGGTATGGGAGCCACAAAAATGATGAAAAGGTTTTGAGAATTGGACCTGTGAGAATGAAGCAGGCTCAGGCTGGAGAAAAGATGACTGTACAGAGGCAGGAGTGCCTTTTGCAACTGGAGAAGAGGCTGTTAGGGGGCAAGTGGGGAGAAATTATCCTCATTAGTCACTGACAGCAATGTGAGAACTGAGGGGCTGGGGCTGCAGCAGGAAAACTGCCATTTAAGTGCAGGGAGAAACATAACTCTGAGCAAAACTGATGCATTTCAAGTGGGTTAAGAGCGACCATGGCATCCCTGCTGCTGGAGGTGCTCAGCGCTGCGCAGACCTCTGTCCTCTCTTAGGAGAAAACACCAAGCAAAGCTCCTCTCTCAAACACAGAGTGTGTGTCCCTGCCCTCACTGGCAGCGAGGCTGGTACCAGCCTACATCCCAACCTGCTGCCTGGCAGCACAGCTCACCCCCCAAGGCAGTGGATCTCCTCACTGGGGCTTTGCAGCCTGCCTGCTTCGCCACGTCTCATCCACGCTGCTCACTGCTCGTGGCACGGCGCCTTCTGTTTTCCCTACAGAACAAACCTCCTTTAAAAAGCAACTCCTGCTGCTGAAGTGCTGGCACAGGTTGCTAGAAGCAGTGAGCACCACGGGTGGTCAGCATAACCCCCTCCTCGGTCAGGAGCATTTTCCCCCCGGTGTGCACAAGCCTCTTGGCAACACTGGAGTAATTGGGGCTGAGATGGGGGCAGTCAGCATGTCCACCCCAACCAAGCTGCATTCACCACATCATCCACAGAGTTTTGGGGGGGTTTTTTGGAGGAGTTTGGGGCCAGCAGCTGAAAAAGCTGCAATACAAATGCCAGCCAGCCGGCAGCTCCTACGATCCGACTGAACAAAGCTGACAAACTTCATTTTTAGCTCTTGTCTCAAGACTGCACGCTGCAAAGCACAGGGAAATTAGTGTCATTAGCAAGGAAACACAACAGGAGGACTCAGGCCAGTTGGGATATAAACTCTTGGCTCTGAGGTTCAGCTCTCTGGCAGTGTCTGGTAGCAGAGCCTCATTCAACCTGTGTCCTAAAGGGACATTTTATGCCTGTCTTCAAATCAAAGCTACACCTCTACTCATACAGAAGCAGTGCAGTCCTGCAGAGCATCTGTGTTTCCCTTGGAATAAAGAATTACACCAGTATAAAGTATTTCTGCAAGGGAATGTGCTGCTTGCATAGTTATTAATTCATTACTGGTCATGGCCAAACTCACTCCTCTACTAAGTCATCTATTAAATGAGCCAAATGAAATTTATTAACACAGCATTGATCATTTAAGTCTTTTAGCATAAAGCATAATGGAACAGAAGCAGAAGTTGTAATTTCTTGCCTGGCTTCTGGTTTGTGTCTTGTGCTTGAGCACTGTGTTATGGCTTCAACTCTTCCTGGAGCTTCTTCCCAAACAGCCATGCCTTGGGGGGGGATTTCTGGATTTTTGTTTCAAGACAAAGTGAGTCTCTTCTCCCAGGTGACAGTGACAGGACGAGGGGTGATGGCCTCAAGTTGTGCCAGGGCAGGGTTAGATTGGATATTGGGAACAATTCCTTCCCCCAAAGGGTTCCCCATCCCTGGCCCAGGCTGCCCAGGGCAGTGGGGGAGTCCCCATCCCTGGAGGGATTTCAGAGCCGTGGAGATGTGGTGCTGAGGGACATGGTTTAGTGCTCAATTGGCGGTGTTAGGTTGGACTTGATGATCTTAGAGGTCTTTTCCAACCAAGGCTTTTTTGTGATTCTGTGAGTTTCCTTTTGGACTTGGCCTGAGATGACTCTGCAAACAGAATCAGAAGAATAGAAGCCAGCCTTTAAATAGCTCTGAGGACTGGCTAGCCAGAAGGAAGGAATTCTTAATTGGACAATAACGCGGGTGTTGCTATATTTGCCCTCCAAGAGGCTTATTGCCCGTCCCAGGCAGCACCCAAGCTCTGTTCTCGTAGGACCTGACCTCTTTTCTTTGGCTTCTATTAAAAACAGAGGAGTAGAAGCTTTGGGGGGAGCTGGGGCAGGGTCTGACACACAGCAGCCAGCCAAGTATCTCCGCCTCAGCCGGCACAAGGCTCCGCTAGAGGTTGCCCCAGTGTCACTTTCTCAGAAGGAAACGACACATCCCCAGAGGAAATTGTCTAATCACCGTTTTGTACAATTAGACTCAGTCTTTATGGAGCTCTGATCATTTATGTTCACAAAGCTAAGTTTGTTTCTACTGGAGATAATTTAGCCTCTAGGCAGATGGGGATTTTCGTGAGGTTTCTGATTCTAAATTTGTTTGATGGGGAAGTGCTGCTCTGTTTCCTTCCCGCTGCCCCTGAAATCAAGAAGGAATGATAAATATCTCTCTGAGGTGAGGGAGGTCTGGGACAGTAGCATTACAGACCAAAGGCTTTCGCCTTTGAGAGCCCTGCAGACTCAGAGGTGGCAGCTAAGTGATGTTTGTGAGGATCTCAGCAGCCTCTACATAAATTGACAGACTGGTCCCTAAACGTTAGGCCATGTCAAAGATGCTCAAAGCTCTCAGCTCCTAATGAAGTTAAATACGAGTTAAGCTTCGTGGCTCTGAATTACGTTCAATAGGGCTTACAGGAACAGCCGGGGAGACACGGGGGAGCACAGCCCTTCCTTTCTTCCCGTCTTTAATTCAGCACGGGGACAGACACCAGAGATGGGAGTTTGCACAGCGGGAGCTCAGCCGTGTCTCCGGGAAATAAATATTCCCCACCAGCATCAGTCACAGGGTGACTCACTCCGGCGGGGCGACAAAAAGAGCAGCAGCAGCGCTGGGCCAGGTGGGGAGAGAGGCAGTGACGGGGTGTGATAGAGCTGTCACAGCCCGAAATCTCCGTCAGGTACCTGCAGTGAAATGTCATATTAAATCTAAGTTGGAGGGGGAGAGAGGAGGGACAAAACACTGAGCACCTCAAGAGTAAAAACATCAATTAATGCTCTGCTTTCACTTGTGCGTCAGCGCAATGCCCAGGGGAGCCTCCTCCGCCCCTCGCCAGCAATCAGCCTGTATCAAAGCATCATTAACCATTGTCAAGTCAAAGACATCTCGATTATAAACGGGTCCTAGCCCAGGCTGAGAAGCGTTTTGCCATTCACACTGTGTAGCCCTGACATGAAACGAAGCAAACACATGAATTTCTATCCCAGAGGCGCTGAGCGATGTGTGGGATTTACCCCTTGACCCCAACTCCTTTGCTGCTACCTGCAATCAAATATTTATTTACTGATACTCCACAGATCATAAAACGCTAGGAGAATAAGTCTGGAAACACCCTTAAAAAGTAATTACTCCATCTCCCTCTCCACAGCAGGCTCAGTGCTGCTTATATTGTCCCTGGCAGATATTTTTTCCTAAGCACAGTGATGCAGACAGTACATTCTCCATAGGTATCTTTTCTCCCCTGTCCCGACTGTTATCACTATTACATGCTGTTACTATCTGAATCTGTGTCAATGCAATTCAAATAAGCTCCCTCTTGTCCAGTTGATGAAGGATTTGGCTTTTACCGGACAAGAGGGGTTGTCACAAGTCCCCACTGGCATACCCAGGTTTACATTTCACTTCAGTGGAGCTCATGAGAGTCTGCAGGCTGAAACAAGCATTGATTTTTCATAGTTTGTCTGGGTTTGCTTTTTGTTATGGGGATATTATCTTGGAAAAGTTGAACTAGGAATTGAAATATTTCTGGTAAGTGTGTTTGTAAACACAATAACAGATTGCTGTTGTTATTGCTGCTGGACTTACTGATGACTTTGGGTTTGAAAATGAAGATATTTAAGCAGAAATTGACTTTTTTTCCATGGAAGTCTTAATCATGACACGGGTTTTCTATTTTTTTCAATCAAAACCTTCAGATGAAAACGTTTGACTAACAAATCACAAAGGTCCACAAGAGGGGATACGTGGGGAGCATCACAAGTTTTCAGAAAGGTTTTCAGAAGTTAAGGGGGAAAGGAGATCTCTAAATCCACATTTAGCCACCAAGATAAATAACCTGATTTCAGGAGTGCCAGCCACACAGGGGCTCGCTTCGGATGCCTCCTGTGAGTAAGTGCTCAAGAAGATAAATGGAGGTTTCCCAGCCAGCAGCTTTCCTGACTTCAGAGGAGCCGTGCTCATGAATAGCTCCTTGCTGAACTGGGCTTTTCATTACTTTTGAGTGGCACTTTTAAAAATAAGGCTGTAAACATCAAATCCCATCATCTCCTTTCCCCACGCTCAGTGTAGCCCCTTCTGGAGGGGAGGGCAGAGGTTTAGCAACCTCCTCCCCATCCTTGGTTGAACGATCGGGACAGAGGGATGGTTGTAAGATATTATGGTGGTTTATGAAGGAAATATGTGCCTGGTGTAAGTGAAGCCAAGATATTGAACCATCCCCTAGGCAAAGCCCAGCCAGCTTCTTGTGTCCCACCAGACCAGTCGGAGCTCCCCCAAACTTCAAAGCCAAGGACCAAAGGGCACACACTCATCACCTGAAAGGAGGGGGGTCGGTCTCTTCTCCCAGTTAACAGTGACAGGTCGAGGGGTGATGGCCTCAAGTTGTGCCAGGGCAGGGTTAGATTGGATATTGGGAACAATTCCTTCCCCCAAAGGGTTCCCCAGTACTGGCCCAGGCTGCCCAGGGCAGTGGGGGAGTCCCCATCCCTGGAGGGATTTCAGAGCCGTGGAGATGTGGTGCTGAGGGACATGGGGCAGTGGGGACTGGGCAGTGCTGGGTTAATGGTTGGACTGGGGGAGCTTAGAGGTCTCTTTCAACCAAGGCTGTTCTATTCTATGGCTTTCTCTGTGACTTTCTCCTGTTATCACCAAATCCTTCTCCTTTGTAACCGTACCTGTGACAGCAGAATCGCAGGGAAACATTGCCTGGAAAATGTTACCGAAACCATAAAAATAAGCAAAAAAATCAGTCATTGTAACTGACTGTTTTCTGGAGTGCGGAAGCTTGTTTGTTATTTGTTTGGGTGAAATAAAAGCACATTGATGTTGTTTCTTTGAATGAAGTGACAGAAACAGTCCAAAATATGAAAAACATATGTTTTCCCATCCGGCTCTTGAAAACAGCTCCTATATTTTTCTTCCAAGGTCAGGAATTTACCAATGCGTGCAGAGAACCTTGTGTTCATTGCCAGTGAGAAAAGGCTGGATGTGAACAATTTCAGCAGCATCCCCTGAGTCTTGTAGAGGCAGATTTCCCCAAAGAACAGCTTCTCTGAGCCACGGCTCGCCAGGCATCTTCTGACTAAACCAGAACACGTGTGATCGTGTGTGTGCCTTCCTAGATGCATTCCTAAAACTCATGTTTCAAAACCGGGTGTTGCGTAGGGCAGCCAGAGCTGGGATGGTGTAGGAGGAACAGTTTGTGCTCAGATGGTCACAGCTGAGATATCTGGGGCTGTAGTTACCAGGGCTGGGAAAAGAGCTGTGAAGCATCTCTTCTGCTGATCTCCAAGCCACGTCCAGGTGGGTGGTTCATGCTCAACCTCTCCCTGCCCAGGCTCTGCTCAAGCTATGATGAAGTTGGTTTTCACTGGGAACTGGGGTTGCTGGAGCAGTAGCTCCAAGAGCTGTTGGTGGCTTCCAGCCAAGAGTCTGGGGAAATGTGTAGAGAAGGTCCATCAAGGTCTCCGTGGCTCAAGGCAGACCCTGCAGGGGCTTAATGTTTCTTCTCAGCAGGTACTGACCCTGTAGGAGATTTTTTATGTCTGAACAGGTTTCACTACAGAATAGGAGGGGGGTTATTCCCCTCTTCTTCAGGGAGGGAGGAAAGTCTGTCCCTTCCCCACCCTGGAACTGTGAATCCAACAAGTTTCATCAGAGGAGGCCCAGGTAGGACCATGACCATCTACCACTATCAGCAGCCCGTGAGTGGAGTTCATGATAGTTTACAGTCATGCAAGCTTGGACATTTTCAGCCATGAGCTCTTTCCTTTTGCCTAGAAAGATCTCAGAGGGCAGCTCACCAGGGGGGACTCCAGAACTCAGCCCTAAAGAGAAACCTAAAGATCCAGGCAGCACGTTAAACTGCAGAGTTCCAGTTAAAGTCATCTCTGGGCCTGGGATGCTGCAGTGTGCAGGGAAGAGTGAGACTGTCAGACACTGGACATGCAGGAAAAGGTCCTTCCTTCTGACTTCAAGTGGCCATCTTCACGTTGAATTCACCGGTTAAACCATCACAGTTTGCTTTTCTCCATGCTCAGACACTGCCATTAGAACAGTTTCCATCACGTAGCTGTGTAAGTGCATGTATCTTTTTTTCCCCTTTATGAATGTCTTCTGCCTGATCCTTTCTTTCCTTTTCAAGAGTGGATTAAAAGACTCCTTTTAAGAAACTAGAACATGTTGCTGAGGCTAATGCAGCCCCAGCCAAGTTGTGCTTTCATCAAGGCAGTTCAGTCTTCACCGCAACATCTCTTAGGCTTATTAAATCAGCCTAGTCTCCTGAGGGATGTTTTAAATGGGGGTAAAATACCATATTCAGTAGTCCAGGAACTCATTTGATTTAGTTTCATTTGCATTTAGTTTCTTCCTCTGTCTCCTCTTCAAGAAAGAAGAAAGAAAGATTTGGAGGTATTCTAACGATGATCCTTTTTTAACCTTTTGATGAATATAGTAATTCAATGAAGGCTTAGTAATCTGCCTCTCTTAGCACTCACAAAAACCTGTCCTCCTTTCTTGCTACCTTTTCTCTTTCCTTCTGCTCTTACCAGAGAGGTGCAATAGCCCAGAACTGTGATGATGTCTCTCCTTACTGAACATTTGTGAACTTTTGCAAAGTATGTAGTGGAGGACACTCACTAGGATACTGTAAAACATTAGGGTAAATATTAAAAATAAATTATACTCCTCAGGCAAATGAGCAAAAGACACTATTTGATACATTACCCAGCTTTTTGTAGGGGGAGTTAAGGCTGTGTGCAGAGCAGATTAGTTTGCTGAACTGGTGGATTTCTTGATCATTTGTGCAAATTGCTCAGATTGTACAGTGTATGCAATTTTTAAAAATCAAAAGGAAATAAGTGTCCCTTTAAAGAAAAAAAAACCAACCTAATGAACATGATTGCCTAAGGAAAAGTAGACTGTGCCATCATGCTCTGCATGTGTGTGCCTGTGCCCCTGCCTGCCTGCGCTGATGGAGCATGGGTGCCTTTCTCCATTACATCTTTGCCAACCTTTTGGTCAGTTCTGAGAGAATAAGTTTGGTTGAGATAATATTTATGATGTAGTGTGAGCCTATATTAGACATCAGAGAATTCACTCAAGACGTGGCTCTACAGGAGCTCCTAGTTTAGATCTGCTCTTTCCAGAGTGACCAGCAGACAGAGGTCTAACACTGACCCAGCCAGTTCTTCTGGAACTGGTGCTGCAAAAGCCATAGCAGGTACAGGTAGTGCTCTGCCTCTTCAATACCCTCTTCCCACCTCTGGGTGACCTCCTCCAGTGCTGCATGCTTGCCAGCCATTTCCACCAGGTCCTTTCTGCAGGGAAAACCTGCTGGGAGTGATAGGTAAGGTGGCTGGGAATCTCAAGTCAGGGACAGACTTGTGGCTTTTTGATGGGTCAGCATAGCCTGAAAAGTGGAAGAGTAGGAGGTGGGGTCACTGGATGTTCCTCTGTAGCCCCTGAATTGCCATCTAGTAGCTCAAGTATTTAATCTGAATTCCAGGGGCTGATGGTGCTTATCTACATTTCATGCAAATGAGCCCAAACACCGGTTTCTGGCAGCTTTCCAGCTCAGATTAAAAGTCTCTCTCTTGCACCCTCACACCAAAGTTGGTGGACTTTAATATCTATTAAATGCTCACATGGTTTTGACAGGAGCTGTCTGAACTTTGGCTTGGGAAGCAAGATCCAAAACAGGAATGAGCTGAACTGCACTGCTGTGCCCAGGGCAGGACCTGTCTCCTGAAGGACCAGGGTTTTTGTTTTGAGGCCAGCTAAGCCTGGATGAGCAATTCATCCTCAGTCCTGAGTCTCAACAGCTCTTCTGGTCCCCTCCCTGACTTGTCTTACAACAAGACACCGTGGGTGCACCTCGCTCTGTGGAGTTCCCGTGCCCTCCCAAGGCTTGGGGTGTGTGTGAGGTGATGGGGTGATGCTGCCCGTTTCAGCTGTCCCAAGGAACAAACAAATGCATCAGGCTTGAGAAGCAGGGAAAAAAGATGTGCTGCTGCAGAATCATTCAGCAAATCACCTGCTGCTCTGTGCCTCAGTTTTCCCAGGTTTTGCCTATTTAAGCTCTTTGTTTAGTCTCTCTCCTTACACGTTTGTATGGTGCCAAGTACAGAAGGTGCCTGATTTTGCTTCAAGTTCTGAAATGTTTCCATGGAACAGGCAGTAACTCTTCTGTGCCAGCGTTGTAATTGCCAGGATCCCTGAGGTTTCTCTGCGTACCCCTCGCAGAAGCTGGCACATGGGGCTGACCTCTCCTAACTTGCTTGTTCTGCCTGGCAGACTCTTTTCAATTATTTTCTCCCCATGTTGCTGTTTACGTTTTGCACTCTCATCCTCTGCAGCGTTTCCAGTCACCTTCCAGCAGCCTGAATGCCTCCTAATCTGAACTGTATTTCAGCCTTATCTCTATCAAAGCAGAAGGGTAGGGGAGTCATCCTCATCCCTGGCTGCTCTTCAGCAGCCTGATCCATAAGGAGGCTGAAGCCATCAGCTGCTCATCTCAGCTTTCACCAGAGTTTGAGTAAGTAGCAGATGATTCTTCTGTCAAGAGCACTGAGGACAAAATGAAACTTTCCTTTTTTTTTTTTTTTAGGGCTGCACGTTAATCTCTTCTCAACGTGCTTGGAAATGATTGCGTGTCATGTTTCATTTCGGGCTGTCATTGAGTTTACTCAGTCCCCTTGCAAAGAGTCTTCCTGCAGCAATGCAATAGCTGTTGTTTGTGATGGTGGGAGGAGGATCCAGAGGGGCCAGGTCAACAGCCTTGGGCTGGAAGTGCTTTGCTGAGGCAGTGGGGTTGATCTCTGTTTACTGTGTGTGTGTGAACTGGGATTGGGATTCACCACAGGGAGAAATTATTTTGAAATTCTATAAGAAGGAGCAGCAGGGCAGTTACTGATGTTGAGCAAACTGATTGTGCTGGCTGAGGGGTGAGGAGAAACCTGAGAAAACAAGAAAACTGAGTGGACTCCTCGAGTCTTTCTGGCTAGCCTGGGTAGACTGGGGAGCTCCCCAGCCTGCTGCTCATCCCAGCAAATCCCAGCACCCCCCCACTGCTGCATCTTGCAGCTCACTGAGCAGACTCAGGTTTAGATTTAAGTTGGATATTAGGACATATTTCTTCACTGAAAGGGTTGTCAAGCATTGGAACAGGCTGCCCAGGGAAGGAGTTGAGTCACCATCCTTGGAGGCATCTAATAGATGTGTAGGAGTGGTGCTTAAGGACGTGGTTTAGTGGTGGACTTGGCAGTGTTGGGTTTATGGGACTCAATGATCTGAAGGGTCTTTTCCAACCTAAAGGATTCAATGATTCTAGGACTCTTCAAACTTTGTGCTGTCAGGCCAGAGAAACACGTGTGTGTGTGGTGTGTGGGATGCACATCCTCTGTTCTGTGAGTCATGGGAAAAACATGCAGGGCCATAAGTGCTGGAGATAAGTTCTAGGCACGAGCAGAGGGTGTCCAGGGCACTGGGTGCTGCTTTCCCATTTCTCTCTCTGTAAAGGATTATTTTGACTGCCTTTATCTTTCCTCACTGTGGTTCTCTTATGTCCTTCTCTTATTTCCTCCACTTGTAAGTGAGGATTAGGGCCACTTATTCCTCCCTTCCCCTTTCCTTTGTACATCCATTCTCTCCTTGGCCAAATGGATTCTGAGCAATAAATCCCTGAAGTGTTTTTATCCTGGGTACAGCCAGTATGGGATGTGTTGGTGGAAGAGGTCCATGCCTGACACCAGTGGGTTACAGAAGAGCCATTATTGAAGAGCAGAGCCAGGCTTTGTGTCCTTATTTTCCATCCTGAAGTTTTCCAGTTTTTACCCAAATCCACAGGGTTCTGTTTATTGTCATGTGGAACGTTTGCTGAAATTTTTATATTGATCAGACTCCAAGTTGCAGAAAGCCACTGAAAACAAAGCCCCATTGTCACCCTGACAGTGAGAACTCACTTCTCATGGGCAGCAATAAAAAAGAGGTGACAGAGAGCTGAGAGCATTGATCATGCACCCATATATACACACACATAACTGTGTAATTACTAGTATCATTGAAATGATAGGTCTAAAGACCTAGTTAGTGATGGAGCAGGATCATTAGCATAAAAACTACAAGCACAAAAATGCACTGAAATGACAAATACAAGGAAGCCGTATGAGATTTGCATTAAATTAGTGACTGTGTGTGAGATGCTATTTAAATGGCAGGTGACTAGAAAATTTCTTTCCCTTTTAGTGTAAGAGGCTGAAATGTTCATTTTCATGGTAAACAGTAACTACACATTGATTTCTAGCTTTAAAGCATCTCTGCAAATAGCACTCACAGCCAGTGGGGATGGAGTCACTGGAATCAGAGGGCTGCCTTGCCCTACATGTCTCTGAAACTAAGCGGCACAGCTTGAATTCCTTTCATGCACTGGTTAAAAAAAAAAGTGCAGTGACAAGAAGAAAACCAACCACCCTGTGTCTGGGGGTGGTAAATCAACTCGCATACAGTTATTTGGGAAAGTGATCTGATGAATTATTTCAATCCAGAAACACGTGTGAGGAGGAACATCAGGAGCTTGCAGTGAGCTCAAGGTGCCCACTGGCTGCTCCTTGTCACCTGGCAGCACTCTGTATTTCCACAGAGGAGAGGAATGGGGTCGTATCTAACAACTGATGGAGCAAGGTTCCTCCTGCAGCTTGCAGATCCCATTCTTGATAGGCAACCAAGTAAGATCCTAGGCTTGGATTAGTGTGTAAAGGTCCCCAGTGCCCACCTGTACCCTGACTGCAGAGGAAGCATCCAGCCTGCTGGGGCTCTCAATGCTCCCAAAACTCAGCCCAGAGCCTGAGGACCCCCCAGGTGTGGCACAAATAGGAGTTCCCAGGACTTCCAAACTCTCACCTTTGTAGGTGTTTTTAAGGAAACCCAATAATCTTTGTTGCTACACCCCAGGGAGCTGTAAGACCTTCGCTGTTTTGTGAAGGTGTCAGCCACACCAAGAGGAGCAGGTTTCTGATAAGCCTTGCTGTGAAAGTGCAACTGAAAAATCCTTTTTCTCCTGGCACCAGGGCAATGTCTGGGTCCCAGTGCAGGGTAGGGGATGCTGGTGAGACTGTGAGCAACATGCAGGGCAGTGGCTGCTGCTGGGAAAGGGGCAGGAGGGGGTTTCTCCATGATGCTCATCCCTGTCCCTCAGTTCCAGTAAGGCTGTTGTTCCTTTCCTGGTGTGCTTTGGTCACAGCTACACTCCTCAGACAGGCTAAGGGATGTGTCTGTGTCCTGCAGCATGCAGCAATGCCAACCTTTCAGCAGTTGCCTTCAGGTGGTGTGGTGCAGAGCTCGCCAGCTCCCACCCAGAGGGTGCAGGGCTATGCTAGCACAACACTGCACCTAATAAATCTAATAAATCCTGCCTAGAGACCACTACTGCAGCCCCCCGAGGGGTGGAGGGCTGTTAGCCCCGATGTGTCACTGCTGAGCATCCTCTGTCCATTATACAGACAAGCCCCAACCTCAGAACTGATCCCTTGTACCTGAGAACACGTGAAAACTGCACGTCAGTCCATCAGTTAGGAATTAATGTGCACACAGTTAATGGCACAGCCATAAGGTTGGTGTAAGGCAGGTAAATCAGTGTAAGCACCTCAATCCCAGTTAGGTTTATCCCAGGCAGGTCCTGACAGAGCAGCACACACCTACTGACCTCGCGGCCATCGCGCCGTACCTGCTGTGATTAACGACCACAACGTCCTGACACAGTGAGGATCTAAGTAAGAGCTTCTGCAAAGGTTATCCTGTGACTGAGTGAAGTCTTACCCTGACACGTCTTTAAACAGTGCTATTTTTGGAATGAAAAACGTCACTTCTTCCCCAAAGCAGGGCTGTCTGGAAGTGGTCACTGGGCCACTAACTGGGCCTTCCAACTGGACACGTTAGGACTTTTTTCTGCCTGCGTTTAGCTGGTGGTCGCTGTTTGTTGAGTTGCTCAGGTTCAGTTTGTCCATGTAATTTGTGGAGAATTGTTTGAATGGTTTAATGTGTGGTGAATGAAAAGAAGAAATTCTACTCTTGGTAATCAAGACGGAATGGGTAATTAATTTTCTCTGTAAATTCACTTTCTGAAGAAGGAAGGAGAAAACTGAGCTTTGAAATGCCTTTATTCTTTTTGCCACGGAAGTAGTCCTCACTTGCACCCACAAATGTTTACACATATTCATTTGTGTCTTCCCTGGCAGGCGTGGAGTCCTTTGAAAAGTTGAGCCCACCTCATGAGAGAAGGAGGACAGGAGCTGGTGCTGAGCAGAAAACGTGCTGCTGCTCTACTCTATCTTTCTCCTACAGGTTTCTCCAAGGACTTGACAAGTTTGGAGATCAGCAACAAGAAACGCTGAGGGGCAGGGAACTGCTGTAAACCCATTTTAAATGTGGGACTTAAAATTTGCCCTGAAAGGCAAAAATGACTTAAGTCACTTGGCTGATGATCAGAGGGTACAAATTGGAAGCCTTCAATACCCACCTCGTACAAAGCATCTCCTCCAGCTAGTTACTGTGGACGTGTCAGCGACACATCTGACCATGCTGGTGTCTCTATTTATCTCGTTCTCTGTAACCTCAGCCTGCCAAACCGTGCATCAGTTGGGGCTGCTGTCCATCACACGTCAATTTTTATTTTACTTGGCTCAAATCAAAGCTGGTGTTTTGACAGAAGGTGGGGGGGAAGGGTAGCTGTCAAAGCACTGCAGGCGAGAAAGGCAGAGATCTAAGAGGTGTGGGGAGAAGTGGGGTATTTATTATCCATCAAATGATGCAGTTTTTTGTGGGAGATGCAATGAGAGCGAGCTGTGGGGTTTGGGGTGGCTTGCTCATGGTGTTTTAGGAGATGCAGAATGGCTGGGCTTCAGAATACAGCAATGCAAGGAGGTCTGAGGAGAAGGGCAGGGAAGAATAATATGAAAGGGCCAAGGGAAGTCCCCTGTCTCATTGCCCTTGACAAGCCATTGCTTCGCAGGTGGAATTCAGGGGACATGAGGATGGTTGGGCCCCCATGGCCAGAGCTGCTGCGCACCAGTCCCCTCTGGCTGGTGCACTGGGGACCCCACAAACACAGCCCAGTTTTGGGGACTGGCCTGGTTGCCCAGGCACAGCCCCATGGCCCAGCCATGCAGGCAGCCATGAGCAGCCCCCAGTGAGCTGGGAGATCCCATCAGGACCCTGACTCACCAGTGTGTCCCACCCCACCCCATCATGCTCATGATAAAAGGAGGGAGCTCACTGAGGGTGGAGGTCCTTTTTCTGGAGCTTCTCCCTCTTGGTGCTCTGCTGCTGACCTCAAGGACCAGGCTGAGTAGAACCTTGTGCACTTTATGTTGGTTGTTGTATTAGCTTTGTTATTTCCTTACATCTGTTTCTACTTCAACCCATGGGGCTTCTCTCTTTGTTCCCCAGTTCCCCTTCTCAGCTGGGGAGGGGGCATGGGGTGGTAGAACAACTGCTGCAGTTTAGCCCTGGGTGCAGGTTTAATGTAGGCAGGGGCACTGGCTAAAATGGGAGGTGTTTGGGTGCTGGTGTGTCACCCCATGCAGTGCTGTGTCACCCAGTGGTGATCCCTTCATGGTGGTAGGGAGAGTCACTGGGAGTATCTCAGTTTACTTGGGTGCCACCAGACCCCCAGCTCCATCCTGGTGGTGATCAGCTTCCACAATAGTTTATATAAGCTAAAAAAAAGACCCTTACAGGTCTTGTATTGGCTATGGAGTCAGGTGACATTTCTCCTAATAGGGATTTTTAAACCTGTGTAGGGATTATTTTCCCACTCTCAGGAGGCTTCATGATTTCTGGTTCATTTTTTTTTCAGTTCTGGGGTGGGATTTTTTCCCCATATTTCCTGGAAAATTCGGAGGAGATGCAATAGCTTTGGGTATGACTCAGACCTTTTTGGTTAAATGACTCAAATGTCTCCCTCCTGTTTTACTTTTTAAAACTGAACATCGATTTAGTACCAATGGAAAGGGGAAAAAAAAAAAAAATAAAATGAAAAATTACCTCAAATAGAAAATCAAAACATTTCCACCCTGTGTTTTTTTTGAAATAAAGTGTGATTGAAGTCAACATGTTCCTGAGCAACATCTCACTCATCATAAATTGGCATTTCCTGACAGAACAACATTTTTTGATAAAATGAGCACTCAGTCTGGGATTTCTGTATAATGACATTAAATGCAACTACTTGGTGGATCTGAATGTGGAGAGGAGAAACAAATGATAGCTAGCATGGACTAATGATTATTCTTTTTTTTCCTGCTCTAAACCAAAATAACCTATAATCATCCAAAATAGCCAGAGTCGTCTTCACTGTGTCTTTGTGAACACAGCAGATACAATTAGAAAGCTGTAGTTGTCCTTTGAAAATAGGGGCAATGAACCAAAACAATTGAACAAAAATAAGTGCCAATAAGAGCTAAGAGACCACACATTTTTTGGTTCAATGGCCAAATGGAGAAAAAAAAAAAAATGCATTTTGAGTTAACTTGAATTGAAAATTTTTCAATTTTTCCAGTGAAGCAAAAAGTTGAAAAAAAAATTAAGAGCAGATTGCTTTTTCTTGTAACCTCTTTTAAGATTTTTTTTTTTTTTTCTGTTCCATTTCTTTTTTAACTAGTTCTAGGGGAAGTTTCAGAACCTATTTGATCAATCTCCTGCCTGGCAGTGTTCCAGGCCAGGTTGGATGGGGCTTGGAGCAACCTGGGCTGGTGGGAGGTGTCCCTGCCCATGGCAAGGGGTTGGAATGAGATGAGCTTTGAGGTCCCTTCACACCCAAACTGTTTTATCCTTCTATGGTTCTAATCTCAACCTACAGTTTTGTAGTGGAAAAAAACAAGTTTTGCCCAGAAGTTGTTTGTCCGTTGCCAAGTGGTATGAGGAAAATAATTAGGTTAGACCTTCAGAGGTGTGAATTGTATGAGCTGTGCTCAGAAAGTAGGGTTGATTCATCTCAGCTGAGAATTGTGTCCACTGTCCTTGGTGGGACCACGTTTTGACACACACTGGTGATGGTTTACCAGCAGTGCTGGTCACAGGGTATCCTCTTGTAGACAATTAGTTTGAGGACAGGACTCTTTGTTCTGGTTATTGGAGTTCTCAATGAGGTGGTTGTATTTGGAAACATCTCACAATGGAAATAAGCCAGACATGATGCCAGACTAGACATCAGGGAATTCTTTAACACTGGTTTGTCTGGGGTTTTTTTTTCTGCAAAAGAAGCAGATTTAGTTATACCAAAATGTTTGGTGAATCCATATTGATGTTACTGAATCTTTAAAATATTCTGAAGCATTTAGAAAGCTCAACTTCAATGCTTGCTGAGCTTTGCTTCTTCAAGTTTCCTTTCAGAAATTGTTTTACATTTATGTAATCTGTCATCAAAAGACTAGGAAGCAAAGCAAAACATTTATTTTCTAGAGCACCATAAATCGTATTTAACTCAGAATTTTGAGTGCACCAAACATGGAAAAATTTTGATCAAATCCTTAACTAGATTGTGTCAGCTTTTTCTAAAGTGATGGAGTACCTGGCCAGCCAAAAGCAAAACCTGTTCCCACCCAGATCTGACTATGGGAACTGACAGGGTGAATTGAGTTTTCTTCGGTCGCTGTAATCCCAGTGCCTAAACCTGCCTGTAGCCCAAACCTGGCTGTGAGGGGGAAAGTACAAGAAGCACAGAATAGCCTTGGTTGGAAGAGACCTCTAAGATCATCAAGTCTAACCAGAAGAAGAAGCCCCAGGGAATTGATCTCCTCCAAGTCTGGCTTAAAAGCCTTGCAGTTTCCCACCCCTGCCACATTCTTAGCACTTAGCTCTTACAAGGCTGGAGTTTATTGCTATCCAATGGAATGCTTGAGCTTCCTGCACATCCTTCCTGGCTTTGGTCTTGAGCAGCTCCATCTCCCTGTGAGGGTCAGGGTGGCTTCATGGGTTCTGGGAGATGGTGTGTGCCTCACACCCCTTGATGGAGGGTTCAGGCAAGGCACGAGGAGCTGCTGTTCAGCACTGGAGCAGAGGCACACGGTGACATCGCTTGCCCTTGCTCCTGTAATAGGCATTTCTGTGGCTGCAGCATGCCCAGATGCCACTAGAAGGATGAACAGTGCTGATTTTCACATTAAAATGTTTCTCTTACTGAAGGGCATTTGCCCAAATTCTCCCCTTCCCCCTGATGTGTTTTCCACCCCAGCCTGCTCCACTCGCCCATGGCTATATGTGGTTTCCCAGCAGATGACTCTAACTATAATTCAGCTCATATACAACTTATGGCTGAGTTTTGTGTTAAATGTTCTGTGTGGCAGGGAGCATAATAGCAGGCTGACTTTGTAAAAAGATTTAAAAAACCACCTTGAATTGCATGTGATGCGAGTGCTTTCTTTTCAGTAAATCAAGCAGTTATCTTCCCAAACTCCTCCTTGACTCCCTCCCTCCCTGAATCCTTCAGGCATTCATCTTTTTGAATATGATATTCCTTAGGGTACGTAATTATCAGGAAGTTGCATGCATAATTTAAACAGAGACCTTCTCATTCTGTGCCTCGATGGTATAGTGACATTTCCAAGGGAAATTTAGCTGAACACCAGGGTAAAGCTCCCACTGTTCTTTGACAACTTTAATAAGATCTTTATTGTTTGCTAAGTAGCCTGACCTTAGCTTTACCCTTACCACCAAGGGGAAGAGATAGGTGGATTATAACTCCACTAAATAAAACTAATAAAAATATAGAAAATGTACTTGAAGGGAGTCTGTGGGATAGAGAAGCCCAAGGACTTGGGTGGTGGCTCTCTCCAAGGCACTGGGAGTAGGGCAGGTTGGAAGTTTGAGTCTGACCTGGCAGATAGTTCTGGGCTCCTCTGCTAGGGTGGGAATCACCTGCCCTAATTTAGGTGTCCCAAAGTAAGGGATAAACTCAAAGCTGGTCACTCTGACCACTTTGTAGTGAGTAGAGAGGAATTGAGACTGCAAGGACTGATTCATCTCCCCTAACTTAGTCAGAATGCTTTCTGGAGTACCTGGGACTGTGATGAAATGATGACAAATGCTATGTATAGTTATAATGCAGTGTTTGCTCAGGAAACTGGGCTTAACTAGTTTAAGAAATGAGCTCAGGGCTCCTTAGGACTGAAGGCCCAGTTTTCCTTTGGAATGAGAGATAGGCTTTCTTAATAATCATGGTCTGGATGAGGACTGGAGTCCAAAGACACTGATGTGAGACCCAGTAGTCAAGGCAATGAGGTCCAGGCTTGTTTGAAAATTGGACCTAATAAAACTTGAGTCACTTGGCTGGTATGTAACGAGGAACTGGGACACAGCTTATCTTGAAACTTATTCTGGAACTGCAACTTGAGCTCTGAAACCTGAAGTGTCTGGGATTCCAAAGGACTTGGGAGTTTTTAATGTTTTTGAATAGTTAACCTGATTTCAGGCCTTGCAGCCCCGTTTTGCACTTAATCCTGTCCTGAAGTGGCTTCTTCAGACAGAGCTGACATTTGGAAGGATTTTAACGTGCTGCTTTGCAGACTCTTTCTTGTTTTATTTTGGTTTTGGAGAGGGTTCCTCTTTATAGTATTTAGCATTTAAATGGAAAACGGAAAGGGGAGAAAAAGCAGCATTTTGGTATCTCACAAACCAGATGCCTGAACTTCATTGCTTCCTGGCCAGCTGTTAGTGAGGAGGGCTGGATAAAGAGACAGTGCAAAACTTCTAAGTCCCTTTACTGCTCAGAACGTGTTTCTGAGGAGCTTTGCAGCTTTTGTTGGGACCCACAGGGACAGGATAAAGTAGCAACAAGCAAGTTATTGCCCAGCAGGAACCCTGAAAGCAGAAGGAGGCATAGAAATGAGGAGGGATGGAAGACAGGCTCACAACTCCACTGAAACAGGCAGTTTTGACCAAGATGCTGTACTTGCAGAGAAGCAGAGAGATGCAGAGTCACCAGCATTTGCCATATTGGCTAAAGAGATATATGTCAAAACTGAAAGGTTGGGTGAGTCAGGTCTGCACTGGGACCTGTTCTATATCTGCTGCCATCTGATGCATTCTTTAGTGACACAGATAGCAGAATAGAGATTAGGTTTGTGGAGACTGTGAGCTATGCAACGATGGGAAGAGATCCAAATAGGCTGAAAAACATAGTCTGTGCACAAGGCAAACGTGACAAATTGGGGAATCAAGCTGAAAAGGACTAGGATGTAATTGAGTAAGGAGAAGCATCAAGGCTGCACCTAGGAAGGGTAATCCATAGATGTGGGATGGAGAACAGCTGGTTTGGCAGATGTTGTGCAGGAAAGGATGGGGAATTTGTAGCTGATGCAAAGCTGTGAGTGATTCAGCAATGCCAGGCATAGGGAAAAGCAATGTATGGGGAAGGGTAAGTAACACTATCAGCCACAAGGCACGTGGGGGACCCTTCCACTGATAAGGCCATATTTGTGTCTGGTTTTTAATGCTGTACTTTAAGAAAACTGTGGACCAGTGGGAGGGCATTCAGAGGACAGCAACAGGGACTATCAGCAACCCTCCAAACATGGCATAAAGGTAAAATGAATGCACAGGAACTGTTTAGCCTGAAGAAGAGACGGCAAGATAACAATCGTCAAATACAAAAAAAGGCAAAGAATAAGAGAAGAATTTATTCTTCATGCCCCTAGTGAACAAGTGAAGAAGAAATAGACTTAAATTGCAGCAGGAAAGATTCAGGTTAGGCATTAAAAAGCCTGTCTTTAAAGCTGGTATTTGTGAAGTGCTGGAGCTGATTGCCCAGGGAAGGTGCAACACTTCCACTGCTGAAAGGCTCCAGGAGGTTACACAAACATCTGTCAGAGCAGTCAGCGTTTTCTGACTGGAGGCAGAGGAAAGACCCACTGACCTCCTCAGATCCCTTCCTGCCCTTTTTTTTCCTTGCAGTTTTAAATTTCAGCTATTTCCCAGCTGAGCAGGGCTCTTGGACAAAGCACTCAGAAAATGAGCTCTTATCCCCTGTTTATCAGAGTGAGCGAGAATTCAGAATTTCAAATGTAATTTTACTCAGTGGTCAGCACCTGAAATATCTGAGACTTAAATAATGAGTTCAGACCTTGTCGTTTCCATTTTCAAATTGCCATAAATGCGATGTCTGCGTGTTGTAAACTGCCCAGTGGAGAGTAACAGGCTTTGTTTAATTTGTGTGCTGTGGTGCGTGGTTCCCACTACACGATAGAGTTTGGGTTAAATACACAGAAATAGAGGTTACCTGCTTCTCATCTGAGCAAAGAGTGGAGCTGTGGCTTACTACTCAACTACTCAGCTCTTTGTGGATGTGAAAAGACTTTTTATTTTGGATTTGAGATTTTACATCTGTTTAACATACAGGGAGCGTCATTCTGGGGTTCCAGTTCCTAACTGGGGTATAAACCATTGGAAAAAAATGCCCTGGTGAGGCCACATCTGGAGTATTGTGTCCAGTTCTGGGCCCCCCAGTTCAAGGACAGGGAACTGCTGGAGAGAGTCCAGCACAGAGCCACAGAGATGATGAAGGGAGTGGAACATCTCCCTTATGAGGAAAGGCTGAGGGAGCTGGGTCTCTTTAGCTTGGAGGAGGAGGCTGAGGGGTGACCTCATTAATGTTTATAAATATGTAAAGGGTGAGTGCCATGAGGATGGAGCCAGGCTCTTCTCAGTGACGTCCAGTGATAGGACAAGGGGCAATGGGTGCAAGCTGGAACATCGGAGGTTCCACATAAATGTGAGGAAGAACTTCTTCCCAGTGAGGGTGACAGAGCACTGGCACAGGCTGCCCAGAGAGGGTGTGGAGTCTCCTTCTCTGGAGACATTCAAACCCACCTGGATGTGTTCCTGTGTGACCTGACCTAGGTGTTCCTGCTCTGGCAGGGGGATTGGACTGGATGATCTTTTGAGGTCCCTTCCAGTCCCTGACATTCTGTGATTCTGTGATAAAGAATGGAGACCTGAGAGCTGTTCAGTGGATCCAGAGAAGCTGTGAATCTGCTCCAGGTCTTGGTTATTAGACCTTCAACTTCTACAGCAAACTATATGAATGCCTATTTTTAACCTAAATGGTGCAGCTGTCAGTTTTTATGTTAAAAAATGCCCAAAAAAACCCCTTATCCCAACAGCACTGGATGAATTCTGTAGAAATATATGGAATTTAAGATTTGAGATCCATGGGAAGCTCTGATATTTCTGCCCTAATCTTTTTTTTTTTTCTGGCCATCAAAATAGCCTGAAAATAATAGAAATGTGATTACAAACAATGAAAAGCTCAAACTGGAAGATTTAAAAAGTAATGAAAATTCTGACCCTATTCTTACGAAGTTGTTGAAGCTGCTCACTCCACTCCTGTTGAGTTGCTTTGTTTTGATTAAGTCAGACCCCTTCTCACTGAGCCTGTAACAGAAGGCTTCACATCTGAAATTCTACATGTTTCCAACAATAAAGGGATCCTAGAGAATAAGAGTTTAAAAGGAAAGTAAAACAAAACCAGAAAGTTGTAATGAGCCATTGTTGTCTTATCAAAGTACTTTGACATCTTTGAAACAAGATGAGAAAATGGAAACAAATGGTTTGAAAATGCGTCAGAAATGTAACTGCGATCGATGTGTCCCTGTGAAATGTTGAGATCATGGCAAAACTCTGTTTTCTGGTTAAAACTCTTCAGTCAAAACTCTTTAGACCAGCACTAACATGGAGCTGTAATGACAAGCAGGACCTTGAGGGCTGGCACGACTCTGGAGTAAGGAAGGGATGATACACTCTGTCTTGGCTTTAGTGGAGGAAACTCAAGGATGGGAGGTAATGAGGGCCAGCAGAAGTCAATGACAGAGCTGGGAGACAAGAAAGGAAAGGTCAGCACTACCAAGCATCATGATGGGACCAGGCTGGGGAAAAATCCTTGATCTCCAGTATCTTATGAGCATGGTAGAGGAGGTTCTTGGTGTGATGCACACCCAGGAGCATCCTGCTGCCACCAACACAGCTGCTTCCCACGCTGGGTGGTAAGGAACCCATTATCACTCAAAAATCTCCTAGGAAGGCATTTTTGGCCGTGTATTGGAAGATTGAGCTAAATGCTTGGAGCTATTAGCAGACAATTAAAGCTAATGTTGCAGCCAGCAGAAAGATCCCGGTTAGTCACTTTACTCAATTTAAATCTTTGAAAATTTCCACAGTTCTAATCAAGGAATAAAAAGAAAAATACATATAGATGCATATATATATCTCAGAGCATTAACTTTCATTGTCAAATCAAGTCAAAAATTGCTGAATGAGGTAAATATGAGGAGAAATGTAATAGACTATTACCACAGTATAGCTTGTGGCTTTCATTTTCAAATGATATTCACACAACCATCGCCCCCACACAAACGCACTTTGGGATATTTAAGGGAAGAAAGTAGTAATGTTTGAGATGGGAAAAATAATCGAGCGAAAGGCATAAAAAACCTGCAAAGAAGCAGATTGTAGGGAGCTGGGTTTTAGACTGGGTGTTAGGTGGAGGATTAGTTCATTGGAGGTTCTTTCTTCTGGAGACAAAATAGAATTGCATTATTCTCAAGGAAGAGGGAGACTAGAGTAATAAAAGGTACATGTAAAAATGGGTGGATGGATGGATAGATAGGTGAGAAGATGATGTGAGTTGTATGTAAGGAAAATAAAAGGTGGCTAAAGGAACACTGAAGGAAGAGAAGTGCAGACTGATGCACGAGAGCTGTTTCATGAGATGAGCGGTCAGCTGGATAAAGACAATATGAGGAAAAGTAAAGGTGTATTGCACAAGAAGCTGACAGATAGGTAGGCAGCCACAGAGTAACATGCTGCATAATTTAAAGTTTTATTTTTTGTATAAGCTGTGAAAGAAACAACCTCACTGCCCGTTTCCAGTCGTTTGGGTTGTGGAGGGTGTTATATTTGTTCCTGAGGTGAGATGCTGAGCCACAGCCCTGTTTTTCCAGGACTTTGGCTCTCTGTGCTTGGGCGTGATGTTGCCACCAGGAGGGAGATGTCCATAGAATAGCCTTGGTTGGAAGAGACCTCTCTAAGATCATAGAGTCCAACCACGTGTAGATCTGGCCAGAAAAAGGAAAACCATAGGAAGACAGCTAAGCAAACAAACCCCGTATTCGGACACTCATCTGAACAAGGATGAGGAAGGTTTGTTGCCTGGGTTCTCCTGGGAACCTTCTTTGAGGCAAGTTGAACTTACAGAATTACCTGATGTTGTCTAGGAGACAAAGTATTGTCAAACTTGGCTCCTTTTCTTGGATAAAGCCAGATACTTTATGGGCTTGTTCATAGAGATAGTTCTTACCATGTGTGTACAGCAGCACCAAGCACACTGGAGACACAACAGTTTTTGGTGACTCAAAATGACAAGCTCCCTTGTCATTCATCATGGTTTCTTGCACAGGAGGTTATTTCTACAGGCAGGGAAGGCAGCACAGCTTGGAGCACTTCATGTTATAGCATCTTTCCTAGCACTTGCCAATTGCCAGAGCAAGAGAGGAAAGATGGGGCAGTGCCCTCATGCTGCACCATGAGCCAGTGGGACCATGATGTGCTCCTGGAGTAGTGAATCAGCACCTGAACCCTCCCCCTCCATCACTGAAATTCCTGGTGAAGCTTTGTCTTTGCAGAGCAGAACCAGGGAAGGGAGCAGCCTGTGTCTGCTTGACAATCCAGTGTGCCTGGCTCTCAAGATTTTTGCGTGCCAGGTGTTTTAGCATGAAATTACAGCTCAAGGCAGTAAAGAGTTCTCAGTGCTGAATGTCATTCCAAGAGTTGGCTGCTCCAACAACCTGAATGTGGGCAGCGAAATATCCTTCCCGTTCAACAGATTGCCCAAATGCTGTGGGCTTTGGCTTGGGCCAGGTTTACCATCAGCACTTTGTGCCTTGATTAAACTTCAGAAGCCTCTGAGGTGAAGGTCAGAATCAGAGAGCTACAACGAGCTGTAGTGTCAGGGTCAGTGATCTTGTGAGACATAAGGGAGCAGGCTGGAAACCACACTAATGAGCTATTTGATCAGTTCTTCAGCAAACACCCAGAATAAACAGGCATGAACATCAGAGGCCATGCCACGTTACAGCCAGGGGCATGAGAAGCTTCCTGGCAAGTCTCCAGTCTTCGTGGGAGAGATGCAGTTCTTCGCAGCTCTCGTAAGGAGCTGTGGGAGATGCAGTTTCACTGTGTCAGCACATTTAAAATGTCAGTGGCAATTGGAATCAAATGCTACGGTGCTGTAACAGGCACAGTAGTAGGATAATAATAACAGTAATATTATTATGGAGTTAAGTGCCTGCATTAAGACACTGTACTCACAGGGCACACCTGCCTGAGAAGCTTGTGTTGCTGCTGCCTGAGTGCCTTTTTTGAGACATTAATGCCAACATACCATGCATGACCCTCAGGGAGGTGTGGACGGTGCTGTGGAAGTGCCAAGTATCATTCTGTCACCATCCAGCCCAATTAATTTGCCTTCTCTAGCCTGACTCTTCCTTCCCTGCCACCACCAGCTTTGCAGGGAGTTGCTCTCTCAGCCCCTCTGAACATACTCCTTGCCCCATAGAGATGGTTCCCCACAGCTCTGGGTAAAGTAGCTTGTCCCTTCTGCTACATCTTCAGCAGACCTCTGAAATTCACTGGAATAGGGCAACTGTGGCCACAATGCATCACCTTCCTTCCTCTTTGTACCCACCTCCAGGAAAGGAGCAGCACATCTCCCACAGCCAGTGCTTTTTGTCATAGCCCAGCTCAGCCCGTGGCTGGTGAGGGGTAGAAAAGAAAAACCATTGGGGTAATCTCATTTATGAAGGATGCTTGTGGAGAGGGACAGGTGAAGTACTTCTGTTCTAACGTTCCCAATAGCTCCCAGGTGTTTTGGCAAAGCAACAGGGGCAGAGCTAAAGTAACAAAAGCAACAAAATCTAAATAGAAAGAAGTGACTAGCAGAAGGTGCAAAGAGATTGTAGCAGTTTTCCCATGCCCTGGTCTGGGAGAAACAAGGTGACCATGGTCCATCCTGCAATCTCTACCTGTCAGACCAGCTCTTCTGTCTTCCCCAGCTGGAGATGGAAGAAGAAAGAAAGGGATTGAAGGTTGGGCGAGCAGCAGCAGCAGAGGCATCTTAGCACTGGCAGTGTTTGGTGATGGCGTGGAGGCATCCACTGGGTTTAGGGAGGTGTGTTCAGCACACAACACTTTCTCACCCAGCAAACTCACAATTCATTTGAGAGGATGCCAAGGGGGGAAAAAAAACCCAAACATATATTCTTTGGTGTGGATATGATGGTAACAGGGCAGACAGCTTTGAAGGGAACATACAGGAGAAAATATGTATGAATATGTTTCACAGTGTTAAGCTGCAAACCCACACACTTCACCAGACAGAAAGCACCCAGAGCTTTGTAGTGAAAAGGGACATGGAGCATCCTGCTGACCCATGATGGAAAGACCATACTCAAATGCTAACCAGGGGCCTGACTTCTCTGCTATTAACCAGGCATTTGAAGAGCAGGATGCATCCATTCTGCATCCATTCTCCAGGTCAGCACCCTGCTGTTACATGCAAATGTGCCAAGGAAAAGGTCAGCAGAGGAGTAAGTACCAACGAGCTGCACGAGAAGGGAGGAGGGATCCAGCTGAATGTCAAGGGCTGAGATGAACCTCATGTTTTCCAGGCAGAAAGGCTGGCAGCCTGAGAAATTATTCTTATTTACACCTCCAAGAACTGGTGCCAGGCACGCAGATGATGGGCTGGCTGGGCACAAAGGAGTGAAGTATCGACCAGTGGGTTCTTCAGAGATGAGACTAGCAGAGACCCATCAATCCAAGTCACCAAGGGAAGGAGAGTTATTGTCTTGCACGCGCTCTCGCTCACACACATACAGGGACACTTGCAATTGCTTTGCCAGTTTGGCTCCAGTCTTCCACTGACTCATAATCCAGATAGTTGATCATTTCTAAGTAAAGGGCTGTCAGTGCATCCCACCAGCTTGATCAAACAAATGCTCCAGTCCCAAATAATCCCAGCAAACCTTTCTGTTCATGCAGTGCTCAGATCAGACTGTGTTCCCTGGGTAATCAGTGGAGCAAGAGATGAGTTTCTCCAGGGGATGACTGATCCTTTCCTAACAAAGGTGCTGAAGATGTTGTGGCTGAACTGCCCTTGGCACGTCTGGATTTCCCTCGGGAGCCTAGCTGGCCAGAATAGACATGGGCTTGTGTTACAGCAGTTGATGCTGCTCTGCCAGTGATGGCAGTAGTCTTCATTCAAGAAAATCTCTTTTTCCTGGTCTTTGCATTCCAGTGTAGCTGCAGGAAAGAGAAACCTTGCTCCTGCACTGGCTGTCTCAGAAACCTTGGGTTCTCTTGGTAGGTCTTCCATTGTCTTCTTCTCCCCTGTGTCTCTAGACCCCACCATAACACGCCATGGTGGATGTTCCCTTTTTCCTACCCTTGTTTTGTTTCCTCTGCTCGGATGACATTAATGTAAGGTTTGTTCAGTGTAAGCACAAAGCTATAGGCTCCTCTCTAACATTTTGGATTTCACAGCTTTGCTTTGCTAGGATCTGTGATTTCACAGAAGGTCGCTGCACACTGTCCATGCACAGCAGTGTCTAGTTACCTGCACCACCATCACTGCCCCAGGTTTGGTGTCCTTCTGAGCAACAAGTCCAGCCTGTTGGAATGGAACAGCAATTTTCCCCTGTTCTAAACAGAAGTGTTACTCCTGTGGGATCAGCACACACGTATCCTGAAGGGATGTTAGTCTCATAAAATAGCTTTTTGAAGTAAAGTCATGGGAGCAGAGGGAGATGTAACCCAAGGTCACCTGGCCGGTGTGGAGAACTCCATTGACACCAGTCAAATCCATAAGCCACCTTATTTCATTGATCTACAACAACACTTTCACTGCCAGAGACCTTCAAATTATCAAAATCTGAGCTAAGAAAGACCCAAAGTGCTACTATCCATGTGATGCCTTGATTACTTTCCACTCAGTGAAGGTCTTCTGTACATGGTCAAGCCTACAGAAGCAACAATGGTCCTTAACCCCATGAGGAACCTGCCCTCAGACAAAACCTCCATTGGCTCAGCAGTTCAGCAAGGTAGCCACGCTCCACTGCCTGGGGAACACGCTGCCATTTAAGACTTGCTGAGCAAGCCCTATAAAAATTAACACATCTTGCCAGGAGGACAGTAGGGGATGATTAATGAACTTAACCAGTGAAAGGGGGGAGAAGGGAATCAGGGGAATAGATTTGCTAAATTGACAGCATAGAAAATGTTTGTTCCTGCCTGAAACAGCAAGGTTGGCAAACCCCATCATGGGCCAGTAACTCGGGTCAAGTGCGAAGGCCGTGGGCCCGTAAATTGTACATCATCTATATCAGATGTGCAGGCTTGTAGCCTCTCTGGTCCAGTGAGCCCAGTAATGAAAGACTTCAGAGCTGTCCAAGACATAAGATAGAGTGCCCTGGTTGTTCTAGCTCTGATAAGACTTTTGATGAGGATTAATTTTGTTAATGATGTTTTCAGTGCACACCTCTCCTTTTCATTCAAGGGTTATTGCGTATGCTTTCTGCAGAAGTGAGAACCTTGAGGGATGTTCAAGAGAGACTTTTTTTCCCATGAGTAAAAACAGAGTAACTGAACAAAACAAGGGAGTATTTGCTATCAAATCGTTTGGCCCACTGGAAGATGCAGCATCATGCAAAACTTGCCCAAAACATTTCTAGTGCTATTTTCATCACATGAGTTTTTTTCTTGGAAAAGTTAAAAAGGAATCTGCTGAGGTACGTGTTTTTCCCTCTGCTGTGGGTAGCTCAAGTGGCTGAAAACTTTCTATCAGATCTTTCTCTCCCTGTTTTAGGAACAGACATCTCCTTGGCAGTGAGTAGTGAGCAGGTCTGTGTTGAGGTCAAGCAGAGGAGCTCAGTTCAGGATTTGTTACTGC
Source organism: Podargus strigoides (assembly GCA_028020825.1). NCBI lineage: Eukaryota > Metazoa > Chordata > Aves > Caprimulgiformes > Podargidae > Podargus > Podargus strigoides. The sequence goes on from CM051644.1 coordinate 3,654,233, forward strand.
AGAGCGTTTCATAATCACAGGGAGAACATTGTCAACACAAGTCCTCACTGCTGCTCACACCCCTGCCTCCTTCCCCCTTCCTGCCTCCAATGGAGAGTGTCCTTGTGTGATGAAGCACTCTGTGCCATGCTGGTGATGGTCCTGACCATGCTGAAAGCTGTGCTGTTTCCTCCTCCCATGCCCATGCTGTTTGCTGGCACTGCCATCTGATGCTTTTCTGCACCATCTCCATGGTGCAGAGACATCATAATGGTGCTGCTTGCTCACTCCTGAAAGCAGTACCAACTCCCCCAGGGACGAAAGATTCAACAAGTAAAAGCCCTCCAGATGTTAAAATATCTTCCACCAAGCAGATCTTCTCTTGACTCCTGGGGGTTGGGCTTTGCTGTCATTTCATCCAGCTGCATCTCTCCAAGACATCTCCCTTCACCTCACGATCGCAGGTTGGGCAGACATTCATAGCCACAAAAAACTCCTCCGGGAAGTCAATACTGAGGGGCTGGAGGACTACCCCCTTTCATCTTTTATTGGCAATGGCTTTCCTCGTTCATTAGGTCTGACATCTGCTATTGATATCAATTATGATAATTAATGAAACGTTTCACTGGCTGTGGCTGGCGATCTGTCAGCAGTTTCACACTGAAGACTGGCTGATGGTGTTAGTGGTAGCAGAGAGGAGTTACTCAGGTAGTTCTGTTGGATTAGGGGAGCAGTGGGATCAGAAGATCTCATTGCCATTTGTGTTAGGGCCCCCTGTGAAAAGGCAGATGGGAAGAAGGAATCTGTAGAGACATGATGGACAGGGCACCTGCACTGTGGCAGCAAAGGAAGGAGCTCCAAGAAAATTGTTTAAGGTCTTCCCCCTCCCTGTTCTCCCTGCTTGTGAAATGTCTTAAAAAATCACACAGCCTTAAGTCCTCAGACTTTCAAACGAGGCCAAGTGCTGGGGTTTGATTTCTCTCTACATTGGGCACCTGGATTGCTCAGGCACCTCTGTAGTTTCCTCCATGTGTCTGCCTGTGTCTTGCTGTGCAGAAGCACCCTGACAAGCCTTGCAAAATCACGATGCCCAGCACTTCTTGGAGAGCAGCAAACAGTGGATGTGCACAGGAGACATTCAAGGCTGTCCTGGTTTAGGAAATGGCTTAATCATTAGGTGGACTAAGGACAGAGAATTGCATTTCTGCAGTGGAGTATATCTCAAAGTCCCTGGGGTGCTTTTGAGAATGCTACACACCATTCCCTGCAGCTCTGTCAAATCTCCCAACCTTTTTTTCTGCAGAGAAGGTTCCAGAGGAGATGTTTTCCCTTGCCAGCACAGCAGTTATTTGTTCCAGGAGCTCAGGAGACACCCAAGCCCCAAGCTGTCCTTTGTACAGCAAACACAAAGGGCTGGGTTTGTGGTCACTGTGGAGGAACAACACACAGTGCAGGGCTCCTCTGCATCTCTGTGGAGCCCTCTTGTAAAGAAAACCCATTTCCAAAGTGTGCATCATTCCTCTGGACTCAACCTGGTGGTTCTCACTCTCTTCCGAAGACATCCTGCTGAACTGGGTTTGGGGATGTGCCTCCCTCTCTGCACTGCCACAGTGGCCCAGGGTGACCACCTCGGATGGAGACGTTTATGGTGTTGACAGTGGGGGTGAAACACACCCCAGGCCTGGGGAGAGGTTGTGCTGTAGGAGCTGGGTGCAGAGCAGTGGGAGCAGTAAGGTGCTTGCTGCAGGGCTGTGTATGAGGTGTACAGACTGAGGTGTGGTGCTTTGGTTCCTCTAAAGATGCTCAGCAGTTTGCTGCTGTATATAAATGAAGAGATTAGGAGGGGGGTCCTGAGACACTGAGGGGTTATGAAGCTCCTTCCATGTCGAGTCAAGGCACTTGGGGGGTTCTCAGTTGCGGTCTCCTCCTCACCATATGAATGTCTGACATTTCATAAGCTGCTTTCTCTTGACAGGCTGAGCAAGATAATTCTGAGTAATTTCCCCTGAGAAGTGAGGGAGGGCAGGGAATCACTGGGGTTTCTGGGTTTTTTTGGAAATGTCTTGGAACATCCTAAAAAAAAAATAATCTGTAATTTCAAGCTTGTAACTTCCTTTAGGACTCTCCTCAAAACTTCACTGTTGTGTTAAAGTTCTTGTGACCTTTATTTTCTCTCTTTAGTTTCCTAAGTAATAAAACTGTAAGGAGCAATATGGGATTTGGGGGGCTTTTTTTTTTTTTCACCACTCGAGACAGAATGGTGTTTGAAGTCACAAGGTGAATGGAGCAAGATTTAAGCTGAAGAGACACTGTAGCAGTCCTGGAGCTGACTGATAGCAAAACAAGCAGTCAGTTATTAGAAGACACAAATCACTCCAGAAGATTAAGTACTGAAAATAATAGCCATGCAAACCTTGAAGGAAGGGATGTCAGAGGCGAAGGTCATTAACTGCCTGGTGAGATTTTGGGCTTTTAAGAAAAGAAAAATATATATCTGGTTCTATTATCAGTGGCAGTGGTGGTGTACAGTGATTGCTGCTGCTGACTGTTTCTAGGTTCAGTGTTAATTCGTTGTTCCAGTGGATCCAAAGTAATTACTCTTCCTTGTAATTTTTGTATTTTGTTTTATTTATGCACTTGGCATTTCTATAGTGCTCTTGCTCTCTATCTGAACATGAAGCAAGATTAAAAATGCTCAGCAATTAAGAGCTCCAGGAGATAAATGAAACATATTTAATCTCACAAACTGCCTGTATATGCTTCTCAGGTGAGGTGGACAAATGGATCAGTTGTCTGGGTAGAAGTGGCATCTTTCAGTGCTCTGCCAACACACACAGCAAAACCTTTGCCACTATGTAGGAATGGCAAAGTCACAGACAACACTAGAAAACACTTTGGGGGCTAGGCTGAAAAGAAACTAATGAAAACCTCATTTTTATTGTTATTTTTTTAAAGTGTGCCTTGCAGTATGAGGCTTGGGAATGGCTCAGGAGTCACAGATGCTCGAGGAGTCTCTGTTCTCACAGTGCTGGTTTGCTAAAGAAATGTAGACCAAAATCATGGAAGCTTGCAAAGCTTTGCTTACCTTCTGTCCATCAACACACAGGCATACATCCAGGGTGTATATAAACAAATGCAGACATCTATGTCCTCCAGACACCTGGAAATTCTTCAAAGGTCTCCTCTTGATTGTTCCCTCCTTGTGACCTGTTTCTTTGATTTCTGCATCATTTGTCCAAACAGAGATGATGCTTTGATCCTTGAACAAGGAATTCCGCTCTACACTACACTACGGGCTCTGTTCTTCAGAAGAAAAGACAAACACTAGACCATCACCACTGCCAATCTAGGTTAGTACCCTGTGCCACACAGCCACCATCACCAGAGCCTCCACATGAAGACATTCAGGGAAATGAGTTGACATTATATGCCAAATGCATGAGTTAAACTGGTTTTTAAACTCTTCTGGCTCAACCCTTTTATTCAGAGCTGCAGTGGCATAAACCAGTGCAGCGTACTCCGGTTCCAGAGGTTTTCTCTTCATGGTGCAATGGCATGGATTTCTAGGACATTGGCTGCTCTGTAGGGGCTCTCCAGGGTAAGGCCAAGTTTTGTGCTTTCCAAGTAGAATAAGCAGCAGAAAGTTCCTGTAAAACACATGAGAAATAACCACAGGGAAAGAAAGTGTGTTATAAATTCACCCCTTCCCGTTCTCTGCATATCAGCCCAAGGACAAGGGAGCTAAATTTGAGCTGCTCTGCTCCTAATTACGAGTGTTTACACAATGGTTTAAATGCAGTTTAGCTAATCCACTTTAAATCCCCAACCTTAATTGCAATTATTAACTAATGGATTAAATTCCCCTGTGGAGATGAACCTGCCCATGGAAAATCTTTCAGCAGTGTCATGTTTGTTCTGCAGGAGACAAAGGAAATCCTCCCAAACCTAGCTCAGATGTTGGTGAGCAGTGCATGCTGTGAGATCCAGACAGCTTCTCGGCCAGCTCCTTGTTCATATTCTTCTCCCTGGGACTTCAATCCTCTTTCATTACACATAACCAGGTCTTACCTGCTCAGACAGGGTTTTCTATTGCTGGTGACAAGACACTGACTCTTTCATTCTCCATAAATGCATCTTTGGGTTTAATAAGACCTCACATCTCGCTCCTGGTTGCAGTGTGTCATTAGCTGTCATGAGAAGTTAAAAAATAATCATTATTTTTTCTAAAAAATGTAGACGTGAACAATATAATTATAATTTAATTCTCAATTTTCAATTTGATGCTGCTCAAAGCTTAACCACTTGAATTGAAAAAATTACTTCTTGCTTCACTTCTCATTTCATCTCATTCTACTGGTAAGGAGACAGGAGAAAATAGAGAAAGGAAATAGACACCTCAAAAAATCCTCGTTTTATTTCAGTGCAAATCCACTTCAATCTAAATCTATTTCCTTTTTATTTGTATTGAAACTGAAACTAACACAGACTCTTTTATGAAATATTGAAACACATGGATTGCTACAAATATTTTTTCTTCAAAAAAATGCCCATACTCTTTGTAATTCTACTTTTCATTGGTGAATCCTTCAAATCAAAGAAACTTGCCAGCTCCAGAGAGGCAAGTGTATGGTAGTTACATATTCATTTATCATTTCATGCTGTTCAAACATGTGCTAAATACTTTATAGAACAAATATAAGATAGGCAGAAATGTTTGCCCCAGCGAAAACAGGAAAAACCCAGGGATTTAAACCAGAAATTCATTCTGTCCCTGTTAGGAAGTGTTTCCAAACTAAGGCTCCTATCAGTGTGCACACATTAAATAGGACCCAATTCCCATCAAAGAGAATAAGATCAAATTGCAGGACTAGGGCCCATGTGCTTGACAGTTATTAGTTCTTAGTCTGAAACATAAAGTATTTTCTATCATTGTAATACAGATAAAGTTGGTGATGTATTTGTACAAATATTCTTCAATGGGAAAAAAAAATTATATATATATATATATATAGGGGTTGACTGGAATGATTTTCTAAATCAAGTAGAACTAATTGAATTGTTTTGCCTGGGAAATGTGACAGTAGTTTTGAAAAAAAAAACCAAACAAAAAATGGTTTGTTTGTTTTGAGTGAATTAAATGTTCCAGGAATTAATTTATTTTCAATTTAATTAAAAAAGAAAAAAAATAAAAGCAAATGAATCAAGGCTGTCTTCTTCTTCTGTCTTCTTCAGTGGTCTTTGAGGATCATTTCTGGAGAGTGTTGCTGGTACAGTCCCAGCATGGCTGAGGATGCTCCACGGTGGTTGCACTTCAGGTGGGTGATTGCGTAGGAGAGCATCCTTCTTCCCCACCACAAGCATACAGCAGCAGTCATTACCTTTTTAAACATATATTATTCTTCCCCGCTCATCCTTTCTGTTTGAATTTCTGCATGAAAAAGTGTAAAACATCTGAAAATGTTGTTAAGGGAGGAAAAGAAATCAATGTACCTGACCTTCACTTGGCAGCCTTCAAAAGAGGTAAAAAGCATCAGAACCAGGAGGCCTTTAGTGTGTTTGGCTGTGATTTGTAGCTGATCTCCTCAACTCCCAACTACTCCATGAGTTTCATGCATAATGCAGCAGCAGTTTTGATTGAAGTCAAAAAATCTGCTGACAGAATGTAGTGTCAGGCATCTGGGGAGATGTCTAATTAATTATTATAATTGACATCCACACCAGATGTCTGATATATGACGGTCTCTTTGTTGATAAAAGGTTTTGGTAATTCCGTTTGAACAGCACTTTCAGAACAATATGTTTTCCATTTAGGTCACAGGGAAAAAAAAAATATGATTTATTTTTTTCAGGAAATTGAATTCTGTTGGATAGCAGCATTATTTCGTCTTGCCTTCCAACTTCTAACCAGCCTTGAAAATGCATGGGATGAAGGATGCAATGGAAAAGCATTCATCAGAGTGTTGACCACTGATCAAAAGCACTTAGCTGGGAAGTGCAGGATCTGCCATCATCTTTTATTTGCTGTAGTCACAAAGAAGAGTAGCTGATTTGACATCTGTAAGAAAGTAATAATAATAAAAAAGTGAAAACCTCAATCAAAGAGCCATTCTCAAATGGAAAGCTGATATGTTAGGTTATCAAAGGTCAACAGCTTTTGAGTTCTTTCAAGTCATTATAATGCTTCCAGAGCACATTGTAGTGAGAAGGGACAAAGCACACTGTAACCTGGACCTTTTGGCCCCAGATTCAAACCAACTCTCAGCCCAGAAATTTTTAGCAGTAAGAAATACCTTGCCTAGCTTTCTGCCTTAGTAATCCACATTCTTCTGCATATCTTTGCTTTTCTCTTTGGCTTGGGCCTGCTGAGAAAAGGTCTTCTTACGGTGTGCACACTCTGGATAGAAGCAGAAGTATAAAGCCCTCAGAAAATCCAGTTTTATGAGCTTTCCCAAGTATTTGATGGATCTCAGAAGTTCCATTTCAGAAAATGAGCACTTTGCCTTAGGCCATGGTTAGGCCAGCCAGATCTCTGAATTGTTTGAGGTTCATCCACTGCTAATTAACACACTTCAGTAACAAAAACTTACCTTTTGCACATGGTTTCTCTCACGATGCTAGACAACTGATGATGCTCAGATGATCCTGATGCATCATGAGCTGGTAGGACCTCCTTCAGCCATTCCAAGAAGCTGTCTTGGACTCAGAGAAGAGGTGACCTTCCATCACTTTAAACTGCTCCTTTTTCTTACAGCCTTATAACAGGTCTGTGTGATTTTGGAGTGGAGAGGAAGTAAAAAGTGTTCTCCCTGTGCTTATTCCAGATGTGAGTCAGCTCTGGTGCAGAACATGCAGCTGAACACAGACCTGAACTCAGGCCAATAAAGCACTACTCGGTTTTTAATCCATATTAATGAAAATTTGGATGCCTACTCCAGTGTAAAGCTTCTTTAGAGTAAAATAAGGCTGTTCACAACCACACTGATTACTCCAGGCCGAATTCTGGGCACACCAGGTATTGACAACATTTTTCAAACCACCTGGTGGATTTGACCTGGGCTAGGGGTAAGAGTAGGGCACAGTCAGACGAGTGCTTGCAATACATTTGGAGCCATTTAAGAAGTTAGGAGCTCTCTGCTCCAAATTACAGCTGCCTTCGCTGGGACATCGACTCATCCATTCTGGTGCAAAGTATGACAAATTGACTTAAATTGCCTGCTCAAGTTCCCTGTCTGGAAGTATCCAAATACACTGCAGATATTTCAGAGTGGTTTGAGGCCCAAACAAGCAGATGGGTTCTAGCCATCATTTCAAAGTCTAGAAGTGCTAATTTGCATCCGAGATACCCAGTTTCCTTTCCAGATGTGGCTCACAGATGTGTGGGGACATCTGACCTTACCTAGACACCTAAACAAGAAATGATGTTAATGGGAATCCAGGCACTTGGCACGGGGCTTCATTTCACCTCACTTCAGTCATCTGAAATTTAAATGCCTTTTCTTAGTGATTTGTGGACAGTCCCTTTACAGTTACTGAAGAGACATTTGTAGTTATTATGCTGTATAGTTATATATGATGTCCCCCGTTCTGTGTAGGAGTTAAGTGCCTTGATACCTTTGCACACTTGTCCCTAAGGGATCCCATCTCTTCTGGAAACAGGACACAAGCATCTGTGTTACCTAAACCTTGTATATATATTTTCTGTGGGGGCCAAACTAGACCAAAGCCTAACACAAGAACAAAGCCTTAACATGAAACCGAAGCAAGAATTCATGAAGATGCTGAATTTCCAGTTGAAACAGCAGCTTTATGCTGAGTTACAAGCATTTTTGTTTTGTTTTGTTTTATGGATACCCTTACTTGCTTAACAGGATAAAAGAAAAAGTACTTGCACGGAGATGTATTCACTTCTGTTCTGTTGGAAGCGATTTGAAACCTTTCGCTCCTGTGATGTTAATGTCACTTTTAATATTGCAGATTTGCTAAGATGCCAAGCGAGCAGCATTTAAATAATGTCTTTACAGGACTGATGTGTGCGTGAGTTTTTGGGCAAGGACGGCTGTGGCTTTTTTACGAGCATCCTCGCAAAGCGTGTGGTCCGCAGCCTCTTGCTTTAATTCCTGGTATAAATGTAAATGGTAATTTTAACATTTTAGATACTGACTTGATTTCATCTGATTTTGGCAAGGCACGTGCCACGTATTTTACAATTTAAAAACCAGGTTTGAAAATGTCAGCTTTCATGAGCAGGCGGGCTCTGTCATTTACAGCACACCGAAGGCACGCCGCAGATAAGGCAAAGTGGGGCTAAGGAGGCATTTAGAGATTATTTGCATCAGAGAAGGCTGCTGAGAGGAAACAGCTAAACTACAGGGAAACTGGCTGCCTTAATATGAGTGTCTAAATGAAATGCTGTTAAACGGCTTCTAGCACTGAATTGCACCTTGGCTGCCAGCTGTGCTAAACGTTTGGCAGTTGGATGCAGCCTGCAAGTCCCACTCCTGTCTCCAGTGTAGGAGGTCCACTCACACTGACAGGTAGGCGTGCTCTGACCCTGTTCTCCATCACCAGTCTCCACTAACATGCAAGTGAGGAGCAGCCTGAACTCCTGAACTCTCCCAGGCTTAAAGGCTCTCATGTTCAATGCCAAGTCTTGTTTGTTCAGTTTGGATGGTTCAAGCCTAGGAAGGCTGAACTCCCAGCACAAGCTGCTGGTGGCTGCCTACCACCACTGTGGCCAGAAAGCACTTGGGCAATGGGTTTCAATAAATATCTGCCTTCTCTCGAGGATGCGCTTCACCTCCTGTGTAGACACAAACCACCTTCTCAGCCATCTCCAGAAAAGGACTTCAGAATCACAGAATGTCAGGGATTGGAAGGGACCTCAAAAGATCATCTAGTCCAATCCCCCTGTCAGAGCAGGAACACCTAGGTCAGGTCACACAGGAACACATCCAGGTGGGTTTGAATGTCTCCAGAGAAGGAGACTCCACACCCTCTCTGGGCAGCCTGTTCCAGTGCTCTGTCACCCTCACTGGGAAGAAGTTCTTCCTAACATTTATGTGGAACCTCCTATGTTCCAGCTTACACCCAAGTTCAGCTCCTAACTCTTCATCAGTCAGATGTTATGCTCCATGGGAGGGATTAGCAAACCCACAGCACAGCCTGTGAAACAACCAAAGACCCCCAGGGAACTGTAAACAGGTGACATTTTCCAAGACCTTGAGACACCTGCAGAGTGTCTCCATCCCTCCTTGTGCCTCTCTCCTCCATCCTGTGCTGTCTGTCCAATCCTCCCTCCCATTTCAGACTGAGGGCTCACATTTCCAGTTGAATTACCATGGTTATAGATGCTGCTGGCAGCTAGAATGAGCCCATCTGCAAGCCACACGCTCAGCCCTTGGTGGACCTCACACTGCAGCCAGAGGCTCAAACAAAGCTACGTTGCTTTGCATTTTCTGAGCATTGCCTTAGGAACACATCAGCATTTTGTTTCAGGATGGAGAGGACTGTGTCATGGTGAAAGAAAGTCAATTTAAATGGCTCTAACAAACCAGTTTGTTTCAAAGGGCTGGGAGAGCATCCCTGAGGCCTGAGTAGGATGTGACTAGGAAGCACAGGTAGTACCAGGGTACCCATTGCCCACCCTTCGTGTCCCACTGATGCTGAAGAGCATTGTGAGTACCATGAAAAGAACAAGCAAAGTTTCCAACGGATGCCAAAAGGAGCAGAGAGCTCTTTTGTGAGCAGGAGTGCAAAGTCTCCCTGTCAGGCAGTCACTCCTGTGGACTTTGGTGCATAGGCTGCTAATTAAGAAACCAGAAGCCTGCAATCACTTGCTTTTATCCTGCAGTTTTTCTCTTGTAAAGATCTCCTGGGGTTCAGTTAGTCAGCATGTTGAGGGGATTAGAGAGCCCTGGGAGACACCTTCAGAAATACTAGGGAGCTAATTAAAGCAGGCAAGGGGAGCTGGCCAGAGAAACAGTTTCACAAACACCCAGGCATCCAAAGGCACAGGCAGAAAATGCAAGACAAGGAGAAAGAGGAGCTTTAAAGAGAGACAAAAGAGAGAGGCAGCGACAGAAAGACCACCTGCAAGGAATAAGAATTATTAACAACTTTCTTCTTATCCAGCAGCCACGTTTTCCCTCTGGATTTTCCCCGTAGGAATGGCACTGTGGCTGTTATGGAAATTTTTCCTAAAACAACAGGAATCGTTTGCTCGCTCCCAGTCGTTAACAGCTCTGTTCCTCACACCCAGCTGCTGTGTGGAACTGGTAACGCTGCCTTTCCCTTTGGTTCCTGTGCTTTTCTCATTATAAGATCCTGCTTTGCATAACTTGTTAGGTCACCGGAAAATCTGAAATATTTGGGCTCGCATTTTCCTTGATGTTTGTTTGCAACAGGAAACAGATTTTAGTAAAAGTACAAAGTAATATTGACTATGTCTGAGAAAGGAGCCAGGGGAAAATTAATTGGTTTGCTGCTTTACAGAAGTATTTACCACGATTAACTTAATGGCTCTTGCTATTTGATTAAGGAACCTGAGATTCAGAGGCAAAGTCTCCTCTGTATCAAAGATTTGGCTTTGCCATCCATTCCCCTTCCACTGAGTTGTAAGGGGAAAAGAAATCCTGGGTCCCATAGTCATATGTCATGCCATGTCTGTCGGAGCCTTTCTGTCCTTCGTATTGATGGGGAGGGCAGTGTGGAACAGCCAGCCTTAATCCAGGGGAGAAAGGGGCTCAGAAGTCCTCAGAGGTTTCTAAGACCTTCTTGAGTTGGTGACAGTCCCATAAGCTGGGCAAGGGACTGCCAGACTTCCCTGCCTCTGAGATTTTATTTAGTGAATAGCTGTGGCCCACTGTTGTCTCTTATCTCCAGGGGACAGTCTGCCAGAAAGATAAATGGCCTGGCAGTGCTGCAAGCTGCTCCCTTTGCCTACGCACTGGCATGGTGAAACTGCTTGAGGCTGGAAAAAAAAAGGTGATGAGGGGTAGGAATGAATGAATGAACGTTGAGAAACACAGAAAAGCGTTTTGTTTGCGCAAAGTCAAACGCATGGAAAAAACCAGAAGCAGCAGCAATGAGAGCGTTGTGCCCCCCTTCTCACACTGCAATATTGCACCAGCCCACGAGTGGGTCCTGAAGTGGTCTCGAGCCCGGTGCTGACGGTGCTGGAGGTGAAGCTCCACTCGGGAACAGATGAGCTGGCTCCCTCTGCTCGCAAAAAGAAAACACAGCCGTGAGTCAGAAATGCGAGTTGGAGTCCTCTCCATGCTGAGAGGGTCCCGGGCAGCAGGGATGATGGAGAGCTGGTCGCAGCAGTAGATCAGCGAAGCAAACCAAATCTGAGAGGAAGGGTTCACTCTGGAGAGGCTGAGGGAAAACAGCAATCATGGCAGTTAGCAAAATAATAAATAAGTCGTCTATTTTTTTTTTGTGAGAGAAATGGTCACAGCTGAACAAATGCCTAGCAATGGGCTGTCTGGTGTGAATGATGGATAGGGAGAAGAACAAGGCTAGATGAGGTTTCCTGAGCAAAGTAAATACATAAAAAGCAACCACTTGGCAGGAGAGCTGTGATGAGTGGGGTATTGGAGGTGGTTCTCAGAACACACAGCCCTTAGCAGGGAGAGGCTTGCTCTGCTCGTAACAAGCCCATGGAATTACACAGATTCAGGGAGGATAAAACCTTCTGGGTCAACTTTTATAAATGATTTTGGCCAGAAAATAGAATTTTTTTTAAAAAAGAGAGCGAGCTTTCACCCTGCCATTTTCAAACTGGAACATTTTGACTATTTCAAAACCCACTGTTTTCATTTCAAAATGGACTTAGATGTTTGAAGAGTAAAAATAATCACACAATTCAAGCTGAAATGAAGAGGTTTTGTTTCGTGCCAGGCAAATGCTGACAGTCAGCTTTAACCTTCATGAGGCTTGGAGAGTGGCTGAGGGCTGGAGGAGGTGCTGATTCACATACTGGAAACATCTATTTGTAATAAGACCCAGAATTAACTATTTTTGCCCCCTGAAATTTTGCCACTGAATATTGTGGGTTTCAAAGGCAAGTGGGCAGACAAATGGGGGGTGAATCCACAAAGGGCTGTTAAATACAAAACCATCAGTAGGTGACTGCAAGCTGAAAATGCTTGGGAAAATAACAAAACAAAGTACTCACCCTGTTCTTCACACAAGTCTTGGTGCCCACATCAACCACTTTGAAACCTGAGTTACCTATACCTTTGGTCTGACCCATGATAGCTGTTATTGTATGTCATAAACTAAACCCAAAAATGCTCTCATTTTATTCCTTGAGTCATGAACTGAGTCATTTCTGCTGCTGTTCCAGCTCCTGCCACAATCAGACCGAGTTCCCACTGACCTCACACCTCAGCCTCACTGCTCCTTCAAAGTTTCTTCTCTTACAGGAAAACTTACACAAGTAGTTCATTTTTTCCAGGGCTCCTGGCATGGTGAGTTCTGGGCTGGGAGGTGCAGGTACCACCCATGGCTCAGCAGCACCACACCACAGGCACTGGTGGAGGTGAAATCCTCAAACAAGGTGCTCAGATTTTAGAACTGTTGATTTTTTTGTTTTTTGATCCAGCCAGGGCTAATTTCCAAACCTCACTGTTAACTTTTGCTCCAAACTCTCTCTGATCTGTCTTCATCTCCTAGAGGAATGGTGAATCTGTTGGTTCAGCAGCCAAACACAGCATGCAGAAACACAGATGCTTTTCAGAGGAAATGAAATATATTTTCTAGGGCTATTGACAAAACACACAAAACCCTCTTTTGCAGCAAGATAAACGTACTGTTTGATCCGCAGCATCGTGCTCTGATGTGCAGGTAGCTTGCTTAGTCCTTTTGTTTAAACTCTCCTTTCTCACTTGCAACATACAACACTTTTTCAGCAAATGCTGACTTTTACCTGAAAAAGCAAAGGAGCTCACTTTGAAAAAGCCAAACCAAAGCCTCCTCTCGTGCAGTGGCAGGCAGGGTGAGGAGCTGCTCCCCAGAGCCCTGGAGTTGCACCGAGCCTCTTTCCTGCAACCACGAGCGAGTCGGAGCCCCGTGGCACTGCCTGTGCTCTGCCTGCACCTCATCTGCCTGCACCTCACCTCCACTGCTCTGCTCGTCGGGGGATGCACAGAGATAAACGCCAGCTGAGATGCTGCCTGTTATCTAAAATTGTTATCTCCCCGTCTTCCTCGTCGCCAGGACCTCATTTGCTGATGACAATACTTTAATGAAAAGCCGTGTTCATCCCTTTTGTTAAGATGAAAGAAATGGCAAACAGTATTGCATTCTGCAGCAGCACGATCTGACACGCTGGGGTGGAAGAGGGGGTGGTGGGTTTTAGCCTCTGAACCCAGGTGGCTTCTTATTCTCCTGCCCTTGTACCAGACTCCGTGATGAAACACTGGAAGGGAGCTTTAACAAGCTCTTGTGGCCACGGTGGAGGACAGACATCATGACATGGTCTTTAAGTAGAGGTAACGCTTGGACTCATATAGTGTGTAGCTCTTCACACTGGTGCATGTGGGTGAGGGGAGAAATCAATTCCTCTTAAATACAAGGACAAGGTTATTTCTGGTCTCTTTAGCTTGGAGAAGAGGAGACTGAGGGGTGACCTCATTAATGTCTATAAATATGTCAAGGGTGAGTGTCATGAGGATGGAGCCAGGCTCTTCTCAGTGACATCCAGTGACAGGACAAGGGGCAATGGGTGCAAGCTGGAACATAGGAGGTTCCACCTAAATGTGAGGAAGAACTTCTTCCCAGTGAGGGTGACAGAGCCCTGGCACAGGCTGCCCAGAGAGGGTGTGGAGTCTCCTTCTGTGGAGACATTCAAACCCACCTGGATGTGTTCCTGTGTGACCTGACCTAGGTGTTCCTGCTCTGGCAGGGGGATTGGACTGGATGATCTTTTGAGGTCCCTTCCAGTCCCTGACATTCTGTGATTCTGTGATTCTCATGCAGAAGTGAGTGCACAGCCCAGCCCCACTTGTATTATTTCATATTGCTTTCATTCCTCCTTGCCTGAAACTCTGCAGTGCTGGGGTCTGAACCCCGAGCCCTGAATTAAGGTTGACATATGGGTGGTCCCCATGGCCCTTTAAGAGGAGGGGATGAGTTTGCCTTTTGGCTTTCCTCCAAGGTGCAGCCAACCTTGCAGGGAAAGCCCTTGGGTGAACAAGCCCCAGGTGCCCCCATTGGGTCAATGAGTGCCAGGTGTCTGCTGTGGGGATAAAAGCTGGGACCACTTGCAGGGAGGGTGCAGTGTCTGTCTGTGAGGTGGATGTGCTTTGCAGAGTTTCCCTGTTGAGGAAGGACCTCCTGGCTCCTCATGCAACTGGATCCCAGTCAGGTTTGGCATTTGCAGATGTGGGTTTTGTGTGGGAACAATATGTGGCTATTTCTATTCTATATGATCAGCCTCTTGACTTGGTTGTCTCCCATCTCTTCAATGGGAGACTTTGTTTCTTTGTTTATTCCACCTATTATTGGTTGTGCTGTGTTGTTCCTGGGGTTGCTGGGGTTGATGTCTGTTATGTGTGATCTGTTTGACTTGTTTGTACCCCCAGTGATCACCCATATACTGACTTTTCTACGTGCAATAGAATCTACTTACTGGATTGTTTTGCTGCTGGCTGTGTCCTTTGTGCTAGGCCTAGTGATTGGCAAAACAGACTCTCACTGAGAACTTGACTTTTTGGTTTTTTTGCAAGCCTGCTTGCTCTTGTAGATCCCCAGTGATGTGAATGACTTTTGTTTGGTGTTTCCCTGCTAGGAGGATCTGCATGGTTCAGTCCCTGCTCCCCTTGAAGTCAAGTCCTCATGGTGTTCTAGCTTAGGCTGATGGCCATGTTGGATCTGCACTGAATGGGGCAACATGAAGTCACTTATGACACTTTTATTTCCTTTGTCTGCAAATTTCTTAATTTCAGACGCTTTCAGGACATGGGGCACGGAATCCAAAGTATAGCTTATAACATAGTTCCTCCCTGTGCTTCTCCTGCACCAAAGGATTTCACAGAATGTGTCTGTTTGATGAGGCAATTCCAGTCCTCCAAGGGAGCTGTAATTCAGTAACCAAAATTCAGTGTTGTTTAGGCAGCTGTTACTCTGAGCAAACTTTTGATCACTACCTTCATGACATTGTAATTTCAGCAAGAGCGTGGTCAATATATGGCTGTACAGCAAAATACCATAACATTACAAATAATAGCATTGTAAATTGTCTTCTCAACACCCTAACCTTAATAGACAGCTATGGTAAGTTCAGTTGTTACAGTCCCCATCACAGCAGCATGGTAGCTGGCCAAATTACTGCCCTTCAGTAAGTGTTACCAAGAGACTCACAAGCAGTAGAGAAGTGTTATGTTTTTCTGCACACAGAATAGAACAGATGTCTTCAGCAGTGAAATCTCCCCTGTGCTGAGGACAACACAATCTGGTTCTGAATTCTGGACTGGAACATGGTGGTGAGGGCTTAAAATGACCTGTGTCAGGACAGACTCACAATCTGCCCACATCTTACCAAAATCACAGAATCACAGACTGGTGGGGTTGGAAGGGACCTCTGGAGATCACCTAGTCCAACCCCTTTGCCAGAGCAGGGTCACCCAGAGCAGGTCCAGAGAGTTGTGTCCAGGCAAGTCTGGAATGTCTCCAGAGATGGAGACTCCACCACCTCTCTGGGCAGTTCCAATGCTCTGTCACCCTCAAGGTGAAGAAGTTTTTCCTCACATTGTCCTGTCACTGGGCACCACTGAAAAAAGTCTGACCCCATCCTCCTGACACCTGCCCTTCAGATGTTTATAAGCATTGATGAGATGCCCTCTAAATCTTCTCCAGGCTGAACAGCCCCAGGTCTCTCAGCCTTTCCTCGTTAGAGGGATGCTCCAGTCCCCTCATCATCTTCATAGCCCCCCTCTGGACTCTCTCCAGAAGTTCCTTGTCTCTCTTGAACTGGGAAGCCCAGCACTGGACACAGTACTCCAGATGTGGTCTCACCAGGGCAGAGTAGAGCAGGAAGATCACCTCCCTCGACCTGTTGGCCACACTCCTCTTAATGCAGCCCAATAATAGAAGTCTAAAGGGACTATCAAAACGGGATATAAATGAAGTGATAGTTCCTCAGCTTATCCTGGTGTCCAGTAACTCACACTCTGGGGATATCCAGCGGTGGGGTCTTTGCAGTCCTTAAACCTTGATCACCTTTTTCTAGCCATGAATTTGGCGAGGAGCTCTTTGAACCCTCATGTATCTGCATCCACATCCTCTTGCTTCTACTTCCCAAGCAGGACAAAATATCCTTTCAACTAAACAGGGGCTTTCAGCCACCTTCCCTCCCCTGTGCAGTTGTGGGTGTCAGCTGAGGGGGACATTTCATATAACAGTGAAGTGAATGAGCCTACAGGTGAAGGCATAGCTAACAGGTAGAGAACCTCTCCTGGATCATGGTGGTTGTTAAAATATCCCCAGGGGCTGGCTTTAAAAGGAGACTCCTCAAAGGGTTAGAAGGGCAAAATCCATCAATGGGAAGCTGATAGGACATGGCAATAGTCAAATTCTCTTTTGAGCCATGCAGGGGAACAAGGTTTGATAACAATCAGAGCATTTACAATCTCTCAAAGGATTAGGAACGTCAGTCAAACCCAAGGCAGGAAGGCGTTCGTAAAAATAAAATTAGAAAAAAAAGGTAAAATAAAATAGAAAGGAATAAAAGCAGATAGGGAGTGCTCTAGAAGAGTTTGCTAAGTGCTTTCATTGACTTCCACTTTGAATTGTGAACTGAGTCCAAAGTCTATATGGTTTTGAGAAACCATTTCCTTACAGAAAGCACAAATAGCAACTAAGAGATGCTATTCTCAGAAGCACTTGTCACTGTATTCATTCAAAGTTGCACAAGTGAGTTGTGCCAGGACGGGGGTTTTTTCATCCCTGCTAATTCTCTGTCAGCTCTCTCCTTCTAGGTATCTAGCTCCATCTCAGACTGTGAAACCATTTAAGAAATTGAAAAGCTTTTGATTTTTAAAAGAGGCAGTAATACAAGTATGAAAAATATAGTTTGGGAATGGATGTAATAACATTCCTACAGGCAGTCAAGCAAAGAAAAAACCCTTCCAGTGAAATCTATCCCATTCTACAATGGCTCAGGCTTAAATAGGATGTAATTAGATATAGCAGTTCTGCTGCCCTTGGTCCCAAAAAGGGACTTCACCCTTAATAGGGCGTAGGACCAGTCAAAACTACATTTTGAATGAAAATTTATGTTTTCAACAGAGCTGGATTTTTCAAATGACCAGCCACTTCTAGCAGAAAATGTTACTATTCTATCAGAAATGCCAACTAATTTTTTGCAAGGAGCACAAATATTCTTACTCAGGAGAGTGTGTGGTGGCTTGCATGGACTGCAGAGCAGGACCCACTGCCCCAGAGCTCCTCCAGTGCTCTGCTGGCACCTGCATGGGGAAGGGGACCATGTCATGGCTTGGACCACCACAGCCACCCAACTTGGGCAGGAGAACAGCAACCTGCAATATAGGGACTGTAGCTCCCAGTGCAAATTATTTCATTTCCCTGTCAGAATCTCAAATGTACATGTATTCAAATAGTTGAACACAATATAAAATTTCTCTCATAAATTTTAAAAAGGGGGAGGGGCTAGTTTTAGCTAGCCATAAGGAGAACTTTCATCAAGAAATCACAAAATACAGAATATCTAACAGTGAAAATAGATATGTAATACGTATAAAAAGATATAATCACTGTATAGACTAGTTGATATTGCACATGTAAGAAAATAAGTGTATAAATACTGATATTTTACATGTAATAATATATTTAGATAAATAACCGTCTATACAGTAATATAAATCAATATATTTTTTATGTGCAGCAGCCAGCCAGGGTTTCTAAGCCACCTAAGCATCACTCCTCATCCTTTCAGAGCAGGGATGATCACAGGCCACAGCCACATCAGCCCATCCCCGTGCCGGGTTTGTTCCGAGTGCCTCCAGCCTGTTAGAAGCAAGACACACCGAGGTGTGTGCAAACACATCTACACACACTGTGCTCTCTGCTGGGGATACTACTTTGATTTCTACCTGTTTGCTTTAATATAAAGCAAAAGGTCATTTCAGAGTAACATTCCACTGTATTCACTGTTGGTTCTCAGTTGGAGATGCCGCATCTCTCTTATCTGACATTTCCACGACAAATTAAGTCCCTCAGACACCTTTTTAGGATGCAAAATGATTAATATCTAGCACAACTCTGAAATATAATAAACTTTGCCTATCACTCCTACATCTCCCCTGGCATGGTTTTAATGCGTTTCTCCTCAGGGCAGCTCTGTGGTAGGGCAGAGCTTCTTAACCTTTTTTAACACGTTGGGAAGAGGTGCACAGACTTCAGAACTTCTCTTATTTATCTTGAATAGCCCTCACCTTTCAAAACCTCCTTCAGCACCTGAATATAGACAGGACTAGAGCAATAATATGCATTGAATAACTCCTCTACTTCTTTTCCTCCCACGATGTTCGCTAACATCCCTCTATGCTATCCTCTAGTTCTGTCAGATTTCTTTTAAACATGGTGAGGAGGCTGAAAAAGCAAAGAGACACCCAAAAATAGGGTGATCCCACATGACTCAATTTCCTTAGGAAACCAGCCTGCAAACAGCAGGAAGCGTTTCCATGCTCCAAGCGCAGAGAAGAAAAGAGCAACAGCAGCAGAAGCAAACAGCACGAGAGGCAGAAGCCCCCCACGCGTTGCAGCTAGGAGCTGGAAGGAATTGCCAACCAATCTTAGCGTGCAGAAACTCAGCAGATCTGAACACACCTTGGAAAAACTGAAATTAATCTTGTCGAAGTGATGAATGATGCAGCAAAGGGACCAGCTCTGGAGCAGGGTGGGATCCAGGATGCAGGTGTGGGAGGATGTGCTGCTGAGGATGCATCTGCCCTTTGTTCTGGCTCGTCTCCAGCCTGGATCCAGGTAGCACTGGGATAAGGAGTCGTGGTTAGAGCAGCCATGTTGAAGGTTAAATTGTGCTGTTGCATGAGGAATAACTTCTTTTCTCCATCGTGCACACAAACAGAAGGAGGCTGAGAGTGAGCTAACACTGAGCAACCCACAGCAGTGACAAGTAGTGTGGCTGGCCAGAAAAATATTTCCAAGCAGTGATTTTTGGGTCCAAAATACAGTTCTGTTAAATTCAAAGCAGGGAAGACTTCAGTGTTAACATCATTTTCTGGTGGGAAATCAGAAAGTTTGGCCATGTCTTTCTTCACCTCATTTTGGGTAGTTTTTGGCATTAGGGGTTCATTGCTGCATCTCCACAGCATCTTCTCACCACCTACATCACCTGCATCATTGTGGCTTACTCATGTTGGCTTGGTGGTGGTTTCTGGACCAGAAACCTTTTGCTCCCAGGTTGGAGAACACACACTAGACATTCCCCCCAAAAAATGATGGAGCAGAGGCCATTCCCACGGTGAGATCTGAGTCTCCATCCTTGAAATGGGAATAAGAAGAAGGAAGGGAGCACAGGAACTAAAGCTGATTCCCTTTTGCAGCCATTTGCATGTGCTTGAGAGGTCTTCATGGCTATGAATAACTGCAGAGTATGTACTGCAAAGATCCCTTGTGAAAAAAAAAATCACTGCTTGCTCCTGGTGGAGCAGGTTGAGACCTTACAGGTTTTCAGGGGCTCTGGGGAAGCACAGCAAAGAGAGAGTTACTGGAAATGTTGATGGGAGCTGGTAGGAAGGAATAATGCCAGAAAACAGCTTTGAGGAGAAAGTCCTCCAGGCACAGCAGTCCCCAGTGCTGGAGCACTGGGCAGTGCAACCACAGCATCATTATTTTGTCTGGCTGGAGACAGAAGTCACTTCTCTTATCCTCTTTTTCAACTTTTAGAGGGAATCAGAGGTTTTTTACTACACAAATGAGGGTCTGTCTACCATAGGGAGATTCAGAAAAGCTCATCAAGATTAATTCTTTAAATGGATAAATGAAAGCACATTAAAGAACCTATGTAGACACACTCATTTGGAATTAAAGGGTACGTAATTAAGTTTTACTTAATTCACTTTTGAAGTGACTTGAGCCAAATTGAATTAAGGCCACTCTAATTTTAAATGAAAGTATCCAGACCTGAGTTTAATATAATTTAACTAATCCACTTGCAATTCACACTACTAGTTAATTTTGGATTAATTTCCCTGTGTAAGCAAGATCTTAGACAGCAGCAGCTCAACTTTATTTTCCCTTTTCCATCTAGAGAGGGAGCCACAGAACTTCTTTTCCCCCAAGAAATGCTTCTGCTCTGGGCAGGTTAACCCTTTTTTTCCCGTGGCTGGGGTGATCCTGAGCCAGGGTGTGTCACATGTCTGCTGTGACATCCTCAGCTGAAAGGAAACAGGGATGTTCCTCTGATGGTTCATCTGAACCATCACTGATGTCCACCTCCCATAAACATTCCCTCTTGCAGGATTTTCAGGTTCACCTCTAGAAGAAGGTTTCATGTAGGGTGAATAAAATTTGGCAACAGGTTGAGGATTATTTGCCTGGCTTGAGGGGGCAGGATCCAGGCAGACTTTTTAGTGAGCTGAAGTAGGTCAGATCCCAAAGGGCTTTGGCAAGCTCAGGAGAGATGCCACGTGCAGCATGGTGGGACTGGAAAGACTCCAGCCAACAAGCTCTGTTTAATTAATGCCATTTAAAAAGCTGCAAAGGTCAGTTTTAGCTGCCCTGGACTGCGGCAGCAGCATGAGGGTAGTGGTGTTTTTCTGGGTTAATTAAAATAATAGATCTCTTTGGAGCTTCTGACTAGGACAAGTCATTAAAAGAGCAACCAGCAAATGAACAAGCAATTGTGGGGCTGGAAGGGACCTCAAGCGTTGGAGGAAAGAAAGTGCAATGGAGGGCAAGGGGCAGCACAGCTAACGCAGATGGCAGATACCCAAAACTTACTGCTTTGGATTTGAACTACCACAGTTCAAATGCAGTTCAGTTCATGCCAAGTCTCTTAAGGGTTTAAGTAACCCAGCTGTGGGGCACACAAACCCCTGACAGCTTGGGATTCGCCCAGAGAAGAGCCGTGCTCCCATCAGTAAAAACAGTGACAATAGCTTTTATTGCTGCAGCTTGTGGTGGGCATTGTCTGTTCACACAGGCTTTGAAGAAAAGAAAATGGTACCAAATAGAGAATCATAGAATAGTTTGAGTTGGAAGGGACCTTTAAAGGTCATCTAGTCTAACCCCCCTGCAGTGAGCAAGGACATCAACTACATCAGATTGCTCAGAGCCCCACCCAACCTGGCCTCGAATGTCCTAGAGATGGGGCATCTCCCACCTCCCTGGGCAGCCTGGGCCAGTGTCTCACTGCCTTCAGCATAAAAAATTCCTTCCTTCTATCTACTCTGAATCTCCCCTCTTTTAGATAAAAACCATCACCCCTTGTCCTATCACTACAGACCCTGCTAAAAAGTCTGTCCCATCATTCTTATAAGTGCCCTCCCCTTTTTTTGAAAGAGAAAGCAGTCCACTTCCAAAACCATTTTGGGGATCAATTGGTTCATCCATCTTTTAAACCCAAGGGACTGTTAGACCCACACCTCACGTGCCACATCTCCCCATAAAGTCACCTCGTGTAACACCTTTGGCATCTGCCAGAAGCAGTAGTAAAGTCCTCTGGTGTCTGTTCATCTGGGTGGCACGGGGGAGGAATAAGTGGCTCCTCCACGCACTGCATTTTCTGGAGGAAGGAGTGAGGCTCAGGAGGAAATCTCACCAGAAACAGAGCTGGAAACTAAGCTCATACATCTTTCATCAGAGATGAGAGCTTTCCTTGGTTTGAATTCAGAAGCTGCCTTTCTTTTCAGCCACAAGGCAGAGCAGTTTAATTGAGGAATCCTGCCAGGGAGGTACAGCTTGGCTGCAGGGTGCTTCCACCCTTCCCTACAGCACCTTTGATTTCCTAAATCAAACTACACTTCCCAGAAGGCACCTTCCCCGGCAGTGCCTCCGGGCTGGCCCGTGGGTAGGGCTAGTTAGAGTGTTGTTTTGTCAGGCATTTGACTTTTTCCAGCAAGACGAAGGAAAAGAAGTTTTGTAAAAATACCATTTAATCAAAAGAAAATCGATTCTTATGGGGAAAAAAAAGAGATTAAAAAAAAAAAAGCCCTCTGGTGGGATGGAATATTTTGAACCAGCCTGATGATAACTAACCCACATCTCCCTAGGTCTGCCTCTCACATAAGCAGCGAATGGGTAGGAACTCCTGCTGTCAGCATTTTACTTCATTTGTGACCCACCACCTCTTTTCAAATAAATTCCCATTGAATTATCTGAAGTGAGCAAAGAGCAAAAGGGGAAAGGAATTCAGGCTTGGAGGATAATACAGAAGTTATTTCAGCTGGAAGATGGAGTGTATTGCATCCATTTAAAAATCATTTAAAATGGTGAAAGAGGTGTTTTGAACTCAGTGGGAAGTTGATGACTGATTTGAATTCACGCTCTCACACCCTGTTACAACGAAAAGCTCTCTGGAAAATAAAAGTCCCCAAAGAGATCTCCCAGGATGTGAGGAAAGGTACAAATCAAAGCAAACTGGAGGTGTCAAAGCCAGAGGTGGAGGGTGCAGGCATCTGCCTTCCCCAGAGGGCAGAGGTGAAGCCACCCATTGCCAGTCCCATTGCATCCCATCAGGGCCCATGGACCTGTGGCTGTCCAGTTCACCCAGCTTTCCCCTAACCCAGTCCTCTTCAACCAGGGCACAGTCGTCTTCTCTCCTGACTTCTCTGGTCTCAAAGGGCTGGGACTCCTGACCAGAAAGACTGAGGCAAAGAAAGCATTCAGTAATTCCTCCTTCTCTGTATCCTCTGTCACCAGGGCACCCACTCCATTCAGCAGAGGGCCTGCATTGCCTCCAGTCTTCCTTTTGGCTCCAATGTATTTACCAGCTTCATTTAACAACAGCAAGAAAAGCACCGTGCTGCTAATTCCAGAGCGGGGTCCTGCTCCCCCCATGGCCATTAGCTGCCTGCCTCAGCTCTTGGTTCTGCTTTAGTTTTCCTCTCTGTGGAAGGGTGATGATAAATAATACAGCCCCATTTTTGTGATTGATTTGAGCTCTCTGGATACAAATTGCTAATAATGGCAAATACTCCTGAAGGTAGTTTAAAGAAACATAGATAATTCAGTTTGTTTTGTGCTGTGGCTTACCCACACTGCTTATATCCACATATATATTTGTTTCTGTTTCATCTGAAGATTCATTTCAGTTTTAAGTGCATGTGAGAAGAGCCCAGAGATCAGCTATACATCGCTTATTATTGATGGTTTTTAAAGGTAAATAAGTGCATGCTATTATGATTTCATCTCCTGTGCAGGAAAGCAGCGCTCAGAGTGCGTATTACTCCGGGAGACCCGCTGTGTTTATATCCCTCACGAGATATGTCTTTGTTTTCTGAGGCACAGAGAGTGTCTTCTCCATTTCACAGCACACTGAGGATTAACACCCAACCTGTAAAATGCATTGTACTTCCACCATTAATCTGTCACAGGGAAAAAAAAAAAAATAAATAAAGGAGAAGGAAAAAAAAAAGCTTCACTCCACTGCCTTGCCACTTTTTTAGCATTCTTGGAAGAGAATCAAATATTTCCAGGTGATGTCCTCAGGGGTCTCCAAGTTGTAGCAGGGGTGATCTAAACTGTATATAACCTCTGTTTGACGTTGTACCCTGGTAGCACAAGACAGCCTTTGACACGGGAAGCCAGGACTGAAATCTCTGCTCTTCCTAAATAAGCTTAAATAAATGAGTTTGTGCTGCAGTTCCCATGTGCAAGATGGGTATCTTTGACCCCCCTCCAGTCTCACCAAGGCTTTCTCTGAGGCTTGGATGTTAGGACAAAATAGGGTATGTAAATAGATAATATGGGAAGAAAATGCAAGCCACAGCTGTTTCTTGTTTTTGAAAGAAAAGAATGCCTCCAGCTTAGGAACTAGCAAGAAGTTCGTAGCATTTTATATGAGCCTGAATTCCCACGTGGGGTTTGGAGTGAATTTTACATAAAGTTTGCCTGGAAATATTCCAGCCTGCAGCTGAAAATAAAACTCTGCAAAGGTACCAAACCTCCATGACTCCAATCTGATCCTAGGCTGAGATTTTTCAAAGCTGCAGAGGAAAGCCGGACAGCAGCGTTCGCAT
This sequence comes from Podargus strigoides, assembly GCA_028020825.1. Classification (NCBI taxonomy): domain Eukaryota; kingdom Metazoa; phylum Chordata; class Aves; order Caprimulgiformes; family Podargidae; genus Podargus; species Podargus strigoides. The sequence continues at coordinate 3,678,439 of CM051644.1, forward strand.
TAATTTTAATAAGAACTGGGCAATCAGATCCTGGAAGTGATAGCTGGGGCTGTCAGCCTCAAACCCTGTGTAAGCCCCAGCCAAGCAGGACTGCATTTATGCAGAGCTCTGGCAGCTCTAAATACCTGCTGGCATGGCACACAACCATATGCATGCATGGACTTCTGCTCCCACAGCATTGCCGGAGCCTTCCAAGAGTTCTGGGAATATTTTTTAGCCTGTACATTTTGAGGTGTTGGGTTTTTTTTTTTCTCTGCAGGGATTAGCTGCAAAATGTGTTCACATGGCTAAGCAAAAGCTATAAACATGCAAATTCCAGTTCAGTGAGTTTATATGCTGATTGCTGGACCTCTCCTTTGAGCAGATCCTAGCAGCATATAGCGCAGTGCTCAGGAATTTCTTAACGAGCCACCTTGAGCACAGTGTTTATGGCAATGCTGAGAGGTGCTCTGGTTATCAGGGAATGAAATTCAGGTTTAGAGGTGCAGAGCATTTCTTAATTCAGACTTTTAACTCAGACTTGCACGAGCCATTAAAACACTGGTGAGTGCAAAACTTCGGTGAGAACTTCACGTTGCCATAGTCTCTCAGTGTGAGGTTTCCTAGTGAAATTTCATTAGAACTTCATTTTCTGGCTCCATTTTGGTGCTCCTGAAGAAAGACAGGAGTTACATGTCACAGCTGGCACCGATCTAAGGCTGTAGTAAGGGATTCAGCAGTGCCTTGCACTCGGTTCCTGAGTCCTACTGATAATTCAAGAAAGTTCCTTTGCCACAGCCCTCCAGTGTCCAGATACAACATCAATAAATGAGTATGGTGGCTATGACTTTTTCATTTGTAGATGAAAAGGCAAGAGGGAGATAGTAATGAGTATGCTTGTGAGTAAAGGTCATCAAAGGTTTTCAAACTCATGAATGGCCAGTGCCTGAGATGCACTTGAACATTTAATGATGGGTCTGGTCAGTGGTTAAATCCAAATCTGTCCAGTCCTCTTTTAGGATTAACTCTCCAGTTTTCCCAGATGATTTATAGGAATATGATTGAGTAACAGAAAAAACAATGAGATATTCCTCTGGACAACAAGAATAGCCACAGTAGACACGTACAGGTCGAAGCTGAAATTCAAGTTCTGTCTGTAGGCTTCAGAGCTCTGCAGCTAGCCCAAGGATGCTCCCCTCCTCTTGATGTCTCAGTCTGGGCTGGGGCTCTGGAGATCAGAGCCTTCATGCCAGTCTTGTCCTCTGTATCTTCTGTAATTGGGACAAGTTCCTTGGGCATGCTCATCATTCGACTGAGTCACCTGTGTGAGGCTCATGTCTCGGTGTCTCCAAACAAGTGCATTTTCATTCAGGTGTGAACCTGCCAAGTCTCCAAGGCTTGCTGGAGCTCACGAGAGTATCGCAACCAAGTACCTGAGGGCAGGTTTGCAGTGGTTTCTGGCCACACTTTTCCATGTTGGTCACACATTGGGTTCCCATTGCTGGTTGCAGGTCTCAGCATCTCCCAACCTTCCAGGTAGGAGCAGGGAGAAAGCACCAAGAGCTGGAGGTCAGTCCAAGAAGAGGTCCATTCCTGGTTGGAGCGACCTGCCCAAGGTCAGCCTGGGAGCTGAAGCCAAGGAAGCAGCTGAATTGTGTTTTTCAAATCCTGAGCTAACATCTTACCAGACAGAGCATCTTTCCTTTGTGCTGGCACTTGTCTGGGACAGGTTACATGGTACAAGCTGCTCCAGCAGTTCTTCCAACACAGCACTTACTGGAAAGCCACTTTCCTTGCCAAAAGTGCTTCTGCTTGGATGTCAGTACTCGTTTGCCAAGTTGTGTTGCCTTTACATGTTGTTCATATACTTATCAAAGTCATTTTCCCCTGAGCTTTCAATCAGATAGCCCTGTGCTGAGCAAACGGGAGGAGACACTCCTTAAGTCCTCAATTACATTTCTTTTCTCCTCTTCAATTCCAGCACAGACAAGAGGTGATAATACCGAATCTTTCAAATATTTGATATACAAAGAGAAGAGCTTGTTAAAACGAGACCAATTAATGCATTTTTAATCCACATTTAAACACATGCAAAGATCCTGAATACTAATGCCATCATTTAAATTCCAAGTGGGGAGGGCTGGCGCACGAGGCTGCATATCTTTCAATCTCTGTTTTCCTCCTTTTTTTGAATCAGGCAAGGTCGACTAGACACTGCTGCTTATAATAAAAAGGCGTATTTAGGCTCCCTCTAACTTTTTTTTTAATCACCTGATGATGTTTTTCAGCTACTGATCATGTCTGGGTTTTTTTTCCCTTCTTCCTCCTTTTATTCCCAAAGTTCAAGGGCGTTTTGAATCCCCCTGAGTGTGCCTGCTGCTGGGAGAAAACAACCACACAAACTGTTTGAGCTTCTAATGTTTCCCTTAATGGCACAACGCGTTTGCTTCCGACTGCTCCTCAGGCAAATTGATCAAAACCTCGATTTTTCCATCTTCTCCTCACTGTTGACACAGGAGATTGTTTAGGTGTGTCACATACATAGGCAAAGGTTATTTATTTGAGGCATCGCTCGTATTTCTATTGGACCTGGTGGCCTTTGCAGCCCAACTTTCAGCCTCTTGGCTCCAAGAGTTTATGGCATAGGTGGAAAAAGAAGGAAAGGAGAAAACAAAGTTAATGCAGTCACCACTCCTGACTGTATCGTTGCGTAGGAAGCTACCACCTGCCAGCTGAAGCGCAGTAACAAACCGCGTGTGCTTCTGTAGGGGTGGCGCTGCCAAACAGGATGCTAATTAAAGAGACCAGATATCTGTTTTAACGAAAAGCATTTCACTTGGATGCAGGTAGGAGTGTGCACGTGGCCAGGGATGGAGATGCAGCTGATAACTCATATTGCAGTGTCTCGATCACTTCTGCCAGGGCAGGACAGCCAAAGATTATAAGAGGTGGCACAGAAAATAGGTAGAAGCAGAAAAAGCAGCTACATCCCTTAAATCCCAGCCAGACCCGTGGGCCATACTGTCTCCTGCTGCGGTGTGGGATATTAATGGGAGAAATGAGTATGCCTACGAGTCATTTGCCAAGAAAAATTTTCATCATAACATGTTGATTCATCAAAGTCAGAATATTTCAGAGCGAAGGACCAATTTCAGTAGATTTTACATTTGGGGGAAAATGGAGAAAACTTTTTTAAAATTATGAGTAGGTCACCGTGACTTCTAGAAATGGAACTATTCTATTTTGCTTCAAATTTGCTTTTTGCTTTGAAATGTAAGTTCAGCTACAGGACGAAAAGAAAGATTGAAATGGAAATTAAACCTTTGGAAATTACCAAACTGAAATGTTTCTGTGAAACCAGACAGAGCTTTTTTTTTTTTTTAATTACTTTGTTAGAGTCTTCGTTTTCTGAGCCTGACTTTAGATTTGCAGCTTTTGTAGGACAGGATAGGGTAAAAACACTTCTAAAATCCTGAAAACTTTCAGCCTACGGGGACAATGTTGAGTGTGGCATCCCTAGTGAGTGCAGAGGAGCTGTTTCTCTGGTCCAGCCAGATCTAACTGTGAGGCCACCCCGTTTAATCAGCTGCCCCCTGCTTCCTTGAGATGAGTGGTTATCCAGTATTTAAAGCTTTGGCCTTGAACTTGTAGGAGGGGATGGTGTCTCTCAGGTTTTTTACCCTTTTCTTAATTAAGAAGCTGTATTAAATATTCAGAAATTCTGCTCTGTGACTTTCCTGGGAAGCACAAGGACATCCTGAAGAGACAAATCATTTTCTCATTAGCACCTAGCCAGGCCACTGCTCTCCTTTCTTTCTTCTCACTCCTGGTTTTGGTCCCCCAGGGCCACAAAACTGCTGGAGAGATGCAGGGAGTTTTTTTCCTGAGCTGATGGAAATGCAGCAGAGGCTTCCATTGACTCCAGTTTGCACCAGCTGGAAGATTGGCTCTTTTGGGCAGAGGAGCAGAAGATGCAGAAGCCAAGCTGTTGTGAAGATGATGCTGACCCTTTTCATACATCCATAGGGTGGTTTTATGAAAACACAGGAGGAGCTCCGAAATCCCAGCCTGAGCATCATCAGAGTGGCAGACACCCCCAAAAATTACTGCTCTGCTGTGCAAGACCCAGCCAGCACCTCCCTCCTTGCATGCCACTTGTCACCAGGATGCTAACCAGACCCTATTGATCAGGACCATCGACATCACTCCAAGCTGGCTGCATCGGCACGGGGGGAGCACAGCGCCTGCTTGGGCTGATTTATCTGCTGCCGGGGGCTGGATCAAACCCTTCTTTCCCTCTCGTTTCCCATTTTGTTTTCTGTTGTGCCTTGTCAGTTCTCCAATAACGAAGAAACATTTTTCAATCGAGCGGGGTCCCTGACCTCCTGCGTTTAATTACTAATCAGACCCGCACAGGCCATCAGTAAAGGTGCTGAAAGGCAGGTCGTTATTGGCTGCTTGCTCATTTTTCCAAAGAATTGTTGCATCCTGGAGGTGATAGGTGCTAAAAGGTGCTGTCATGGGGGAAATGTTTTTTATTATTAAAAAGAAGGAAAAAAGAACCTCACAGGTCTCATTTTTCTGGACAGATGGAGCAAGTACAGTCCTCAGTTTCTTGTGCTTCTTCTAGCAGCACTCAGGCAAGGGACAGCCCAGGGATTACCACCCCCATAGGCTACAACTCCAAGCTTTGCCCAAAATTTTTAGCATTTCCATGTCCAGTGCAGGCAGCCAAGATGTCCTGGCTTTTCCATCCCCTTTCATTGTTCCTGCCACAGAGCTGTGTCCCTTGGGAGCCTGGTGGAACGCTGCAGCTTGTCCTTTCTCGGGCCAAGAGGACAGAGAGCAGCCAGCCCTGTGCCATAAGCAAACCCACTCCATCTGTGCCTCGTTAGGCTTTCTTAACGAGGCTAAATAAAGGCTTGCTGGTCTCCATAATGATGTTGGACAGAGGTAGTGGCAGCTGGTGATGGAGAAGATGAGTATCTAAGCTCTGCTGGGAGGTCTTAAGGCCACTTCTATGCTTTTCATTTCCTGGTGAGAAAGATGGAAAATGGGGGAAACTGCGTCGTGTGGTATTGCACAATTTGGCTTTGGAGAATAAATATTCTTAGTTGTGTTTCAGCTTGTTTGCTATGAGGAATGTAGATGTTTGGTGCCTAGAAAGAGTGGCCTGGGAAAGGTTCACAGTAGCTTGGTTGAAAATAGTCGATACGTAAGACGGTTAATGGTGCAATAAGGGAAGTTCATTTTAGGTTCTTTAGACTCTCAAATTCAAATGGTGAATGTGACAGCAATAGATTCTAAGGCAGGTGTGCATTCAGGATGAAAGACTGATGATTGAAATGCTTCTGGTTTTTCTTTTTTTTTTTTTTTAAAAAAAAGAAAAGAAAAAAGAAAAAAGCTCTTCCTGAATTCTTCCAGAGCAAGAGCTCAGTGGAAGATGTTGCAGAGAGGCTCCAAACGTGCTGCACCACCATCTGCCAGCCCAAGGCAAGGCTCTGAGCAGGGCTGCCCCACTGATATGAGTCCCTGGTGCCTCTTACCCTGGCTGCAGGGGGGATCTCCACTCCCTCTGTGTGAGCTGGCAAGAAACCAGGCAGGATGTGCTCTGTTTGGAGAGTTCATTAGAGCCAACCCAAAAAAATCTGGCTCTGAGTAGGTACTGCCTGGCAAAAGGCACAGTTTGTGTTGCAGTACTCCAGCTCTGTGGCAATACCCTGTGGGGCAGCAATCTTAAAATGTGCTCAAAGTTTCATTTAGAGCCTCCCTCCCTCGCTGTGGGTAAGGGCTTTGTGCACACAACTGCAACAGCCACAATGAGCGGAGATGTTCAGCTCTGAGCATGGCACAGGACATTTGATTGTCCCCAGAAGAAGCAGATGGGAAACAGTGTGATAAGTGACTGGTGTTTCCAAATGTCAGCAGCTGGTCGATGGCTTTCCCTCGTGAAGTGTTTGTACAGTGCTGGGAGCCCTGGGACCTTGGTCTGTGCTGGGGTTCCTGGGGCCGCTGCTGGCAGCCCACGGGTGAACCTTCTGGAGTGGCAGGTCTCGCAGGGACGAGCGCTTACCCTGCAGTGTCACAGCAGAGCATCTGCAGGCACAAGCCAAGGGGGAAGGCTTGGTGCATGAGGCTCAGTGCCAGCTGGAGCCTTCAGAGCTGCTGGCGTTAAAAGCTGAGGTCTCCTTGCTTTTGCTTTTTTTTTTTCCTGCACCCAACCTACGAGGTCTGACAAATGTCCTTTTTCCTTTGTGAAGGTCAGGGACTCCCTCTTGCAGGCTGTTGTGTCCTTTTTGCTACTTGGGCCACCTCAGTCATTACGTGCAGGTTTGACCACTCGCAGTCTCACATTAGCTGCGAGTCCAGAACACCGATGCCCTTTTCTTTGCAGGGAGAGATAAAAGAGAAAATCCTTGTGGCCCTTCTCTAAAGAAGGGCAGAGGGTCTAGGACACCTGATACAAGTCACATCCTCAGCAGCAGAGGACAGCAGCTCACAGCTTCATTATCCTGGTGCTGGAGTCAACTCGCTAACGAGGCTGGCACTCCCAGAGCTGCCAGTGACATCCTCCTCCCCTGTCACTCCAGCTGCTCCTTCTGATGAAAATTATAGCAGGGAATTGACCCTCGAAGCTATGCTCACAGCCCCAGAGTGCATTTTTTCTCTGACAGCCCATGTCCTGCTCCCACCACCATCCTCAGCCAGGCGTGTGGCTGCGGCAGCCCTGTCCCCACGCTCCATCCTCGTGAGCGGCAGAGTTTATTAATTGATCCGTGTTGCAGCAGGATGGGGGGGCAGAGGAGGGAACGGGCGTGCGCAGAGGCAGCGATAGCATCTGCTTTGTACCAGGCAGCAAGCAGCGGGGTTATTGTTTGTTAATAGATTGCTTTTGAAAAGCTGCTCGTATGGGACCAGGCGAGTTTCAGAGGTAATTAAAACTCTGTCTATGCAAAAGGCAGGATCTGATTATTTCCTTTCCAGAGCAGGCAGATTAAACCAGGAAGGTTTATTTCCCCACTTCTAAGAGCACAGAGTTGCTTTGAATGAAGTTCATAATATGGCATATAACAAATAAAAGTCTTCAACTTCTCTTTTTTTTTAAAAACAACTTTTTTTAAAAAAAAACCCAACCATATTCCTCCTTGATTCTTCCTTGGATTTAAACAGTTCCTATAAAGCAGAGCACAATGCACCTATGGAGTACTGTTACTCCAAAGCTCATTTCTTACCTTCTAATCCTGCTTACTCTCACCTTAAAGGCTTTTCTGCACCAGAACTCCATCCTACCTGAAACAGAAAGGCCATGGTAGGTTGGTAAAGAGGCTCAGAAATAGTAGCAAAGTCTCCCTATGATCTCTCTTTAATAAAAGGAAGGAAATCAAGTACATTAAAGGTAATCAGGAGATTTTTAGAACCAGGTTGATGTCTGTAATCTCAAAGCCTGGCTTTGAGGTTGTGGTGTTGCTCGTGGGATTTGGTCTCTGCACCACTCTTGGCTTTAGGCTCTGCCTGTTCTACACATTTAAAAGAGTTGACCTTTGTGGAGCTTCAGGGAAGAAAATAGGGCAGAGATTCAGAAATCTGCAAAGGAGAAGGGTGAGGGGTGGAAGAAAAGGATGACTTTATTATCTGAGATTATTGGTGGTGTTCATGTAGTTTCCTCATCTGACACCCAGCTGAAACCCTGAAGGAGTTACCTTGGCTGGGAGATGTTGGGTAGCAGGACTGGCCAGGTGGGTGAGCACTGGCTTGTAGCTGGAAGGAAACATGTCCCATGGAGCAGCAACAAAGCACAAGGAGACTTCCTGGTGCTTGGGAATGGTTCTGCAGTGCCTCTGAGATAGAGACAAGTATCTGCAGTGTCTACTGGCTCAGTCCAGCCTCAGTTGTTGTGCACTGTGATGGGAGCCCATGCATGTTCAAGAGGAGTTGGCCACCTAACACCATTCTGATCTGGGGGGCAAAAGCCCTTTGCAAGCTCTGTGTCAGGTCTGCATGGGAGAGCATAGGTGCCTCCTTCAGAGTGCGTCCTGCCTGGCTGCTGCTGGATCTCACTGCCTTTCTGCAATAAATAATGGTCAATAATAGTGAATACACCGGGCTCTGATGGACAGCCCTGAGGGACTGAGCAGCCTGAAGGACTCAGAGGAACATGGTCAGTAGGAGGGGGGAGGGGGGAAAACCTTAAGAAAAATAAAACCAGTAGCTTAAGCTGTTTTTCCTGGCTGCATTCAGCAGCTTGGAGACCAGGAGGGTTTGCCTGCAAATTCGAGGCAAAGTTGCCAGCTGAGTTGATGCCCAAGCAGACCAGCTGACTGCAGTGGATTTACAGAGGTGGAGTGGAGATCTGGGCACAGACCTTCATCTCCTGGGTACTGAAGCCTGTCAGCAGCTGTAGTTTTTTAGCTGAAAAACGATATGGAATGAAGGACTGTTTTATGCAGGGACACTTCAGCAGCATCGTGATTGCTGTCCCTCCTTCCATGCCAAGGTCAGTGGGGTTTGTGCAGCTCAGGTGGTTGATTCTCACCTGCTGTCAGGTGTATAACAGCAGTCTGGGTCACATGAGTTCCTGAGGTCTCAGTCCTATTCCTTGTGAAAAAAAAGATCTTACTTTCAGAGCTGTGGGGCAGCAGTACCAGCAGAAAAGGACCAAAGACTGACCATAATGGGACCATAAACCTTTCCCACCTCTTCTTCACCTGTGGGCTGTGTGTACCCTCCAAGCTCTGTAACACAGATTACATGAGTCCTAAATTAGGAGTCACCCTTGCAAACCCTGTCCTCTGGTCCAGCGAGGGCACGCTCCATTGCCCAGGCTCTTTTTGCAGGGCTGAATGTCTTTTCTGAAAGAGGTGACTTGATGCAGAAATTACAGGGTGAAATGACACGGCCCTTGTTTCATAATGGATGGAACTAGCTGATCATAACAGTCCTTTCTGCTGTAAAATCTGTCTAGCATATGTAATGCACTCATATATTTTATGAGTGCACGGGTCTCTTCGCGTGTGCTTAAACCGAGCACATGTGTGCATGCATACACATATTTTATTGCTGATAGGAAATGAAACCTCAGATTAAAAGACATTAACAAAGATAAAAAGTAACAGAATCTAATTTCAATTGTCTGTGGCAGAAACCCAATTTTCAAATGATAATTACAATAATTAAAAATTCCCTTATCAACCGAGACAAAAATGCTGCACGTTGGCAGGCAGAGACACTGAACGAGGCAAGAACGGGCTCCTCGGTGCTGGAATCAATTTTCAGAAGTTCAAACAAGCCCAAAACAATTCCAGTTTGGTTGCACTTTTTCCTCCCAGGGGAAGAAGAGACTTTCCCTACGCATGTACACGTATCTTATTTTTTTGTTGTTGATTGTTGGGTTTTTGCCCCACTCCTTTATCCACAAGGTCACATTAGCTGGAATGGAAATGAAAATCTCATGTAAACAGAACTATTTTGCTGTAGAAGTGTAGTATGGGGAAAGTTCAAAAACATATCAGGCCTTCCCAGTTTGGGCTTTACTTCTAATTATGGATTATCTTATTTAGAATTAACAAATGTACATGCTCAGCTTTTGGAGAATTTGCCAGGGAAGGCTCTCAAAGCTCTTTGTGCTGAGCCGTCGTGAACTTGCATTCTTCTGCCATTGTCCTCGTTGTACCACTGGGGAGGTCATGAACAAAAACTGAAGTCTAATTAAAAAAAATAATTCCAGATGGACATCTCGAAAATGAATTTGAGAAATCTCAGTTTTCTGTGCAAACAGTTTCCAGAGGTAACAGACTGCAAAATTTGAGGCTCAAGCTTTTATTTTCGTGGAATAAAAATATATTGTATGGTTTGCTGTTTTTTTAACAGCATTGTGCACAAACTAACAGGCATCCAGGCCCAAGCTTGTCAAGCTCAGTGACGCTCTCAGAGAGATGGGACTTCAAAAAGATCTTATTCTTCAGCCTTAGCAGTTCACAGGGAGTGGAAGATGGGAGAATCACTTGTGATGGTGCAGAGCTTTGCTTTCTGCAGGATGCTCAGTGAAGGTCTTCAGGGAAGTTCTGACTTCAGCCTGATGGAGTTACTGCCTTGTCATGAACACTGGGTCCAACATGATGTATTTATGAGGAGGTGACAATGGTCAGTGCATGGCAAGTGTATTAGCACTCTTTAAGCAGTTTTAATTGTACCTAATTAGTACAGAGCATCCCCAAGCAGGAAGTTTGGCTCTGAAATTCTTTCCAAATGTCTTCATTGATGTGTTATTTGACTTCAGGTTTTAAGACAAGCTGACTTCATTTTGAGGTCTTTTATTTGTGGGGACTGGCATTTCTCACATTTTTCTTATGATACAGTGAATTCATCCTTTCCCCTGAGTAAATGTTTGCACTATCAGTTCCATATTCTGCAGGCTGGCACGTCATACAGTGACTTACTGCTCTTTCTCCTGCTGCCATCTAACTGGCTCAGGAAAATCCTACAGAAAGGATCTCAATCCATATTGCATGGGTTATTAGTGTAACTGCTCTAAACCCACCGTAGTTTCATTGTGGTTGGATTCTATATGAATAGGATTTTTGCTGCTGGCATGATTCATGTTACAGTCAATGAGAATTTTATTTTTCAGTGCATGTATAGGAAGTCTGTGAAGTCAGGCAGAAGACTGTGATACCCTGGTTGTTTCCTTCCTGGTTTTGAGAAAAGTTGTGAAATCAGGAGAGGAAAAGAAGGGGAAAACCGATTGCTGGATTGAAGGTGGGGTAGATCCAGCTTCATGCAGATCAATGAAGTGGGGACTTGTTCTGCCAGTGTTTTTTCTTGTTGGCTTTTTCTCCCCTAGAGATGGTAGGACACATCACAGCCATAATTTTCCATCCACCTGGAGCAAAAACTTCTGCAGTGTGTGACTGAGAGCCACCAGCTGAGGGCACAGCCATAAGGGGAAGCCAGCAGGAGCAGAGAGGGCTTGAAGCAACCAGAGTTTCCCTAGATGTATTGCTGTTAGAAACTTTTAATTCAGGCTTCCCCAGATCTCATCTCAGTGGCTTGTGATACCAAGCCCCAGGATAACAGTGGAGGTTGTGCCTTCAGAAAGGAGTGAGTCCTCCATTAGTGCAGAAGAGCTTTTGTACCATTTAATGATTTTGACTATTTTTTCCATGGTAGCAGAGCTTGTACACCACTTGTACCCAAAAAGGGCTTGTATTTCTCTTCCATTAAGGAAGGCATGATGGATCTGCAGAGCTGGCTGCACGCAGCAGCAGCCTCCCAGTTGGGTGATGCAGCCAAGGCCATCATAAACTTCAGTTACACGGGTTGTCCCTCTTGGGAAAGTCTCAAGTCACCGCAGCCTGAATGCCAGCTTTGACATCTCCCTGCTCCCTCTCAGCAGCCCCAAGGTGAGAGGGACAAGCATGAGTGAGCCCAGCCCTGCCAAGCCATGCAGCTCCAGTAACCACCCGCTCCGCTGGCGCCGTGCAGAATTGACGTCTTGGTGGGAGCAGCCTTGTCAGAGGGGGCAGAGCTCAGGGTGACCTCAATTTCTCAGCTCCGGTATTCAATTATTTCTGCAAGGAAAAGAATCTTTATAATTTAATAATGGCTGAGACACTCCAAATTATTCATCAGCACAGGAAGGGAGTTGCTGAGATGCATGGAAAGGATGTGGTTGGTGTTGGGGGGGGTAATGCAGTCAGATCCCAGCTGAAGGGAGACCTTTGTCTGCTTCACCTAAGGCCCCTTCTGCACAGGCAAAACCTCTTTCTGGGGTCTCATCTAGCCATGCAACTGGAGAAAGACTTTTTTCCTGCAGGTGTCTTGTGTTTAAGCTGGTGAACTAATTTTTAGGAGGAACTTAGGTGATAACTGAACCTGACCCTATTGATGTGTTCTTGTGGGTGTTACAGGGTGGGGATGCACACTAGGTTAGGTGGTAGGGCTCTTCCCTGTGGGGTCATATAACCTATATCCAGACTGCCAGTGCCTCTGTTGGGTTTTTTTCTTGCTAGAGATCCTGGCTGTAAGCTGCTTCTGCCGTGAAGGTGTCACTGGGTTGCACAAGCAGCTCTGACCCACGCTTTTCCCCCCAGTTGGCAATAATAAGCCTCCCAATTTTCAGGCAGTGAGATGTAGGGGTTCCACCTGGAGCTCCTCTCAGTGGTATTTGTGTGGCAGAGCAGTGGTGTGCTGAGACACTGCTGAATTGGTGTGAACCCGTGCTGATATAAGTGTGCCCCCCCCAACCCACACAGTGCAAACAATGTTTTTCCACTCAAGTCAAAAGGTGAACCTGCAAAAAGCTGGAAGCTGTTTTGTGAAAGTGCCATACCTTCGTGTTTGAAAAGAAAAAGCATCCTTGCTTGCATATTTAATTGCTAAATTATCATATAAATGTCACATTACTTAGGATGCCAGAACTCACTGATGTTTTAAATGTTTCCATGTTTTAGTTCCTTGCAAGTCAACCTTTGCAAACATAATTACAAGGGGAAAAAATCATGGATGGCATTTTCTTTACCATGTTTGGAGCTGAAGGGCCCTTCCCGAGACTCACAGAAATTTTTAACTGATTTTTGTAGTGATAGCAGTTCTTTCTGCTGCTCCTCACTGGGATAAGATGGATTGCTGTCAGCGAAAACCGTGGTGCAGCCACAACAGAACACGTTTGCGTATTTGGGTTAGTTCTGCAAAATTATTTCTGCAAAATAACCCAGAAATAAACAGAAAAGCCCATGCAGAGTTGAAAACCTTGGAGAGGCTTCATGCAAAACAGCTTTCCACTTCAACATTTCCTTCAATTTTATTGTAAAAGCAGCTGTTGAAAAAAAAAGATCAAAATTTGAGCTGGCACAGAGTGGTTTTTGACACTTCCAGTGCATTGAGAACTGCATGCTTTCAAGTCAATCTAATATTTATATTTATTTTAAGACTTGCAAATATGCCCTTGCTGATGCCTCTCTGTTTCTCTGAACACCAGACCTGCAGGTCTGCAGTCCTCAGGACCTGCATGTACCACCCTTCTACTGTGCTAGAGAGAGACCCAGCAGCTGGCTGCATTCATGAGCTATGGAAGTCTTTCAATGACTGTCCTGCTCCCTTAACTCCTCTTTCCCAAAGGCTTGGGACACCTCTTGGTGCTCATTCTTCCATCCCTTCAATAAGAGTAATGGATCAGATGCCTGCAAAAGGGACATGAGATCCCTCTGTCCTGAGGAAGTCCAGCCAGCTCCACGCAGGTCTGGTGGAAAGGACAGTCTTTAGCCCCTCTGATGCTGTTTGGAGCATAGAGGGACATGCTTCAGTCCTTGATGTACAAGAAAAGAGCTGGGGGATGATGTGGTTTACATCCGTGGCTGACAGTGCCGTTTTGGCAGCTGCGTCTCCGGAGCAGCAGATATTTCTGTCGCCTCTTCAGCGGTATGTCTATGCACATCCCATCCCCTCTTTGTGAAGAGATGGAGAATAGGAGAGAGGAGGATGCTCTCCCAAAATCCCATAGAGAGGCAGGTCTGGAAATCAGGTCCTGGTGCTGTGGGTGGATGCATGAGAATCACAGCACAGCCTCGGTGGGAAGAGACCTCTGTGCTCACCCAGTCCACCCATTAACCCAGCACTGCCCAGTCCCCACTGCCCCATGTCCCTCAGCACCACACCTCCACGGCTCTGAAATCCCTCCAGGGATGGGGGAAGCAGCAGTTTGTGCTGCCCAGGGACTTCTGAGGCTGCTGTAGGGTTTTGTCCTCAACTTCAGTTTGTGTTTCCCCTGTTGAAAGCAGAGTTGTGTTTTAGTGCTGCTCTGTGCTGGTCTTCCAGAGTACCTCTCACCAGTGGTAGCTTTGGGGCTAGAGCTTCTGATTTCCAGCCTCTTGGCATAGCATAGCTGCTGCTGCTGCTAACCCTTCTCTTCCATGTACTTTCTGGTTGCAAGGTGGTAGTAGAGCACTGGCTTCTCTAACCCGTTTCCTTTGCCGTTTTTTTCCTGAATTTTTCTAGCCTGAAGCAGAGGAAAGAATCTCATATCCACTAATCCAGACGTTTAAGACTACACAGCCAAGGTTAATAATCCAGTGACATGTGAATTGCACGTACTGTAAATAATCAACATCTTTCCGTAGAGCTGCTGAAGGATTTGGAGCAGGCTAATTACAGGAATATGAAAGGGAAATGGCCCCATTGATTCAGCACGTTGCCAAACAGAAAGGCAATTTCATAAAAGACTGGGGGCAACACTCTGATGTGCAAAACTGTGTGTGTATAAAATATATGTATGTATGCAATACAGAGTTTAAGGAACAAAGATTTTTATTTCTGCTTTGATATTTTTTTTTAGTGAGGATCGTGCCTCTCAACTTCTTACTCTTAAAGAGCAAAACTAGACCAGAGTGGTGACACTCGGATTTCCAGGTGGTTTCACTCCAGTCTGTCCAACCTGCTGGGATGTGCAGAGCAGAGGCTTTGAGTGCTGGAGAGCTGGGACTTAATCCCAGACTTCTCAGGCCTTCTGGACACCTCCATCAAGGCTCTTTTTTTGTTTGTTTGGGAGTTTTGTAAGGTTTTTTTTTCCTTTCCCTCCTGCATCTTGTTGAACCCCCTGTAATCTCAAATCACTTTGCCTCTGCTTGAATGCCTTCCCTTGCTGGGGTGAGAGCAAGGACCTCTAGCAAAGGGCTGCTTGCTCACTCTGCCCCTGCCCAGACTCAGCTGGCCAGACCCTGACATAAACCAGTGCAGCACCAGTATGGAGCAAGTCCTCCAGCCTCAGCCCCTGAGCAGAGCCCATACCCAGCCTAGGGCAGGACAAGGAGCTGGGAGCCAATCCCTCCTGTGGGACCATGTCAGAGGGGACAGGACCCCCAGCTATGGGGTGAAATGAGGTGATGGGGCCCCTGTTGCTCTCACTTCATCCCTGGAGGTCCTTTAGGTCAGCCAGCTGGGAAGGGCTCGGGGCTGTGCCCTGGGCTCAGGTTCCAAGGGTCTGCCAGGCATCATTCAGAAGAGTAAAATGCCTTCATTAATGAAGCACTTAAGACTGCAGAGCCTGGAGGGAGAAAACTATGTCTATATATAGGAACAAGCACTCTAAGAGCTGAGAAAGGGAATATGTCTGCTAGAAAATGCCAGCTATTGACTGCTGAGATGTGGTGGACACAGGGAGGGTCAGACCCTGACTGCTGATTTAAACTGTGAGAGCAGGGAAGGACCAGTGCTGGTGTACTGTGGTGTTTCCAGCCCCACAAAAAAGAGCTTGCTAAAGAAATCAATGGCAATAACATAGGGAAGGAAAGGACCCAGCCACCTTCAATCTGGTGTCCCCAACCTCTGGGTTCAGTTGCATCCCCCTGACAATGGGTTTGTGTCTTGGCCAGGCTTGAGCAATGTGGGACTGTGCAGCTGTAGCTCTGCATTCTCAGATTCCTGAGATAGGGTCCATAAATGTGGCTAATTATTGCCTAATGAATAATACATCTTTGTGGAAATCTCATTTATAAAAATGCTGCATTATATTTATCTTTTTTTCCCTCTTCCAAGCAGAATGTGTGATGTTCCTCCAAAAGATGATGTACAGAGCTTGTGTTCACTCATTCTAGCAACCAAGCTTTGTGCAGCACTGCAAGGGCAAGCTGCTGTGAGGTCCATCTCTTGATGCTGTAGTGATCTGCTCCCTCTCAGTGCAGAGCTACAGCTCCCAGAGTGGGGGACTGCCTCTGCAGCCCATCCCTCTACAACAGGGCAAGCAAGAGGCGTGTGGTTGCCCTCAGGATTTATATTGGATTATGGACATAATGGAGCCCTGACATTTCAACCAAGAGCTGAGACATTTTCAGCTGTGTGCAGGGAAAATTAAGGTCTTTGCACTTTCCAGCAATGATATTGCAAAGAGTAGGAAGCCACGTGAGATTTGTTGTGGCCCAAAAACTGTGTGCAAACTTCACACTTCCTTTTGCAGTTTCCATTTTTAACTGTCTGTCAATCCAAAGTGCTTGTATGAAATGGGGGGGAAGCAAGAAAGAGGAGAGCTGGAGAAATAAACCTTGCAAACCTACACACCTCTTACTTGGGCCTTTTCTATTCCTTTGCAACTCCACCAACGTCACTGGAGGCACATCTGAGTTCCACAGGTCTGGGTGAGAGCATGGGGCACCAGTCCTTACAACCCAACACAGGTTCTTGTAGGAGGAAAAGAAAAAAAATTCCTCAAACGAGCCACAGAAGCTCATGTAAGGCCAAAAATGATGCTAGGCTTGGTAGAAAACCAGAGTATTTTTGCTCATGCCTATTTCTATTCATATTATTACTGTAAAAGCCTCTTAATTACTGGAAGGAATCTTCTGATGGGTCTTTTGGTGGAATGCTGCATTGTTAGCTGCATTTGTAAAGAGGGAGTTATTTTATGAGCAATCTGAAATCTATTATAGAAAAGTTCTTTGAAATAAAGAGAGATGGAGGTGGAGACAGCCAGAGCTTTGTGTGATTGTCCTCTTTCTGCTATTTGATGCTCTGATGCCGTCAGAGACTTTGGTGCTATTGTTCAGAAGGTAGTAGCATGTGATTTATTTTTTTTTCACATTTGCTTCATGATCTAAGTTCTGATGGGTCCTTTGATCCTGCAGGTGTTCTCCACTCCAACGTGCTCTTCTGCTGGTTCAGCTTAACTTCATTCTGCCCGTTGCTCTGGCTTTGTCTGACCCTGTGCTCCTCTGGGAAGCTGTGTGGCCAGGGGATGTACCTCCCTGAGGTCAACCAAGGCATTAAGAAGTTGTTTCTCTCCCAAAAAATGTTGTCTTGTAACTGTCAACCCCAAGTGTTTCATGTTTTACTTATTTTGTTCACACACACCCCAGACCTCTACTTTGGGGGACAGAGGCAAAGCCAAGCAGTTCTGGTCTTTCCAGAGTTTTCACCAGTGCTGATTCAGGAGTTACCTTAGCAAGGAGCAGAGAAGAAGGGTGAAGAATACCCTTGCACAGCCCCTCCAGGAGCTCTTAGCTGGGGTGTGGAGCCCAGATCCCATCCCTTCCCCTCTTCCCACTGGCCTGGAGCCTGAGCAGCCTTGTGGGTTTGCACAAGACAGGAGCCATCTCGTGTAACTCAGCTTTTCAGCTGCTGTAACTTATGTCATGCTTTCATCTGGGATGACAGAGAAGAAATGACCCTCTGGAGCCCTTGCCTTCTGCTTTCAGGGAGCCTCTTCTGCACCTTTGGCTTTGCAGTCTCAGTTGCAAACTGATCTTTTTGCCTCTGCACAAAATGATCTCACGTGGAAGTGTGGAGGGATGGGGTTTGGGGGGTCAGGGCTAAGTCTAAGAGAAGACACCCTTGCAAAAATGAGAGACAGCCAGCTAGGCAGAGCATCCACAGCATTGTGTACAGGTCAGGATGGGAGCCTGGTCCAGCCAGGAGGCAAGAGTAGCACAGATATGAATTGCAAAGAGAAGGAAACTTTGATTTTTCTGTCAGCTGGTGTGGTCTGCACTCCTGGCACCCTGCTGATAAGCTTGTCTTAATGGCAATGGGATACAAAGCTATATTGACTGCGTTTCCAGGCTGCCTGGCTCAAAGGGAAAGCTCTGTGTTCCTCAAGGTTTATGAGTTGAAGCTGTCAAGCACCGAGGGGGGAGAGGGGGCAAGCCATGATGGATTCATTCTTCTCCCTTATCCGGTGGCTGCACTGCACTTTCTGCAAATATCAGCATCTTGAAACAGTGCAGAGAGAGGCAGAGGGGAAGGAGCGAGCCCAGATAAATCGCCAGGCTTTGCAAGGCTTTATTGCACCTGACGACAGCATCTGAAAGGGTCTTTATTTTTCTCTCTCTACTTGACTCTGCTGTTAGGCATTCTCCTCACCTTCCTTCTGTCCTGTTCCCACACTTCCTTGTTCGTTATTACCATTAACTATTAATTAGGAGGCTTAGTTATGGGTCAGAATTCACTTGAGCTTAGTGGCACAGAAATTCAGAGTATTTCATCTGTGTGTTTCCTCCTTCCTTCTGCCCTCTGTATCATCATCTCCCATCCCCAAAGCATCTCTCGGGGCCCTGCACCACCTTGAGGTGCCTTCTCCTGAATCCAGGAGCTGCCTGTGTCTGTGAGATGCCCTCACTTGGGGTCATGGCACAGGCAGGAATTGGGAACGGGGCTGTTCAAGGCTGAGCTTGGGCAGCAGGAGACAGACAAAGGTTTTACAAATCACAGATCAGGCCAGCTCAGCTTTAGAAAACAGTCTGCGTGGGCTTCGGTTCATCCTGTCTGTCTTTTTTGAGTCTTAAACATTTCAAATAGTCACAGGACTGAAGGAGAAAATCCTTTAACAGGAATAGGTATAAAAGCTGTGATGTCAGGAGCCTTTCAGCACTGCTGTGAACTGGGGCAGGAACTCAGCGAGTGGTGGGGGTGATGATCCCTCCTGGATGAAGCAGCGTGGCCCTCAAGGGACTGATGAGGACAGGAGACACAACAGGAACAAAAACCCCAGGAGCTGCTGTCTCTGCACCCTGGGGAGGGAAGGGTGAAGGCAAACACACAGCTACAAAAGCCTTTAAAGCTGCTGCTGTGAGCACCAACCTGCCTTTGTAGGACTCTCAGCTCAGTTACACAACTGGGGTGGATTTATGTTTTCCAGGGATGGATCCAGACTAGAAATCCTAAACAAAATTAGTTATTTTGAAGCCTTTTTTTTTTTCTTTTTGCTTGGGGAGATGGGTGTGCTGTGTGGTGCTGTGCTCTGGGGAGGGTCACAGGGGCTTGGGGGCTTCGCTGCAGCACACAAATCACCTACAGCTTCTGCCTTGCTTTGTTACTGGAGGAGGATTGGAGGCAGATTAAATGGATTAGGGTCTGGTGTATGAGATACCTGAAGAAAAAAACCACAACAGGAAAGGAAAAAGGACCCAAATCTGCAAAATGGGTTCTGTTGTCTTCACGGAGTTTCCAGCTCTGATTGTCACTGGGGTTTCTGTTACAGACAAAACAGCCCTAATGAAATCACACTCCAGTCTGTTGAAATGCTATCCCTGTCTGAAAGGAAAGGTGATCCCTTTTCCTGGAGCCCAGCTGCACAGAATCTCCAAGGGAAGTGGAGAAAACATGAAAACGTAAGGATGGGTTTTACCACCCTGAGAGCAGCTGGCACAGAGCAAGCCTGAGGCTGGAGCTGCGAGGAGGTCCGAGCTGTTTGTTTCCTGTGAGGTCTCGTGGGGTGGCTTGGCATTGCTCAGCAGGATGGCAGGAGCCAGTCCCAGTGCCAGGTTTGCTGGTGGCCAGTCCAGGTCCATCATTTTTGGCTGCCTGGATCTGTCCTTTGTAAAACACGAGAGGCTCTGAAGCAGTTTTGAAATTTTGTAGGCAGGATTAGCGAGGGGGAAACGCTTTTCATTTGGCTTGATTAACATGAACTGTGAATTTTCTCATTGGCTGTTTCCTGTAAATCTGTTTCCTCTTGCTTCTTCTTTTTTTAAAGGAAAAAAAAAAAAAAAAGTGGAATATAACCCCAGCAAATCCACTTTAACATATGTAAATCCATCTCTGCCATCTAACTCAGCAAAAAGCTTAAGCTCAAGTTAGAGTGGCTCCAAAATCAGACCTTTTCCTTACCCCCTCTTACACTCAGAAATCTCCTGACGGGTTTTATTAATCAGCACAAAGGACGTGCCTTAATACAAACACCCCTAAATACAGCTTGTGAGAGCTGCCAGGGCCCTGGGCACAGCTCCCCCATTGCAGCCAGGTCTGAGCCTCCTGCTTTTGCACACAGCAGTGATTTATCCCAGGCAGCAGCATCACTGGTGCTGCCTTCAGGAGGCAAAGTGAGAGCAGGGTACATGAGACCTTTGAGAGGAGCTGGTGGGCCAGCGTGGCAGGTGGGTGTAAAGCCCCCAGAACTCATGCAAGGCAATGGAGCTCACCTGATTTACACCATGAGAGCATACAGCCCCCAGCACATGATACCAGATGGCATTTTATAAGCACAGGGATTATTTAGGAGTGTGGCTATTACGCCAGTACTAATGAATTACAAATAACTCCTTCAGGAAAGACCCTTTGCTGACTAAGAAACATGTCCCCAAGATAAACTAACTGTTAGGGTTTAAAGGGTCAGCAATTTTTTAAAAATATATTTTATTCCTAGTAAGTTAAAGGAGCCCAGAAATATCCCACTTGCCTCATTAGCAAATATTACCCAATTTTTCTTTCACAGTGTAGCAGGGGGGACGAAAAGCGCATAAAATAAACACCTGGCAGGAGTGCATAATCTGCATAAATTCGAGTGGTTACACTCCTGACAGAAAACCAAACCAAAATGAGACTTTTCGAAGCTGGCAATGAGACCTCAGTGAGGATTTGTTGTCATGCAGAGAGCGCATGGCTGGGATTTTGAAGAGTAGCCCTGCAGATCCCAGTGCTTCGTCCCCTCTGGGTGGATGGGACAGCTGATGCAGCTCCTCCAGCTTTTCCAGGCACAAGCCACAGGTGAAATGGGGCCAGTCCCACCTCCACAGGCTGCTGCTGCCAGGGCTGAGTAGCAGCGTTGCGTGGTAGTTGGAGGTCTCCTCCAGGGTGGTGTCCACAGGCAGGAGGTTTGGTGCTCGTTGGGCACACGTGTGATGTGTGCCCCTGTTGTGCTACTTCACATTGTGGGTGGTTTGTTGGTTTGGGCTCTGATGATGGGTCACCATGCATTTTTTGCTTATAGTATTCTCCTTCCTTGGGTCTTTCAGGATGACCATCTCCCCAGCTGGTGCCATTTCTCCATCAGCATCCAGGACCACAGTGACCAAGCGAGCACACCTACGTGCTGCATTGGTTTGCTGTGGCCAGCTAGCTGTGCCAGGCAGGAGTTATGGTAGGACCACCACAGGAGGGACAGGGCATGTGATATTTTCTCCACTCTCCCCTGCATTTTAGCCCTGACAGAAGGTTTCTACTGTATCATTCACCCTCTGGCACAAGAACCCTCTCGTTTCCCAGGGAAAATGATTTGTCACGCTATTTATGCAAATTGGCATCAAACAACCTCTTGACATAATCTAGTGTGTCTGTCTGTTTTCAAGCTTTCTGTTGCCTGGCAGGTGGGTGTTGCACATTAGGAGATAACTCACACCATCTCACCCCATCCTGTTCTCTGAACTGAACGATATTTGATGTCTTCCTACACCAGTGCCGTGCTGGAGACCAGACTGCATCAGCCCTTCCCACTGGCAGGTTGGCTCTCTTCAGGTTCCTATATTTCCCTTACTTTTCCAGTGGATGGAGAGGTAAAAAGGAGTTGGAGAGATGGGGAAAGGTATATAATATGTGGGAGGTGGCAAGAGGAGAAAAAGATTGATCTGCAAGGCCAGACAAGGTGAGCCCTGTGAGCTCCTGGAGGAGAAGAGCCTGGGGTAGATGCCCACCCTCTCCCCGTGCTGGTAGCTCATTGCACAGTCAGAGCACTCCCAGAGGAGTGACAGCCATAAACTGTGCTGGTCCTGGGTGTAAGATAAAATGCTTTCTGCAGGCAAATGGTTGGGCAGGTTAGGACAGAGCTGGGAAATGGTGTCCCTGTTGCAGCTGCTGAGGATCTCCAGGTGCTGCAGGAATCTGCAGGCAGGAGCTTTGCTGCCTCTTTGCACCAGCTGAGTTCCCTGGAGGGAATTGGAAGCCTTTTCTTTTAAAATATGTTTTTCCATTAGGAAGGGGAAGAGCCAAGGGGGACAGTCCCAGGGCAGACTGGGGAGGAGCCCTCGCCACACCAGGAGCTTTCATGGCTTTCTCCAGGTTTTCTGTTATGCTCAGTTACCTCCAAATTAAGCCCACTCTGAGATGCCTTGATAGTATGAGGGGAGGAAAAAATGCAGAGGGATAGTCCCTAAAATGGGGGAGGGGGAAAGTGTGTTAGTAAATTTTTAATGCTCAATTAATTTAAGGTGCCAAACAACATATCTGCAACAGAGCTGCTCTCATCAGAATAATAGAAAATGCATGTTCACAGGCATAAATTATTGATAAGGGTTAAGAGGGCCATAGCTATTTGGGGTGGTGTGTCATGTTGCTCCTTCCCCTTGTACATCTAGTTTTCTTTCATTCACTTTTTTCATCTTTGAAGCCCAGTGTTTTAAATCACCCCATCCCTCAGCTGTGCCTTTCCTGCTGACAGTTTCACCCTAGGACTGCCTGGTTTATTTTCTCCCCCAAGAAAAGGTCCCATTCAAGGTGTCAGAGTGCAAACCAACATATTAACAGCCCAAAATATAACAAATCCAACAGCCTGATGTATTTCAGCGAAAGTCTGGAGGCTGCATTTAAGATTATGCATTGAGGCAGAGGTATATACACCTTAGAAACCAGAGGAGATTGCTTTTTTAATCTTTGGTCTCCAACCAAGAAAGCTAGAAACCAGTAAGAAAAGAAAAAGGAGTGCTGAGATTGTGTCAAAACTGCAGACTCAGACTTGAATTTTTAAAACCCTCATGGAAAAAAATGGCAATAATTTTTTTGCAGCAAAATTGGGAATGATCACTTAGAGATCATATCCCAAAGGACCTTGTCACTCACTGGGCTTTGGAAACCACTAATTATTGAACACCCCTGGAGGATCCTAGCTGTAGTTTTATGTATTTCTCTGCAAATGCCCCATAGGTTGGGGTCCTTCAGGACTGCAGTCACCTCTGGGCTATGTCTTTATTTTTGCTGCTTTAGGCATGATGTTTTCCTTCAGCTTTGGTCCATCCTCTAGCTTCTCATCTACCAATAAGAAAGTTAGGGCAAGGCAAGGAGACAACAGGAGCAGCCCAATTATTCATTTGTGGCAGACTTCAAAGGACCACATCAAGGTTGGACTTTGAGGAAGGAGAGAAATGGAGTTTGCTGGTGTCTTGGTGACCTCAGTGAGGAAGAGGATGTAGGAACATTCTCTACCTCCGGGGTTTTTTCCAGGCTCACCCCAGATGGGATCATACAACGACAAGAAAATACGTCCCAAAACAACATCACAAAATCAAGTGGCCAAAGTGATGATGTGTGAATCCAGCAGTCAGGAGCAGCTGCCAGTTGCAACCACCACAACCCTCTCCTCACCCACCACCATTTTGCTGTGATTGTTTTGTGTTTCTTCTTCCAGGCAGCAAAAAAACTCCTCCTAATTGTGGCTTCTTCGAGGCAGGGAAAGAAGGTTGATTTGTTCTCCCCGCATCCAAAAATCCATATTTGAACAAAGAGTCAGAAAAGTTCATGTACAGAAGCATCGTCTTGCAATTAATCATAAAAACTAGCATAATGCAGCAAAGATTACTTAGCAAGAATGAACACCCACTCTGTTCTGTCTTCTTTTTATCATGATTTGGACAATTTTCAAGAGTTAATAGGTAAAGCCTAGTTTTCAATAGCTCTGACTTTTTTTTTTCCCCCTTTATTTTCAGAAACTCTTCTTTTCTCAATTATTACACATCCCAGTAGGTATTAGGCATTAATGGTTGTTCTCACATCATTTGCTGGGTCCATATTTGCAAAGCAACGTAGGCAGTTGGTGGCAAATTTGAGTGCTCCTGACCCATGTGTTGGAGGCAAACTCTGCAAGTGTACAGTGCTACTGAGTGATTAAGTATGTGGATCAACACCAGGTGACCCAAAATAGATGTATGCAACTTGTTTGTGTTTGGTGAGGGAGGGAGAAGAAAGAAGTGGGGAAAGAGCGTGAATTTTTTGTCAAATCTGTGAAATTCAGTGCTGAGAGATATTACTGTGGCCCTGAGTGCTGCTTCTTTCCCTGAGCTGCTCTGTGGCATGCTGCAAGCTGGGCTTCCTGGGTTTTATTCATCACTTGTAAAGAGTCCAAGAAAAAAAAAAAGCCATTATTCTGGTCAGAAAGCACTTTGGCTGCAAGGCTGCATTTTTTATTATTTGTGTCTGTTGCAGTCCACAAATAATAAATAAAACCTTGGGTAATTTAGCTTTAATTATGCTCCCTGGTTTCATTGCTTTGCCATGTCCCCAGTGTGCCAGATCCATCCCCCTGTTTAGCTACTCTATCATTTCCACTGAAATGTGCATCTGATCGTTCACCCTTTGTGCCTTGGTGATGTACAACAGCCCTTCCCTTGTCTCTGCTGCCGGACTTTGGCTTTGCCTCGCCGTGCTGTGCCTTACCCCAGGCTGGAGCAGCTGCAGAGGCTGGGGGGGGACAGGGCAGGCTGGGGGAGAAACCAAGCAGAGATGCTCAGGGAGTTTGTAGTTGACCCTTCCCTTCCCTCTCTGCAGAAGACGAAGGGTTTTCAACATCAGAACCGTTTGCAGCAAAGAGTTCATCTCTGCATATCTCCCTCTTCAAAAAGGTCCAAAAGGATTATTTCAAATGTTTCCACGCATCCCTGTGTTTGAAGTGAAAATATTCTCTCTGAGGGTCAGTGTTAATTCCCATTTAGATGTTTAGCTGGAAAAGTGAAGGAAAACAGGATGGTTGACATCAGGAGAGCCGCCTGTCCCGCAGTGATACGGGCGCTCTGCACTGGCCCAGCTGGGAGAGAGGGGGTTTTGGTTGCTTCATTTTTTGGTTTCCCTGTTGCTGGTGCCTCCCTCTCTGCAGCAACGAGCTTTGCAGCTCCAGGAGAGCTAATACAGGTGGCAAAGCTCCATGTCTAACCAGAGACAGTGCAAACACCCCTGTATCTCCAGGGGATTCCCTGGATCAACTGGGGAGATTTCCACCTTTCAGGTCCACATTTGTGAATGTTTTGGGAGGTTTTTAATACCTTGGGTTTATCGACTGCAGTGAGCAGTGCTGGTCGTGGGTATCACTCCCACGTTTTCCAAGAGAAAGGCTCTGCAGTTTTCCTACTTGCAGTTAGCCATTTGGATCACCTCACTGCTTTGGGAAGATTTCCAGGTCCCCTCAACAGAGATCTCTCTGTCCCCAGCTGTGTCACCTTCCCTTCTTGGCTTTGCGAGCTGCCTTGTCACAAAGGAGCACGGCTGTCATGGTTGTTCACAGATCAAAATCCACTCTTTGATGTAAGCTGGTGTTTGAGCCATGAACTGCATTGAAAATGAGGACCGTGACCTTAAACTGGCACAAGCAACTGCCCAAAACTCAGTGGGGGAATCTGAGCCCAAGCCTGATGTCCTTGCAGCAGCCTGAACCGAGGACGAGCGTGCAGCCGCTGTAGCAGCGGCAGCTTGTGAATCAGCTGAATAGCTGGAAATTTCCATCTAGGCCACCTCTGGAGAAAGATCACAGAAGACATCCTGAAAATGCTGCCTGAGTGGTGTTTGTATGGCTTAGATGTCAACCCTGAGCAGTGGATCTGACTGTGCCACCTTGATGGAGGCAAGTGATCAGAGAGGGACCCTGGTGCTGTTTGTCCCGGGGTCCTTTTTCTGCCCTAAGAATCATAGAATAGAATCATTATGGTTGGAAGGGACCTCCAGGGTCATCAAGTCCAACCTTTATCCCATCATATTCCTCACCATTAGACCTTGTGCACAGTGAGGTTCTCACGACGTGGCACAGCACAACCACAAGGCTCAGGCAGGTGATGTGGCCAAGGTGGGGGTGGCTGATATGGGTGGCACACCCCATAAGCACCCTTGGCCGTGTGTACACTGGTCTTGGGCAGAGGTTTGTGCTTTGCCTCATGGCCATGATGATCAAGGGTTACCAGAGGGTTACCTGGCATGGGCACCCGTTCACAGGCTTTGTCCATGTCTGCCAGGGTGGGGTTTTTTCTGCACATAAAGGCTCATAGGCATATTTTGTGTGATGGGAAGACCTCAGTGCACAGCAAGTTAAGCACGAAAAGCTTCAAGGGGGACTTAATCCAAAAACAGGTGGGAAACCCCAGCTCCAACCCCACTCCCAGCTGCTTACCCCATAGACTCAGAGCAAATAGATCTGGAAAGGAATTGTCTACCCTTTGGTGTCTACCAGGCAGTGGCTGAGAACTGGGCAAAGACCCCAGGATGACTTCACAAGGCTCCCCTGGATCCAAGTTCCAGCTGGTTGTGCCATTTCCATGGGGCAGAGCCAGGACCCATCACTGCACCTATTCAGTCTGGGCACAGACTCCACCAACAAACCATGAACCTCACCTTGCCCGTGCCCAGGGCAGCAGACAGGTTGTACTGTTCAGGGTGAAAGTGCTGTGGGATAAGGACTGCCCACCACTGTGCTTCATTAGCATCAGGCCCAAACACACCCTGTTCCTGCCTGACCCTCCAGGATCATCCTAACAAATAGGTTTAGGCTGGCAACAGGATGCTCCTGAGCTGTGTACTGGGAACTGGTGTTCCCCCCTCCATGAGCTCTGTTATTGGTGTTTTCAAGGTATTATTATTCCAGCACCTCGATCTAAACAAAATGAGCCTTGAATAAACATACCAGCGAGCTCTGTTGTTCAGCGGTGCGATGCCATGCCTTTAGCAGTCAATTCCCATAAGGAGGCATCTCTTCCCCAGCCTGCTGGATATAAACCTTAAATTTACATCTCTAGTTAAACACCAGCTTCCGAGACTAAGGCTTCAGTCTCTAGTGACAATGAACAGAAACATCTCCCCCATTAAAGAATTTCATCTTTTTTTTTCTGATGAGGAACTATGCTGTGCAGGCATTTTTATAGGTTCCCACAGAGGTGGTCTAGCTGCAGCATTAAATCTTTGCCGTGTCAGGCTGAAAAGTCACTAGAGATGATGCTTAAACACCACATCCATTCCCTTGCTATTAAAAAAAATCCTTCCCTGCTGGATCACAAGTGGGAGATTAAAATCTGTACATGCTGTGCATCAAACAGGGAGGCAAAATGGTGGAGGGACCCACACCCTGGGGTTCCCTCCCTGCCACTCTCACCTACCTGCTGCATGACTGTGAGCAAGTCATTTTGCCTCCACTCCCAGGGGCTGTTTTTCTCCTCTGTTTATTGAAATGATGAATGTGTCAGAGCAGGGACTATCTATCTCCCTGTAGTGCAGAGCACCCACTCCACGACGCTCCCTCGTGCAAAACCAGTAACACCACTATGCTGCAAACTCCACATCGTATAACCCTCTCTATGGGCAGCATAAAAAAACCCCAGAAACCCAACAAAGCAAAAAAAGGATGTTGTTAAAATAACATTGCTTATTGCTTAAACAGAAAAAAAAAGCATAGTACTGCAGGATTAAAGGCTCTTTCTGTAACTCACCTGGCTTTATGGAGCACATAAGGCAGCCTGGCCACCCACTGCTCCGAGATTTCAGCAATCCAGGAGCGTGTGGGGGTGGGGGAAGTGAATTAAAGATGAAGTGGCAGCTGGAACTGTGAAGTTCCTGGCTTAATATCATTTTCAGAGGAGTTCTGTGCATTTGATAATATGCGCCGTGCACATGGTTATTTCCTTGAATTAGATAACAGTGGATAACACAATGATCCTAATCTCTCCCCCCACCTAGTTGCTTGAAACCTGGCATTACACATCGGCAACAGAGTCCCTGCTTATCTGCTCTCCCATGGCTTCCTCCGGAGCTCTCACCAGCAGCTCTCTTTATTTAGATATTGCCAAGATTGCTGCGGGTGGAAATGAGTGTCTGCTGGCAAGCGGCGGCGCCTGCAAGGTGTGAGGCTGGAGATAGTCAGCCCCGGTGCCAGGGCTGGAGACAAGCACCTGCCACCTGCAAAGGACAGATGGTCACCATGGGATTGTGAGGTGAGGGGCAAGGAGGGCACAGCCAAGGCTGTACCTCCAGAGGAAGTGCCTGCAGGAGCAGCGTTGTTGGGTGTTTCCAGAGGGAGGTTGCCTCCCACCACTGCCTGACCACGCAAGAGGATCTATCTCATGTTCTCTAGGTGGCAGCCACTTGTCCAGGACCCACTTCAAAGCACTGAGAAGCCACAAGGGTTTTTTCCTTTGGTTGCTTTTTTTCTTTTCCCCAAGTCTCACCTGGGATTCTGGCGCTGGAGCAGTGCTGTGACAATACTGCACGAAGGGCAGGACCTCCTTGGTGACCACAGCAGGACACGTTCACTCTGCCTGTCCCACTTGGGATGCTGTGGCACCCCAGATGATCCCATCCCATCATGGGGAGCCTTTGGCAGTGATGTAAATGGAAAGACCTGCATTGGAGGGCACTAGTGTGCACACCAGCTAAAGGCTGTTTGAGCTCAGGCTCTTGGGACACCTATAATGCTTCTGGTCTTGCAACAGGTCAGGGGCAGGAGGGCATTAAACATCAAGGTAAATCCTTCACAGCATCTCCTGACTGGAAAATGGGGTTCAGACACACAGTAAGTTACCAGAGACAAAATCACACAAGCTCCTCCTTGTCTTTTGGCTTAGCATGATGGGTGTGGGCAGGCGTGGGAGCTTTGCTCATCACCAGACCTCGCCAGCCCCTTCCCAGGCCCAAAGCAGCTTGCTCTCCAGATGAAGGAGGAAGGCTCTTTCTCTCTCTCTTTCTCAGGCACAAAGGGTAGCAGGATGCTGGTATTTATGTATCGTTTTTCCCTGCTGGCATTTAATGGGCGTTTTAGTAGCACAAATAGAAAATGCTGCATATTCATCTTCCATGTCACAGGCACCGAGATGGAGAGGAGTGAAGGGAGAAGCGCCTTGGGCTCATCGTACCAATCTTGTCCTCAGCAGCAATCTCGAAGATGAAGAATAATTTAATTACTGCATATCATTTTGTCTCCTTTATTTGCTCTTTGTGGCTCTCCTCCGGTGCCCGTGCCCACGCTCTGACATGGCAGAAAGGCAAATCACTGCTTGATTAAAATGCTCGGTGGACTGCCAGTCCCTGACCCACTCAGAGCCCCCGTGGAGCAGGAGAGGGGCCATAAAATATGGGCTGCATCGAGAAAGATAAAGGAATGAAATCCATTAGGCTGTCAGGGGGGTTGACTTTGCAGAGCAGCAATCTGGCCTGCCATGCAACCAGGCTGGCTGCTCCCGGGGGGCGTCGTGGAGAAGAATAAGGGGGATCACTTGTACATCACTCTGGTTCAGTTTGTTGTGAGTGTGAGCACTGAGTTCATTTGAATGAAAAAAAAAAGCAGACTGAAGCCAGTAAGTGTGATTTTTTTTCCCCACCCTCAAATATGGACTTAGAACAAGAGGAAATGGCCTGAAGTTGAACCAGGAGAGGTTCAGGCTGGATGTTAGGAAGAATTTCTTTACTGAAGGGTTATCAGGCACTGGAACAGCCTGCCCAGGGAGGTGGTGGAGTCACCATCCCTGGAAGTGTTTAAGAGATGTGTAGATGTTGTGCTTAGGGACATGGTTTAGTGGTGTTGGCAGGGCTAGGGACAAGGTTGGACTTGATGATCTTGAAGGTTTCTTCCAGCTGAAACTATTCTGTGATTCTATGGGAATCAGGATTGCTCTGTATGGGTTTGAGCTGTGTGACACGAGCACTTGGCTGTCCCATCCGGGGCCCTACACAATGCCTGAGGTAGAACAATGTGAAAAAAAAGATGTCTCCAGGGACCTGAGAACAAGGGGAGGCTCTGGGTAAAGCAGTACTTATGGCCTTGGAGAACAAGAACTAGCCACAAAGCTCAGCTCTGCGAGTTCTCTGCCATGCATAAGGCAGACAGGGGCACAAATAAAATCTGATGCTCCCTGCTTTGCCCTGAACAAGGATCCTGTGACCTTCTGCTAAATCACCCTGACTTTGAGCGCTGCAGACCTGCACAGAGATGCAGAAATTGCCCTGCAGTGGCTCAGCGAGGTCCAGCCCAGGCAGGGAGACAAGGGCAGCTAGAAGTCAGCGCAAAGCGGTCAGCCAGGAGGTGCCAGGGTAGCGTGGGTGAAAAACTGTACCCTCTGGCTGTCTCCAGCGTTTCTGAGATATGGACATGACCTGGGAGGCTCAGCAGCTTAAGCACACTTGTTTTCACAGGGTGGAGAGCACCAGAAGCAATTAACATGTTGAAAAAAGCTTCACAAAACCCCAGTGCAAGTTTGCAAGGCAGGGAAGAAGGTGATGTCCTCTGAGAACAGGACCTCCATCAGCATGTCCACAGAGGGACACTCATGGGAATGCTTTCAGTGGTCTGGAGCACAGAGCTAGAGCCAGATATCAAATGCAAATATCCCCCTTTTCTTCCACAGCATGTGATTTTCTTTCTGTCCTTAGAGTGATATAATTGTTATATTAATTCTCCTAAGAAAGTGCCAGGGAGCGAGCTCCCTGCTGCCTGGTACCGGTGAGTTAAAGGAGGCAGCAAAGCGAGCAGAGATCATTTATGCTTTTTGTCAGTGCCATTCCCTCTGAGCATCCTGGTTGTCTTAGGTAAATGTTTCGTTGCATTTTGAACACGTGGGTAATGAAACCTTATCTTCATAGTTTTGTGATGACACAGAGCTGCTCTCAATATGCCCTCAGTGAGGAGCCACTGCAACTGAGCCTCAGCAATAAACATGCAACAGGATGACTGTATGAGGTCCTGGTCTGCAGTAATTCCATCAGAAGTATGAGGCCTTGGTGAAATATCGGTCTCATTTTGTGGAGCAATGTGGAGCTAAACAAAGCAAACAGGTAGACATATCTCAATTTAGTGATGCGAGGATGATGAAAGAGGGGGCTTTGTGGCTTCCTTATGAATGTCAGGACTTGCTGAGTTTCAGACAGGGACCAGGGAGTGTGGAAAGAGATTAAATAAATGTACTACCAAGCTGTCCCCAGAGGGCTGCAGTCACAGCAGCTGGGGCAGCACTGCCTGCTCCTGCGGGCACAAGGTGCCCAGGGGACCCACGAGCTCCTGCATGTGTGGTGGGACCCATGGACTGACCCACCTGCTGCAAGCACCTGGTGAACTGGTGTGTGCCTTAGAAAGGCTGTGGGACCAGTGCCTCATCGTTAATTGCTGCAAATGGACAACAAGAAAAACAACTTGTGTGCCAAACGGTTGGTAACTGAAGTGCTGGGGTCTGAACCCCAAGCCCTGAATTAAGGTTGACATATGGGTGGTCCCCATGGTCCTTTAAGAGGAGGGGATGAGTTTGCCTTTTGGCTTTCCTCCAAGGTGCAGCCAACCTTGCAGGGAAAGCCCTTGGGTGAACAAGCCCCAGGTGCCCCCATTGGGTCAATGAGTGCCAGGTGTCTGCTGTGGGGATAAAAGCTGGGACCACTTGCAGGAAGGGTGCAGTGTCTGTGTGTGAGGTGGATGCACTTTGCAGAGTTTCCTGTTGGGGAAGGACCTCCTGACTCTCCCTGCAACTGGGCCCCAGTCAGGTTTGGCATTTGCAAATGTGGGCTTTGTGGGGAGACAATATGGGGCTATTTCTGTTGTACATGATCAGCCTATTGGCTTGGTTGTCTCCCATTTTTTTCTATGGGATACCTTGTATCTTTGTTTATTCCATCTATTATGGGTTGTGCTGTGTCATTCCTGGGATTGCTGGGGTTGATATCTATTATTTGTGATCTGACTTGTTTGTACCCCCAGTGGTCCCCCATATACTGACTCCTCTACATGCAATAGAATCTGCTTACTGGATTGTTCTTCTGCTGGCTGTGTACTTTGTGCTAGGCCTGGTGATTGGCAAAACAGCAACACCCAGAGGAGTGTGGTATTGTGTTGTAGTTGAGGATGGACTGTTATGTTAATTGGAGAGGAGAGGAAAAAAAGAAAGTGTCATTCTCTCTGAGAAGTGTGAGTTTGTGAGATGGGGAAAAGAACAGCCCACCACATACTGCAAGTTCAGATGTGGGTGTTTATTCTGCTGAGACCTCACTGGGAGGGACTGGAAGATCATTTAACCCATTCCAAGTGGCAGCTCACGTTGCAGTTCTATATGCATGCTTGCACAGCAGGAAGGCTCTAATGGCTAATTAACGCTAGCACCATGTTTGCAAACTGCCATGGCAAGAGCTCTAGCTATAGAAGTTGCACAATTATATCAACATGCAGCACATTTCTTGCCACCCAGACTCATTTTAGGCAAACACAGCCCCCAAAGCATTATTTGGACTTGCCCCACAGAAAATAAAAACTGTGCTGTCTCTACACCACATGTGAAAAATGGCTTGTGGATAATTTAAAGTGTTCTTTGGAAGCATCTGGAAATATATCTAAAAGCACTGGAAGAAGGGTAGTAAATATGTTGGATTTTATGCAGGAGAAGGCATGCAACATGCAATCAGTGCAGCTTGTTTTCTTGAACTCTGCACTGTCCTCCAAACACCAACCTGACACCCAGGTCCAAGATCTGATTTATTTATTCCCTTCCTTTCCAGAAGAATCATAGAATCACAGAATGTCAGGGGTTGGAAGGGACCTCAAAAGCTCATCCAGTCCAATCCCCCTGCCAGAGCAGGAACACCTAGGTCAGGTCACACAGGGACACATCCAGGTGGGTTTGAATGTCTCCACAGAAGGAGACTGGGGAGCCCCAAACTGGACACAGTATTCCAGGTGTTCTCACAAACAAATCCCGTGCAGAAGTTAGTATTTTAGCAGTTCTTTTGGGAGAAGACACCTTAGGAGCTGTGTGGAAGTCAGCAAAGACTGCATCCAGAGGTGTTCAGGCCGTTTGAGCACCCGGACCAGCCCCTTCATGAGAGGTTGGTTAATGCAATCCAGGCTCTCCACTACTGCACCTCATCCAGCACACATTATTAAAAGACAGCTTCCAGGAAGGCATTTAATCTTGGTCTGAAGTCTTTCAGAACATGAAGAATGCCCTGCTTCTCTGAGTCATTTGTTCCACTTTCTCTCCTTCAATTTAATAGCCAGCCAATCCTGGTGACCACCAGCCTTGCAGGAGGGCTGCAGGGGAAGGTACTGCTGGAAGGGGACTCTCTGCATTTAGCTCATGCTCTGCTGTGTGACCACATTGCTCACACTACGAGCTGGCTGGCTTCAAGGCAGAGCAGGCACGTTTGCACGAGTGGCCCTGGCCAAGGAGCAGGGCAAGGGCACGTGGGGTTGCTCGTTTGTGCTGTCCCTGGGCTGCATGTTGCTTTTCCCACGTTTCTTTTCACAGCTTTCCTTGCTGCTGTTAAGATTGTGTGTCGAGGGGTTTTTAATCCACATAAAACAACGAGCAAATGTAAAATATTATGATATGATGAATATGATTTTATATTGTAGTTACCTCTAGGCATTCGCTTTCTTATTTCATTGTGATTGTTATAGTTCTTTTATTCCTTTCATAAAGAAAAACATTTAATGTAAAAATAAAAGGAGTCATGATGATTTGGGTGAATTGCAGTGCTCAAGGCTTTCCTCCACATGTGCTTAAAGATACGTATGCTCTTTAATGCAAGAGCCTGCGGAGGAAACACCTCATCTAAATCCTATCAAAGGCAGTAGGAGTGTGATCACAGAGCAGAAGACAGCAGAGTGCCTTCAGGTGGGGAAAGGAGGGGACGTCATCACTTTCCTGGTTTGGGCTGAGCTCAAAATATCTTGCCCAGCCTGGGGCATCCAGAAGGTCCAAGCTAGTTTGCAGATGAGGGCTTCTCCTCCAAAATTCACTGTTGCTCCAAACCAGGCAGCGACGCTGGGACGACGGGCGCTGTCGGAGAGGCTGCTGCAGTTGGTACTCAGCACTGCAGCCGTTGTACCCTGTGGGATGAAATCAGATGTGATTAAGTCTGGTGCAGAGGGCTGAGGTGGGCCCTGAAGTTTCAATGGAAGAGCGGTGTTAATCAGTCCGAAACCGGCTGAGCTCATCCACTCTTACGCCCTCACAAGAGGCTCCATCAGGCCTCTTCCACAGATTTCATTCTGTTGGTTGAAAAGCCCATTAGGCTTTAGTGGTGTGATTGCTGATGTATTTTAAGCCTTTCAGATACTGTCTGTGGATAACTGAAGGTCTCAGGCCATTTAAAGGGTCCTTTAGAGCCAACTTGCTGTATAGATGGTGAACACACAGGGGATTAGCGATGGAGTCTGGGACTGGCTGTAAACTTCCCAGCAGGACTTTTTCCCCAGAGCATGCTGTTTTGAGATCCTTGCTGAAGGTCCTCCTGCCCCTCCTCATGCTCTTTCTCCGCACCAAAAGCTTACAAGGTCTCTTTTTTGCTCTGTGCATCCTTCTGAATAAAATGATAACAAACCTGAGAAAGGAGAAAAGCAGCTTCCGTGTGAAAGCTTGGAGTAGGAGTTGGTCTTTGTGCAGGGCTATAAAAATATCCGAGTGTGACTGCCTAGCAGCATCCTCACAGCAGCCCTGCTCAGGCCGTGGGGGAGTGATTGCTATCTGCAGCCCACAGCTTGCAAATCTCACCAAGCCCTGTCCACTGAGGGGTCTGTGCTGAGCAGCACTCGCCCACGGAGCAGGGGGGGACAACAGCAACCCACCCAGGGAACAACATCAGCTCTGGCAGTGCTCTCAGCCTGTGAGGAGCTGTCAAGGAGACAATACCAGACACCAGAGGAGAACAGACCATTCTCCCCAGTGCAGCTGTAAGCTCATAAGCTCATTTACACGGCAGCACAGGGCTGCACACACATCCAGCAGGGAGCAGGGTGGCCGTGGTGCTGGAAGGGGATGTTGTCCCTTCTTCCCCTTCTCTGCACCAGGGAATGGGCATCACAAAGGAGATTTGCCCAACTAGCTGGCCTTGGAGACTTAATAATAATTGCATTATGGCTAATGGGCTCTTCAGGGGATGTTCTTGAAAGGACCATGTGGCACTAGGAGCTGCCCAGCATCTCCCTCTCCAGGAGGTGCAAGAGCCAGAGAACCTGCCCTGGAGGGAACAGGGCATTGCAGCTCCTTTAGTGAAAGCTTTTCTATGCACAGGAGATCAGATTAATTTCTTGACACAAACACTTCAGCCAGAAAACTTTATTTTAATTTTTTTTTCCCCCAAACCACACCTGCATAGCTGGAAAAGTTCTGGCAGTCGAGGAGTGGTGGGAGCCACCTCTCACAGTGATCAGTAACAGGGTCAGTAAGTCCTCCTGGGATTTATGTTCCTGGTTTGTACCCTGCAGAGCTGTCCCCAACCAAAGATGTGCCCCAAACACCAGTGGATAGATAGCACTTCCAGAAAAGTATTGAAGGAGTTTTGTTTTCATCCTGTGTGGAGTAGTGCTAAAGAAAATCCTGTGCTGGGCATTTGCAGCTGGTAGAGGCAGTGCCTGTGCCTGAGAGCACGACTGAAGCACAGGGATGTGCCCAGGGAGGAAGCTCTGGTTTCAAAACTTCTAAGAGAACGTCACAGGCAATAATAAGCCTAATACAAAGCCAATTACCAATTATTTTTAGAAAGGCTTTGACAGCATCCTCTCTTCAAACCCAAGGATATTTATTCATTATATTCTAAATCAGCTCACTTACCCTGAGGTTGATGCACATGTCACAGACGGATAATGTTATCAGCTGAGCATCAGCAATGGCACTTACCATGCCAGCCTTCGTCACGGCGTTATTGACTGGTGGAGGTTGCAGACAGGTCACGGACTATCAATATTAGCAGTGCCTTTAGTGACAATTAAGCACTAAGTGTGCCCTGGGCAGGATGACACAAGTTTTGGAAATATTCAGGTCACCTCAAAGTATTGATGGCAATAAATCCACATGGTCCTGGTACGGCGGGGAGGCACCCAATTGGAAAAGAACTTGTCCTGTGCAGAAAGGGAGCATCAAAGTGAGAGTCAGCTGGGGTGTGCTTAACAACTGGGATGTGAAGGGTCTGTTGCTTCATCACTCGGTGTATGCATTTCTGTACACTGGTTACAGAGTGGAATGGCCTTGTTTTATCTCTGCTTTTCAAAGCTGTGAACAGGCAGGGCAGGAACCAGCACTGGAGAATCAGGCTGCTCAGCATCAGCACCAAGAGCTGCCTCTCGGTCAGCTTCACCCCTGAGCTTGCTTGTACTTGCCTCACTTGGGCCAGGACTTGCTAACAAAGTCCTGGAGAGGTGCACAGAGCCATGTATGACCTCCTCCAAACTAAATTTACTCTTTATTTTTAAAAGCTTTAAGGCCCAGGGCCAAATTCAGAGATGATGCTGTACACAGCATAAAGTTAAGACTCCTCTTTCTCTCTCTCTCTTTCTCTCCCCACTTAGGGGCTATTTTAGGCTGGAAGTTATTTTAACTTACACCTTTTCTTTGGTGCATAAATTACATTTATTTAGATTGCTTTATGCATCAGCAGACAGGGTATAAGAAGTGCCCAGGGAGCCTTAGCAAAAACCTGAGTGGCTCTGAATCACAGCACCTTAATCAACACCACTGAATTTGCCCTGTGGCATCCCAGGCTGCTGCGAGCATCGTGACTGGAAGGACCAAGACATGATATGGATGGGGTTATCACCCCTCTCCTGCTGTTCTGACCCACATGAATAGTCCATGATGTCCTGGCCAGACTCATAAAGTCTATGGGAGTTTGTCCCTGGGCTTGGTAGGGGTAGAGCAGAGCTACCATGGGCTTCACAAATATCCTTATTGAAAAGGGAAGAGAGAGCTGCCAGGTGTGTGAACCAGTCTGGGACATCTTTCTGCTGGAGGAGAAAGTCTCTGCATATAGCACATGGTATAAGCAGTGCCAAGCAGGCACTACTCGCTCAGGAGTGTGTGGCTGCCTTAGCACAGGCTTCTGCTCAGCAGAAACCACTCAACATCACGGCGTTCCACACCAGCAAAGCACAAACCAGACCAGCAGCTCCAGTGACCAGGGCTGAGATGCAGCTCGGCTGTGGCCTGTGGATGTCCATCTCTCTGGTGACAAGCAATGTAATCACAGAATCATAGAATAGCTGTGGTTGGAAAAGACCTCTAAGATCATCAAGTCCAACCTAACACTGCCAGTTGAGCACTAACCCATGTCCCTCAGCACCACATCTCCACGGCTCTGAAATCCCTCCAGGGATGGGGACTCCCCCACTGCCCTGGGCAGCCTGGGCCAGTGCTGGGGAACCCTTTGGGGGAAGGAATTGTTCCCAATATCCAATCTAACCCTGCCCTGGCACAACTTGAGGCCATCACCCCTTGTTCTGTCACTGTTACCTGGGAGAAGAGACCGACCCCCCCTCACTACCCCCTCCTTTCAGGGAGGTGCAGAGAGCAATGAGGTCTCCCCTCAGCCTCCTCTGCTCCACACTGAACCCCCCAGTTCCCTCAGTCTCTCCCCATCACACTGTGCTCCAGACCCTTCCCCAGCTCCAGTGCCCTTCTTTGGAATGCTCAGAAGCTGGTTACAGCAAGCAGGGAAATCTGCAGGGAGTCTCAGCATAATGCATGTGAGTGCTGACAGAATTATGGTGGGGATGGAAAGAGGGGGTGCATTGCATCTGCTGCTGCAAGCACCGCAGGCAGGGGAAGGAGGGATTTGTACCACGTCGCTGCCATCCTTTGCGGTGCAGACACCGCACGCGCTGAACTCTGTCGTACCTGGCTCACAGTGTATCAGGGTGGAAGTGCTTGTTAATTAAGGATACACCAGTGTGTCATGCTTCTGCTGTAGTTCAGCAGCGATGTTACAGAGCTGGCTGCCCAACGTGGCTGTGTCCTCTGCTCTGCTCTTCTCGAGCGGTGGAACAGCTCCCATCCTGCCCTTGCAACACTGAATTTCTCAACCCTGGAAAATACCTTTGGTTTTAAGGGTACGGGACTGTTGCCAGAAGAGACATAATTTTGTTCTTATAGCTAGGCCAAAGCTATGCAGCAGAGATATCAGCAATGAGCCTTGTTTGGGGCTTGAGTTCCTGTAGGCTCTTGTCCCCCTGGGCAGGAGATGAGAGGGGCTGAGGTGTCACCGTGTGCTGGAGCACCACCCCAGCCCTTTCGATGCTTTGCCCTTGCCAGCAAAGCTCATCATGACCTTGGGCAAAATAATTAAACTTTCCACCCCTGCCTACAAAAAAAAAAAAAAGGGAACAAATGGCATGTGCTACCCTGTAGTTCCTTTACTTGAAGGATGTGTAACCCTGTTTTCCCACCTGGGTGCCCAAGTGACACGCTCCATCTCTCCCTGCCAGTGCAGTATTAACCTCTCTTTTGGAGAGGGCACTGTTCACAAGGAGATCTAGAATGTCACAGCCCTAAGTGTCAGTGAGTGGGAAGCCCTGGACACAACCAGTTTGGGCAGTGACCTGACAGGAGTCTAACCACCCTCTCAAGCTGCCATTTGCAAGCTGTGGAGGGATTTATGTTCAAATTCTGATTTCATGGAGTGTTGTAGGGCAGCCTGTGCCCATAGCTCGTGGCAATCTTGGTGAGGTTTGGTGGATTCCCATGTGGCTGCTCAAACCAAAAGAGGGGGAGAAGGTCCCCATCCCCTCCTGCCCACGCTGGAGTTGTCTGCTCTGTGGGACTGACATGGAAACAAATCAGGATGAGTTAAGGTAGATCTCAAGGTATGTTTGCAAGAGAGGTGCATTAGGCTCAGATTAAAATTGCAGTGAAAGCAAAAACATTATGGCTTTTAATGACACACGTCTGCAAGGAAATCTGGAGTTGACTCCAAGCTAAAACCTCCCTTCAAACCCAGTTGCTTTGTGTTTGCCTCTGTTTTGCAGTAGCTAGTTAAAATGCAGTTCGCTGAGCCAAACTAATTAATTCTCCCCTGCAATGTGCATCTTACCTTAAGGAGCCATAAAGACCAGCTCTAAAGGCATAACTTGGGCCTTTCCAAGGCTAAACCCCTGTTACTCACCCTGGTTTGACCCCGTGGTCAGGATTTGCAGTTTACCCTGTGTCTGGGCATGTTTGATTCAGTGTGACAATTCCCAGGCACTCCAGTGGACTTTGGATCAAGCCACATTACCTCCAAAAGTGCAGCATCGATTCTTTTCTAAGTGTACCCAAGTTTTAATGTTTAATATTTAAACATGAAAGTTCCTTTTGAGACGTTTAAAGCGGAATTATTAACAGCCCCGTGTAGAACTGACAGGTTAACAGTGCGACAATTAAAAAGAAAGGTTAAGTACATTTTCTTTTCAGACCAACTGCTGTTGCTTAAGACTAATAAATCCACCAGGAGATGGTTTTTACAGAGTGTGAGGGGCTGTGTGTCAGCTTTTATAGGCTTGAGTTTTTAAGAAATCACCACACTTCTCTTTCCAGGCAGCTACAGGTTTCAGTCTGTATTTAGCAAACGGGGCTTTTCCCAAAGAGTTGTGTGAATCAAGTGGGAAAGAAAAAAATGTTGGAATATCAAAAAAGAAGCAAAACCTACCAGCTGTGGGATTTGATCACAGTTCACTTTTTTAATTTATCATTATTCTCCGTTGTCTTGGTGGCTTTGAAAACAGAGGTGCTGGAAAACAGCAGGAATTCTGGCCTAGGTTCTCTAAGGGATCAGCTCAAGTGCTGAATTCCCATTTCTCCTTTGGAAAAGAGCTCTCCTCACAGGCTGGGAGACCCTGGATGCCAGCTGGGATATCCCGGCTGCTCAGTGGCACCCCAACCTCTGCTGGGTGGTTGTAGCCAAAGTCTGGATGCTGAGGAAGTATATATATATATTCCATGTATATGTTTGTGTTGAATCACATGAATGTTAGCTTAATTGTGTGTTTTCATGATGACACCGTGGAATGTATTGCCACAGGGTCAGAGGAAAAATAGCTTAAAGGGTGACCCTTTAATCACCTAAAGCAAGGTGGCCTGGCTTGAGCAGGGGGTGGGAGCAGATGACTGCCTTAGGTCCCTTCCAGCCCCAACCACTCTGTGATTCTGTGAGAGGAGGGGTAAGAGTTATCCATCAGGATAAATCCACCCATGACTACTGAACATACAACCCAAGAACAACCTTTGGCTCTCTGCAGACCCTCGGTGCTGTAATGGCTGCGAGGTGGACAGATAGACCAGGGATGGAGGGGGGAC
Organism: Podargus strigoides; assembly: GCA_028020825.1. Lineage (NCBI taxonomy): Eukaryota > Metazoa > Chordata > Aves > Caprimulgiformes > Podargidae > Podargus > Podargus strigoides. Next base: position 3,718,146 of record CM051644.1, read on the forward strand.
CTGGCCACCTTCTCTCCTCTACCCTTCCTCCCAGGCATTCTGCTGGGCTCTCTCAGCACACGACTCAAGTCCGACTCACTATTACCTTCCTTATAATTATATCACTTTTCCAGCTTCTTTTTCAAGCCACAGGAGTCCTTCCTTGCTTTTGATGGACATTGATTTGGCCCCAAATTTGCAACCATGAAAGGTCACGTGACTTACAAGTACAGAGGAATATTTACTCACCCCATGCTTTTAGCAGGTTGAAAAAAAAATACTAACTGGTGTTGTAAATGAGTTACTGACAGCAGCAGCGGATGCTACGGATTATTATAAGCACATCAGTGGAAGGTATTATAAGATGGCTATAAGCCATGGTTATAATCAACCTGGTTTTGATTTATTGGACTCTATAGCAACCCATATAAATTGATTAGCCATTTATTCAAATGGCTATTAATCATGGATTATCTCTTTGTACAAAATTAGAAAACTACTTTGGTTACAACCAGGCTGGAAGATGAAGAAGTCCTGTGTTAAAACTTTGGGGAGACAGCCAGGCTCCTTTTCAGGCTCTATCTTCTTAGATCCCCCTCTCCCTTCCCACTTTTTGGCCATGGCACATTGAGCAAGCACAACTCCAGGTGCCAGCTCTGCCCGCCAGGTCCTGGCAGCTGCCTGGAGCTCTCTGTCATACACGGACACCCCACGGCGCGGACACAAAGCTCAGCCCGGGAGAGCCAAGGTGTGCAATAGCTCAGCTGCAGCTCTGGCAGGCTCCTAACGATCACTGGTCATTAAACCAACTTCGGAGCTGCTGATGCTTCAGAAGCCAAGAACAGAGGGTCCGTTTTTATTGTTCGTATGTATATTTTTGTTAAAGGTCAGTTTGACAGCGTTATAATGGACTTGGGGATATTCTGCTCTCTGCCTCGCCTCTCTCCTATCTGTCAGCCACACACTCTGGTGTCATCTTTTCCACACACAATATATCTTAATGCACCAGTCTGTACTGATCTCCCTCCCTTCCCCGCATCCCCCATGAATATATAACCACCAAATGTGATAGGAAGAAATTACTATTGTAATAAAACTGGTTCATTACATCCTTCTAGTCAGAGGCGTTTAATGAGCACCAGGGCTGCCTAATGCTGTTATGTTCCCTTTGAGCCAGATGCAAATGTAATATGTTTCATCGTATCGTTTAATTTACTCTTTGGAGCTGTGGAGTGAAGCAAGCAGGTCCTTCCTGCAGTGGGCACCAGTGGATTAGCCAAGCCATTAAGAAACACCTTGACCTGCTGCAGCGTGGCAGTGGCTTGGGCATAGTGCAATGGCAATTGGATTGCCAGTATGGAGCTGCTGCATATCCAGAGGGTTCAGGGCATCTGCAGAGCCAGGCTAGTCTGCAATATGGACATGCTTGGGCTCAGCAGGGATCAGCACCTTCAGAGAGAGGGTTTCTCCCATCCTACATCAGGTATTTAAGTTGGGGCGTAGGAAGGGACAATATAAGTGGACCTAATTCAGCCCTGGGAATTGCACATCTGAATTATGGACACCACAAAAGCTGACTGAGCCCTTCATTTGTTGCAGTTTGACCAAGAAGATCCTTCCCAATTTCAGGAGCTTTTGCATTGAGTTCCTAAGCAGGGCATGGTAGATGCAGCAGACAGCAATTTACTGTTTACTTACAGAAAGCCTCTCCCAAAAACAGCCATTAGGGATAGAAGCTCTTCATTGAATTCAGATCAGGATGGATTCAACTGCTTTGGCAGATGAAAATGCTGGGCAAGTTCCAAAACTTACATATTTTACGTATTTTCAAAGTGAATTTTTCAAATTATGTTTTGCAGTGGCATTTGTCATTTAGAGTTTTACCTTCCTGAAGAGAACAAAAAAAAACAACATTTCAGAAAGGATTAATAACTCCAATAGAAGGAAAACTCTTCATCTGGAGGGGCAAATAACTACGTGTTGGATACGATGTCAGAATCTGAGACTTCCTTTCTCAGGATGCCATGGTGATTCCAGAGTCCCATGCACATGGAGATGGTTTTTTTCTCCAAGAGCCACTGGCAGTCCTGGGTGTTGAGCCCATCTCTGCACATCACAGCCGCAGGCTGCACTGGTTTGAAAGCCCCATAGAGTTTGAACACAGCCATCTGCCCCAATTCCCTCCAGCACATTTCAGCAAAGCAGGGTTTTCTTTACAAGGATATTATTCCTCGATACTTTCTGTTGTTTTCACCCCGCTTGTTTATGGGAAATAGACCCTTGAGATGCAGTCCTTTTGTCCGGGAGTGCTTTAATGATCTCAGAGTCATTGTGTTGGCATCAGTTTAATTCCAGCTGCTCTAAGCTGGCAAGCTGAGGAGAGGAGATGTGTCTATGGGACCTCCAGCTATCTTGCTAGGGTGTGCAGCTCTGTGCTAACACAGACTTACAGGGCCTCACAGGGCCATTAATTAAAGGCACTCTGTAAAGGTATCACCCGTCATCTTGCAGACGTGAAAAAGGTGAGCCTTGGGAAAAGAAACCCTGCCTTGAAGTAGGGCTTGTTTAGTTGGAGATGCTGTTGTTTCCAGGCTGGGATCTGGAGCATCTCCCTGCCAAATCCCTTCTGGCACTGGATTTTATGGCAGCTCTTTCACCTCTGAGCCCTGGTGCCTTTGCCTGGCAGAGCAGCCTGCCTCACTGAGTGCAGCATCATATCCCACCCCCCAGCTGCTCCAGGGGTTTGGGCCAGCCGCACAACGCAGTTGTCTCAAGCAATGCCTAGAGCTTAAATGGGGGCTGGATGTGAGGATGGGGAGGCTGGAAGGGATTGCGTGCAGCTGTATGGTTGCTTGGCCAGCCATGGCATCAAAGAGAGTAAACAAAACCCATCTTGGGCAATGCCAACCAGTTTGTCCCCATGAGCCACACGTGCCAAACCTTGACTGCTGCCAGGCTTCTCAGACAGCTTGTCCACACAGGGACTCTCTGGAAAATTAATCTGAATTAAGCAAAAGCCTGAATTTCCAGTGGATTTGCTAAACTGCTTTAAACCCCAATGTGAATTATGCTAAATGGAATTAAGACTACATTAATTTTAAGAACGCTCCCATGTGTGTTTGAAGAAGACATTAATCGGCACAGATATCTCTGCAGACAAACCTGGGGGTGAAGATGGGAAGCTGGGGGGGTGCAGGCTCTGGACAGTGGGCAATGGCCAAGGTTTAGGTCTGGACTAACAAATTCTGGGAGGTTTCTCTCCAAAGCTCCTGGGAGTTAAGCACCCTTGCTCCGTTCCTCACTGCAGAAAGCAACGTAGCTGCAGCACAGTCTCTGAGGATTTGCCATGAGAACCCCTTCCCTAGTCCTAATCTTTGTCACTTTAAGTACAGCAGAGAACGAAATCTGACAGCTGTTTTAGTTTACCCCAGCACAGAAATCTCCACGTGAAATACTCAGGGCTTTAAGCCCTGTTTATGCCCCAAAGTGAAAGCAGCATTAACTCCCTGAGTGCAGAAAACAGCCTTCCTGACAGAAATGCACTTACGTGGAGAAGAGGAACAAGCTGTGTTGCTAGAAACAGCTTTATGCCTTCCAACCAAATCCACACTTGCCTTTGTGCTGATACAACTAATAAGCAGTTAATATGCAGTCCCATCAGCATGAGGAATAACAAAGCCCTCTTTCCTTAAGGATCTGCATTTCATGCTTGATTGCAAGCTCCGATCAAATCTTTCCCTGCCATTCGAATGGGTTTTTCTGAATTCTCTCCCCTGGTGTGGAGTCTTTGATGTCTGATGAGGTAGAAGCCCACGCTATGGCCTGTCGTTCAGACAAGAAATGCTGATTGGGAGCATTTATAGGCTTTCTCTCCTCTACCTGACCACTGTTTTCACAGTATGTATAAAAACTTAATTGTATATAAGACTGCTTTCCTCCCCCATCAAATCTGCTTGAAACTGCCAATGGGTTCAAAAATTATTAAGGTCAGAATAAACATGCAGAAACGCACACACATTCATTACATGATCATATGAGCTTAATTTCCTCAGGCAAGCAGGCTGAAAATATCCCACATGCCCAGAAGAGGTAATTACACCGGTATAAAAACTCTGTAGGGTCATGCTGGTTTCCTCCACTTTCTCCACGGTTTAAAGTGATGTCCTGACAAATCCAGTGTGCCTCTGCCCACCTCACCATCCCACACACCTCCCACAGCCAACAAGCATCTTCCACCCAGAAAGGGGAAAATGCTGAATTATTCATTTCTATTTGCATAGAGTGCAATCCTACCACACCATGCCAGGGATGAGCAAGGATGCGCCGAGCCCCTGAGGTGGCCTGGGGAGATGTCCTCTTAGATCATCTCCTCACCCCCTCGGAACAAAACACTTCTGTCAGGCTGGTTTTTGAAAGCAAAGTGCTCTAATGATGATAGACAGTTCCAGATCATCGCCTGCAAAGCCACGTCCCGGAGAGCTGGCACTTCTCACCAGGCCACCAAGAAGCTTTCCGAGCGATTGGCACGAAGCAAACGCAATGCCAACTCATGGGCAGCTGGAGCTTGGCTGCTCCCTTCATCCCCCAGCCCTCCCACCTCAGCAGGGTAGGGGGTTCAGATGAAGACAAGTGTCATCAAAGCACTACTGCATTTAACTGGCCTTTCTTTTCAGGGAGAGAAAAAGCATGCAATAGTTAGACCTAAATTCATGTGGTGACTTAAAAATATATGTGATGATTGTGGAGGAAAATCCACAAGTGTGTTCTAAGTGTCCCCCTTCCCAAAAAGTAATTTAGAACACAGCAACTATAATTAGTACTAACATTATTTTTAACCAAAATAAGATGCCTCACAATTTTGGAGCTTTCCTGTCCCTTTTTCCATGCAGCCATGGGTAAGGACAGGAGCTAACTAGAGTAACACCTTCATTTCACACACCTCACATCCAGGCAGAAGACTTACCTTCACCTGGTGACCCTGATGAAGCCTTTGAAACACACCTCCTGCTTGAAAGGAGTTACTTCTTTCACTGAGCAGCTTTGTGCTCCAGCTGAAGCATCTCTTGGGACACAGGTAAGAAGTTACTGAGCACAACCATCCACTTTTGAGGTCCTAAAGTGGTAAGTTGTCCATCAGGGGCCAACTCAATCTTACCATTTGGAGCTACTGCAACACTGGCAATTAGCCTGGCTGTTTAATGCCATTTCCTCTTAGTCCAACAATTAACCCTTTCTGATGAAGCACTTTCCCTTAACACCTGTCTCTTGGGCACTGACGTTTCAACACATCAATCATCGTTTGGTTGCACGAGGGATTTTTCCAGTTGCCTGGAGGAAACAGGTTAGGGAGTCTTTTCTTTTAGCAGGGCACATTCTCAATTCAAATAAAGCAAATAGTAAAAAAAAAAATTTAAACATCTGCAGCATAGCTGCAGAAGAGATTAAAATTGGACAGGTTGATTATAACTTGTCATAGTTACAAGCTAATGAAATTCCATCGACGGGGCACAAAGGGCCCCGAACCTCCCTGAGACAAGTTTTAAGGCCTTTCAACCAAGCTCTAAACTTTGATCATCTGCTGATGAGTTTCTGCTGAGCTCCCATCAGCTGAAGACAGGCTCATTTCCATCCACCAGCAAGGCACTGGCCAGGAGACTTGACCTGCTGACAGGTGAACTGGTAGGCGAAGGTCGGTGTGCCCGATGCGGCGCACGCTGGTTTGGATGCGGTGTATCCATGTTAGTGATGCTATTTGGAGTTCAGCTTTACCCACCCTTTGCACCTTACTGAGCTGTGCAAGCTCAGTGCCTTTGGAGAACCTGTCCCACGGCTCTGAAAACTCGGTGTGTTGGAGCAGCTTTCTTGAGCCTCACCAGGAGCTATTTAAAGAAGGTAAAGCTCCAACTCCAATCTTTTTCTAGGGAATTTCCAGAAATCACATTATTTCTGAAACTTTTCCTCTAAGAATGAAGGCTACAAGGGGTCCTCTGGTTTCATCTTTTGCTTGGCAATGGATTTTTTGCAAGTCAGCTTTTCAGATAGCTGCATCAGTTTATGTGATCGTACAGTTTAATGCAAAAAAGGATCACAGAACAGCCTTGGTTGGAAAAGACCTCTCAGATCACCCAGTCCAACCATTAACCCAGCACTGCCCAGTCCCCACTGCCCCATGTCCCTCAGCACCACATCTCCACGGCTCTGAAATCCCTCCAGGGATGGGGACTCCCCCACTGCCCTGGGCAGCCTGGGCCAGTGCTGGGGAACCCTTTGGGGGAAGGAATTGTTCCCAATATCCAATCTAACCCTGCCCTGGCACAACTTGAGGCCATCACCCCTCGTACTGTCACTGGTACCTGGGAGAAGAGATCCTTGTATGTGTGTATGTAGTGATGGGAGTATGTTAAGTTTTGAAAAAGATGAAAGTTGGGTCCATCTCAAGGAACCCTAAGACTAGCCAAGCCCTGTACACTTCAGGTCCTCTATAGTCAAGATCTTTTCATCCCAAAGTGAATTCCATCCCATTTATCCTACTACCACCACATCTCGCAGTAGTGACCCCAACAATTGGGGAAGCACTCAGAAGCCAAGAGACCTTGTCCTGACAGTCACTAGTGGCACTGCAGCATCAGTCCTTCAATTTGTGGTCACATGCAAACCCCCTGTGGATAGAGAACAGTTCCCATAGTGCCTTTCCCAGCATCCCTTACTTTCTCCTTTAAATGTTTGGGAGCGATAATTTATGTGCAGAATGCAAGAACTAATTACTGTGTCTTGCTTTCTGAGAAGGAGCAAAAACCATAGCAAATGGAATTCCAGCAAAAATGGGGTCAGCTCGGATTAAACTCTCTTCCCATTTATCTTTGGTCTTTAGCATTAAATTTACCATACATATTAGAAGCAAATTTTAATTTTCCACAGCATTGGGCAATATCTTGTCCTTAAAGCCTAGAAGAACATTCATTAGCATCCTTTCCCTCCAGTTCAGTATGACTGGATCCTCATTTGCACATAAATGTGAAGTTTGCTGCCTGGGCAAGCTTGCCTGAATGACATCAAAGATCCTGTATCAATACCCAACACACACACGCACACAAATGAAACTCCCACCCACACTCACATACTTGGCCTTTGCTAGTCTTGTTCTGAAATAATGCCCAAAAGCATTTGCAAGAAGATGCTACTGGGAACACTAGAGCATGAGGAGGGTCCTCTAGAAATAGAAGTGCATGCACAAGTTGAACTTCCTATCTGATTAAAGTAGACTTCCCACCTTAAAGTTAGGCCTTAAAGTTAAGCCATGCCTTAATAAGCAATAGAGTGAAAGGACAATTCCAAAGGGCAATTCATCCCATCTGAGGAGATGCTGTGATCACAAAGGGCATCCCAGAGGTGAGGGGTCTACTGTCTGCAAGGAGTCATCAGTGTTTGATAACCTACTCAGTCCCCAGCTGCCCAAAGGTCACTTCCAGTAAGTTGCCTAGAATTAAAATATGCATGGAATTCCCCTAAGCCTTATTCCAGTGACTAGCAAAGGCATTCTTCTTACCCAGCTTTAGATATTTTTAAAGCAGAGGAGAGTCCTGCCTTGATAGACAGTGGGCACACATAAATATACCTGGTTTACATAACCACAACTGACTGAGATGATCCACACCTTGGAACTGCTGCTTTCCCTCCAAGTACAACAGGACTCTGATGGCCATCTCCTGTGGAAATGGTGGGCTTCTGGTGAAGTGAGATGAATTTCATGCCCATCCCACTACAAACTACTACATTTTAATGAATAAATATTGCCCTCTGTATCACTGCACCTCGAAGTGGGGATCCAGGTCGCAGTGAAGGGTTCCCCATCTGTACAAGGAAGATAATCACACTTAGCTATCCCCAGACTTGCAATGGGGATGAATATATCACAGAGAGCTAGATGCTGCGATAGCGTGGCAATCGGGGGCTGCCTCAGCACACCAGAGAGATAAGAGCCTACAAAGCACAGATGGCATTTCAGCTGCAAATCCCTGGCCCAGTGGGCAGAGGAAAACTGTGTACAATGAAAGCTGCCTGCTAGGTTCATGTAATCCTCCATTTTTGAGTCAGTTTTCAGCCATTTTTTTTTTTCTGCTGTGATATCACTATAGGTAGCAACACCCCCACTGTAGTCAGACTACAGCAGCTGTGACACCAAGGGTGATTTTTCCAAAAGGCTAAACCAGCTGTAGCTGTGCCAGCCAATGCTGACACTTAATGTATTGACCCTCTTAATAACATCCAAATATTCCTCCTGACTTCAGCAATACCAAAGCAAACAGGAAAACGACAGCGATTTCTTACCTGGAGCTACCAGGGCGCCCAGTCTTTCCCAGTGGATTGCAATAAACTCCACCAGCAGTGACCCACCTGTGCAGGATAAAACACAGTGTCAGCATCTCTTATCCTAATTTCATCCCCAAGCCTCCTGTACATGAGTAAATAGTGAAAAGAGGTCTCAATATTGGGTGCCAAATGCCCTGATTCTTCCCTTGTAGAAGTGAGGCTGGAACACAGAGGAGTGATTAGAGGGCTAGATGGTGCTGCAGATTTGGAAATAGAGGACCCTGGGAGGAGATAGCAGATAGATGAGATAAGCAGCAGTGTGCAGAGCTGATGGATAGAGGAGGAGTGCGGTTTTCCTTTACTAGCTCTCTCTTTTAAATATTGATCTGGAAGCTTTCTTGGATCCGTATCAGTGAGCTCTGATTTACATCCCCATCTCTGCCTGCCTCTGTACTTTTCCAAGTGGAAAATCAAAGGGCTTGTACCTACAAATACCCATTTTCCACTTGGCCAGCTGCTTGGCAAATGGGAGCACCGCTGCCTGCCAGCTGTGCACAGATGTCCATGGGCTTTGCCATCTGCAAAGTGTGGGGTGGTGCTTGCTCCTGGCGTGGCACAGCAGTTGGAGCAGGTGGAGGACAGGCAGAGAGCACTTCTGATACCCTTAGAAGGAAGCTGGTTTTTTTCTTTTCTTCACCCATTGTCCTTTGATCTCTCTCTGGCTTGTGGATCAATCCAAGGAATGTTGTTTGATTTCCTTCGTGTGCCATTTCTGCAGGCCTATTTGAACTTGAGGAATTGGGTTTTTCTTATGACTCCAAAGCCATGTTTAATGACTGCAAAGAGCAGCACAGCTGTGGCACTCCAGGTACAAGACACCCCATCTCAGGGATGATCAGGGAATAATAAAAGCATACATGGTAGAGACATGTTGCAAGTCACCTGTGCTGTAAATAAATGTGCCTGCTGCTCTCAGAATTGACTTTTCTTCATTGTACTCAGAATGATTCTTTGAACTGAAATGCTTTCATACCTGAAGGGAGGGGATGGGGAGAAAAAAAATGTTCCCTGAAGATAAAAAGTGTAATAGTCTATTTTATTTTCCCCTTTCCACATCAATAATGAAAAGTTATCCTCCAGAGACAGCTAGCAACATGCTCAACTCTACCTCTTACACATCAGCAGCACAAAGCATCCCTCGACGTGGAGGCTGTGATACAGCACACCGGGCAGATCAGAGCTGGGGTGAGGAGGGGAAGCAGGGGCAAGGCAGAGCCTGCTTCCAGCCCCAGGCTATCCGAGATCCCAACTGACAACTGCTACCACTGAGGTCGTGCCTTGAAGTCATCGCTACAAAAGCAAATGGAAGAAGAGTGGCTCTGTTAAGATACCAAAAAAAAATTATATATATATATATATATACAGGGAAAAGAAAAGAAAATGGTACAAAAATCCAGGCAGAAGCTGTCAAACAAGGGGACATTTTTTTTAACCCAAAAGTAAATAATATATAAATAAGGCTTCCTGCTGCTTGTTGATACTACTGTCGACCAGGAGCTCAAATACCTCAAGGAAATGGGCTCTTTTCACTTGAATTCTTCCTCTGACTACTCCTTTTATCCTTCCATTTCCCCCTTTTATACCAGCTCTCAGTCTGCAGTGGCATTATACTCTTCTGAAAAAAATGACCCCTTCCAGTTGAACCAGCAACAACTTGACTATTGCTCAAGTTTCTCCTAAACAACTATTTAGGGAACAATTTCTTCAATTTTCCTTCTAGGCTGGGAGCATTATGTGTGAAGGAGCAAGACAAAGATGTGATAGGCTATGCCAAGGTCATGCAGAGACTCTATTATGTCTAAGGACCAAGGTCCTCCTCTACAGGTGAAGATCAGTTCATAAGGTCATTAAGTCCACCCTGACAGTAGATGACCCCTTCAAGTCTTATTTCCTCTAGCTGTCTAACAATCTTCTCCAAAATGGTTTCTTCCAGACAGGGTGATGCTCATCTGATCAGTGTCAGCATCCAAACAAAGGAAGAACAACAGCACCACACTCTTGGGGCTCAGCAAAATTGGGATATGCCTCTTTTTTTTGCAAGAATCCAACTTTGGGATTCGAAGTCTTCACCACAACCTGCCCTGTAGTCTCAGATTTGTCCCCTAATTGATATTTTTCAGCCCCATGGGTCTCAGAAGCACAGTGCCACACCATTAGCAGCCTTGTGCTGCTTGCTAAATGGCAGTAAATTCTCCAGCAAAAGCAGGCAATCATTCTGGGCAGCTTAATCCTTGGCTGCTTAAATTAAGATATTTTACAAGGACTTTATTTTCAAGGAAAGAGTGATCAGCTTGTCCTGAAAATTAGATTCTTTTAAAGTGTTTCATCTGCATTACCCACTTTTGACAAGTTTGACGTGATGGAAGTCCTGTTTGAGTACATACTTAGAGGGTTTGGTATAAATTCTGGGCAGGCTTCTCAGGGAATGGATCTTCAAGTTACACCACAGTCAGTCACTGACAGCAACCCTCCTTTTCTGCTTTCTGCAAGCAAATAAAACCTGAATTTGTTTTTACATTCCCATCTCTGTGTTTTTCTCTGCAATTAAGTGCTGCTTTTTTTATGGCTGCATCTAATGCCTCAGTGTAAAATAAATCATTCTAAAGCAGAAGTGATGGTTTTGCATGCATCCCTTGGAGTCACCAACTAGCCAAGAAACTGTCATAGCAGTTGAGCAAATATGGCACTTGCTTGGGACTTGTTGACCATGAAAGCAATTGCATCCTATTTTATCAAGGTGAGAGGAAAATTTGATACCTTCATGTTCAATAAGGAAGTAACAAAAATAATAATAGCTATCTGTGGTGAATAACAATAATGGACACACCACAAACAGCCTATCAGGAAATGCCAGCCAGGTGGAAAATGCAAGTAACAAGCATTTTACGTATTCCGATTTGTTCTTCCATTTTCCTCTGTTTAATAAGGGACAGAAAGTGCTCTGTGTATGGAATGGAAAGGAGAAATCAGGCAGTGTGTACCACTAACAGGTCTGTGATGGATGGAGCTCTTCCCGTGTCCCAGCAGGCATGACAGTAACCATCACCAATCACAAGTAAAACTGAAGTAATTAATAGTGGGGGCACCACTGTCTTTCATGCAGTTGGCTCCTGTTTAAATAATGAGAATCTTAATTTCTTGCTTGACTTGGCCTGGGCTTGGTTGTACCTGAGATAAACCTAGCACAGGGCTGGAGGACCTCCTTGGGGCAAAGCTTAACCATGGGGGCACTGACTCCTCGAGCGGAAATTGGGGGCCACTCCACTGTTGCCACACCAGGACTCTCACTGCATCCTGGATCCATAAATTGCCTGTGTCTTCTTCCTTCCCTTCCTTCTTTTCCTTCCTTCCCTTCCTTCCTTTCTTCCTTCCTTCCTTCTGTCCTTTCCTTCCTTCCTTCCTTTCCTTCCCTTCCTTCCCTTCCTCCCTCCCTCCCTTCCTTCCTTTTCTTGAATTAAATAAAAACTGTAGAAAACTGAAAATCTTGGTATTATTTATTATACCTAGGTGGGGGGTAGAGCTTCTTTTATTGCAGAATAAAAAATACACATCAGCAGATTTGATGCAAATCCCTGGCAGTCCAAAGGCTGCACCAAGACCACTGTCCTTTGGAAAGCCCAGACATGCTGCAGGACAAGGGATGGCAGATCTGGAGGTGGAAGGAGAAGGGGAGGAAGGAATGAGTCAAGAAGCCCAAGTGCTGTGCCCCTGCCAGTGCTGTCACACTGCTGAGATATTGCAATGCTACACCCCACGGTGGGGTTTGCCCAATGTGTTTCTGGCCTCCAGGGAGCCCAGCCAGGATGCTGAATGTCCATCCCTGAGCCCCGTGCAGGTTGTGGGGTGTAAAGAGCCTTTCCCTGCACAGAAGTGGGAAAGCTGCAATAAAGCAGCCTAAAGAGAATTGCAGGAGGGTAGAGAAAGCAAGAGTGTAGCCTGCTCCAGCACCGAATCCCTCTTCCCACCGATCGTGTCACGAACTAGAAGTCTATCACTTCAGCCTAATGGAGCATCATCAACTTACCTCAATGAGGCACTTAATCGAAAGAGCATTTATACCACTTGGATTGCCAGCCACACTTTATGACAGCTCTTTGTGCAAGAGATGTCATTGTGCATTTACTTCTTTGTTAGACTAGATTGGAGTTATCAGCGGTTGAGTAAACCCCTGTGTGCGTCTGCAGGACAGAAAGAAACAGAACAGGGAAAAAACAGAGCTGGTAGAGACAGGCATGATTTTGGTGATGAGGTGAGATGCAACAAAGCCATTCTCCAGCAAGACAAGATGACTTGGGCCGTATCCTTCACTGGTGTACAACAAGCTGTGGTTGACTGCTCTTAATAGTAAGTTTCTGATGTCCCCATCAGTCTCTTGTGCTGCACCAGTAGTAGATGTCCAGCCCATCTGCAGTGCTGCAGTAGATGATCTGAGTACAGCACCATGCTAAATCACACCGACCTAAGAATCATCCCCCACGTAACGCAGGCTGCCGTTCATAAAGTATAAATATAAATAGATTATTTACAAATACAAAGAAGGGGAAGAAAAAAACTCACAATCAGAGAGAGGTATCTACAGGATGCAGGAAGGTACGAGCCCATTCTGCCAATTCCTGTAAGGAAACAATTTTTAAAAATAACAAAAAATAATAATAATAATTGGTCTTCCTTCCTGAAAGCAGGGTTAGACATATCCTGAGCTGGAGGAGGAAAATGCAGAGTGAGATATTCTGAAGAGCAAGAAGTTAGATCCTGAAAAAGTGGTGGAGAACCTGCTGAGTTTAGGAGAAGAGAGGGCAGTTACTTTATGTACCTAAAATGTATAGCTCTTGTAGCTACTGTATTCCACCTAGGTAAACTCAGAGTGAGCACTGAAGAGACATTGCATTTGTATACAGGGCTGAGTAAGCATTGCTTAATCTCTTGGCAAACCCAATTTACACAGCAGAGTTGGGCTCACCCTGTGGATTTACCTCCCTTCGTGCTGCAGAGGCAGGTCAGATGTCTCTCCAGCTCACTCTGCACTCAAACACCACCCAAAGCAGTGACAGCAGGACCCATCCCACCAGCATCAACGAAGAAAGGCAAAGAGCAAATCATCCACTGATCTAGGATGAGATGAAATAACCCTGGTAACTGTTTGCCATGGCGTGAGTCTAGATGGCAGTTTAAGTCAAGCACATGCAATTTAGGTGTCACAAGTTAAATGCAACACTCAGTCTGCATGAACATGTGCTTTAGGTCTTACAGCCTCCTGGAGCCTGGCTAAGACAATGAGCAAAGTCAACCAAGGAGCCTCCACCTTGGGGCAAGACCTCCGTTGAGCATCAGCACCCAGCTCTCACGAAAGCCCTTTTGCTCTCTGAGTTTCCACTTCTCCCTAGTGCTCTTCGCAGAGCCACGAGACCTCCTTTCCAACAAAAACCTCCACCTCTTCAATGTCACCCACCATTTAGACTGGAAAGGTCTAAAACCAGGCAGAAAACGTGGTTCTCATTTCCTTGGCACAGAGGAGAGAGAGGGATGGAGGAGGGAAGCGAGCCTGGTGGCCCAGGGAAAAGCTGGTGGGAAGGCAGCAGTTTCCACACTAACCCACAGGGGGTTTATTTGCCTCTGTTGAAATCCAGTGTGTAATTAACTGATCTCTGATAACATTTGCCTTGTCAGGATAGAATTCAGATCTTATCTTGTCTGACAGCAGCGTTTATGGTGTTAATGCTGGGAAAGAAAGGGGGAAGCTGTAATTGTGGAAACCCTATTTAATTTGAGGATTCTGTTATCTTGTCACAAGGGCTGAGATTTCACTAATAGATTCTGACTCCAGGAAAATTATATGCTCAAATAGATGGGATTTTAACAGACAAGATCCCATTGATATTTATGTGAAAATACAGTAAGCTGCGTTGAACATTTAGAAATGTGTCTTTGCGTAGGAGAACTGTCAAAGCTAAGGGACTCCAAAGGCTCCTACAGAGCTGCATCCTCTCAGAGTGGCTCAGGACGTGAACAGAGGGTCATCAAAGCAGACAGAGAGTGGTCCAGGGAGTTTCAATGGGTCAGAGAGAGCCTTTGCCCCCATGAATTGGACTTATTGCCACAGATTAGAGAGCAATGAGCTTTAAATGGAGGTCCCATAAGCCCTCATGTAAAGTTTCCAAGGCATCAGCTGTGACTTGGTGACCCTGGCCAAGGTCTCACCATACTTTTGGTTTAATCTTGGATTCTTTTCACCTTTTCTTCACCTTGAAATGAGGATAAACTTGTGAAAACATGCACTGCCAGAGGAGAATGAGGGAAGAGAAACAAAGCCCATCGCCCACTCTGTCCCATTAGTGGACAGCAGAGTGTCTACTCCCAGCACAGGGTGGCAGGGATGATGGTGGGTACAGACTAGAGCCACCACTGCCACCCTCCCTGGGCTGCAGAGATGTCCCTCAGAGGAGAGGACCTGTGCAGAGGCACTTGCAACCACCCATCTACCACCTGCAGATCTGCCCTCAAGCTCAGCTGCTTCCACATCCCCACAGCACATCAGCAGAGGGTGAGGTGGTTGTGTGGAGGGGCAACAGTCACCACCACCAGACTCAGCATCACCTCCTTCATTGATCAGGGCAGGTATGATGGACCCCAGCTGTGGATCTATCACGGGTTTACAGGCAAAGTTATTCTCCTAGAACAAATGCCCACAGAATATCTCCAATACAGTTTACAACCATGTTAGTTAATGGGTGATCAATTATTTCAATTTATGACAAAAATCATAAACTCTAGACTACAGAAACCCACTGCATCTTCATCAAGACTATTGATTATCTTGCAGCTTGCTAACAACTATAATTAGGAGACCCTCCTCCCTTCAGTCCAGCCCAACTCTGGCACAAACCTTGCAGACACAGATTATTTGTGCGTGTCATATGTGCATGTCCAAGGCTTTGAGAGACCCTGCTTGCACTTGAAAAATATTTGCCTGGAAACTGAACTAGTGATAAAGCTGCCTGTGCTTGCTATCAGCCAGGAGCATGAAGCAGATGTCTGCTCCATTGCACTGAAATACCCAGGTCCAACAGCATAATACAGCCATGCTGGATTTACCCAACATTTTTATCTTCCTTGCTGTTTTCTCCCCTTCCTCTGTGTAAGATAAGAGGAACACTAAAAAAAAAAAAAAAAGAAAAAAGAAAAAAAGGAAAAGTCTCAAACAGCCTTATTACTAGATATTGGAGGGGTTTTATCGTTATTATTTATTTATTTATAGCTGATTAATTCTTATCAGTGATGCCAGCTGTCAGCAAGACAAATGTGACACCCCATTAACACCCGATTCCCTGGGAATGCTGCACAGAGGAATTCTGTTGTTTTGGTGAGGCACTGGTTTGTTTTGGCTCAGGTCCTGGCTATCTCACTTCCCCAGGAGCACTCCAAAGCGGGGATGCCGAGGGACCAGCCCTGACTCCCCTATTTTCTCTCGAGAAGGGAGAAGGTTGAAACCTCCCTGCTCTTGGACAGCAAAGCAGGGATGTGAGAGCATGTTCTGGCTGGTGGATGAAAGTGCTGCTGCCTCTGAAGGAAAGGCTTGAGATGCTGCTGCTCCTGAGGGATGCAGGTAGTCCTCGTGGTAGGGCACCTTCAGGCTCAGCTCCTTTTTTCCCTGCTTTCCTTCTCACTTTGGCCTTTCCAGGGCTCAGGGAAAGAAGTTATGAGGCTTCCCTTCACTGGGGTAACACCTTGGAAAATCTGAAATAAAATAAAATAAAGAAAAAAAAAGAAGTATTGCTGCAAACCCTTGTTGACACATTATTCACAGGAGGCATCCATTTAAGCTCCCTGCAAGTCAACAGCTCTCCAGACAGAAGCTGATCCAGGGAAGGGGAAGCAATGGGAGAGACCTCCTATGTCCCCCTCTCAGCAGTTCAAGGAGAGCCAGGCAGTTAAATCATGTGTGCTGCCTGCAGATTTTGTGGAGTGAGGTTTAAATAGCCTTGGGCACAGCAGTTATTTCCTTTATTGGTCTGAGGAAATCAGGTTTAGGATGGAGGTAGGCTGAACTAGTACAAGGAAGGGAACAGTGATTCGCAGACAACTTAAGCAAGAGGAGCTTTCATTTTCATTGGAAATATGTCAACGTTCTGGCACAGCATCCTGCTTGAAAACAAATAAAATGTCAGCCGAAAGCCAAGGATTTTTTGTTTTCCCAGTGAAATATTGAAATTTGCAGCAGGAAGCAGCAAGACCTAATGGAAAAAAAAAAAAATATTAAAAACACACTCTGACAAAAGCTTAACAAATTCCAGCCTTGGTAGGGAAACCTCCTGACCCCAGTCCCCTCTCCAGACAACAGCCCCATAAACGATGTCTCCCCTCGCCACGGTGCTGACCTGCACCCCTACACCCGCTCTGTGGAGGAGGATGCTGCGTGTTGGGATGTGTCCTGAAGGGATGTGTCACAGCAACGGGTGAGGGTTTATGGGCAAACCTTGAAAGAGACTCTGAGTCGTACGTCTTCGTTCGTGTCTTTTTTTCCTCTGGGAAGAAAAGCCAGTTCGTTAAGAGAGTTCCTTCTAATTCCATTGAGACAAAAATTATGTTAAACTCCCAGGAAAATCTATTTTCCTCTGTCTTGAGCTGCTTGCTTTTTACCAGTCCTCTCTTTAATGGAATTACTGAGATACTTTCGAACAGCATGGTGTCTTATCTTCACCTTTGCTCTCTGTTTGGAAATGATTTAGTGCAGTTCTCTTATCTGGACAGAATTAAAGGCTTTATGATGTGTTTTTCCACCGCTATCCACTCCTCCCCACCCCCTCCAAAAACTCTACGGACTTTAAATCATTAGAAAAAAAACGAAACACTTTGGTTTTGAAAGCAGAAGTCACTCCCGACACAAGTTGATTGGTAAAATATGGTCCTTTTGTGAAGGGGGGCTGGAAAGTTAATGAGCCTTCCAGGGGTGGCTGGCACAGAACTGGGAAGGGAAGGAAAAGCTGCTCATGGGGCAGGGCTGCTGGAAAGGCTTTGAGAAATGGCCTGACCTGCAGATTAACTCTGTTTATTTTGTGTTCAGCATTGTCTGGCCCGCTTGCCGGGGGCTGATGAGGCTTTTGCTAAATGCACGGGGCTGTTTGCTTCGCTGTGCTGTTGTTTCTCTGAGTCCTTCCACTTAAATGCCCCTGGTTTGTAACTTTTCATTGGGGTTGGGGTTTTTTGCTGCGCGGCTTTGGCGCAGGCGGCGCTGCCGTGGAGGCACTGTTCTCTCACGAATAAAGCACTGCGTTCAAGCAGAATTTAAGATACAGAGCTCTTCTCTTTCCTGTCTGCATTATCTGATGGGTCAGCACTGTTACTGCACGGGAGCTCAGTTCTGAACTGCAGCCTTTGGTGGGGAGAGCGATGGAGATTCCCGCGGGCATCGCTCACCTGTCCTCACCGCGGGGCCGCCAACGCTGTCTGGAAGCATTTGATTTGCAGAGGTTAAAGGACATCTCTGCTCCTCACTCCAGCCCTAACCCGCTGTGTGATCTCAGACACACCAGTTCACCTTTCTCCGTTTCTTTCCCTGCACCACTTGCACTTTTTTCCGCACCTTTTGGCTCTCTGGTTGGGAAATGCTGCGCTCTGGGCTCTCACCCCTTGCGCTGTCTCACGTGGATGGAGCAGAGCATGAAGGGGGTTCTCATAAAGTGAGGCAGCTGTAGCGAGGACATGGCAATGGCAATCGGCCTGGGGGTGCAGGCAGTGCCAGCAAGGTGCTGCAGAACATCCCCCCACCCAGGGCAGCATGAAAGCCCAAACCTGCAACAGCAACATGGGGAGCCCCAACCTGTGTCAGGGGTGCCTGGGGAGATGCTGAGTGTCAGAGCTCCCCTGTGCAGCTCCCAGACAGCTCCTTCCCTGCCAGGCTCTGATGTCCTCCCAGCTCAAGCATGCATTGCATTCATGGGTCACTGGGCACCTCCTTTAAGCCCTGGGAGCAGGCTTGGGCTCAGCTTACAGTAAAACAGATTTTACCTGAATTGAGGTTTTGTTTCCCACGCCAGGAATGCTCTCAGCAGCTCTACTGAGCACCCCCACAGCCTGCCCTCCACTTCTCTTAGAAAAACTTCTCTGACTGGCAGCCTGGCACCATCAGGGGAAGGTTTTGCTCTTCCAGCTGAAAAAAAAAAAAAAAAACAAACCAAGGGTTAATCTAATGCATTTACCAAAGATTTACAGGGTGAGGCTTACAGAGAGGGGCCCAATACAAGTATCCTGCACCCACAGCCCATCAGGTACCCACTGCTCTGCCCTAAGTCCTCATCCATTTGCTCCCCCTTGCAGGGAACATCATTTCTGGGCATTTTTGTCCAACACTTAGCACAGAGGGGAATTGTGGTCGGCGATGGAGGAGTCATCACAATGTATGCAATAAATACTAATGCGAGGAGGGCGGCTGCTGCGGTGTGGTTTCACCTTGAGAGCTGACCCAGGCAGCGCTGCGGTGGCTGGGTCAGCAAGGCTTACATGCCAAATGCGTGTGAAAAGGGTCTGGAGAGTTAAATACCAGATGTCAGTGGATGCTTGATGGAGTCGTTAGTGAAAGCAGTGGAGTGGGCAGCGCTTGGGGGAATTAATGAAATCATTCAGCCCTAACGGCCGGGAAGAGGGACGGCATCCGGGAAGGGATGATGTGAGATTTGGAAAGAAATGAGGAGGCAATGAGGTGGAGACGTGTGGAGAGGCCACAGCAGAGGTTTCTGCTCTAATAGCAAGAACGTGGGGTGGGAGAGGGGTTCAGGACCCAGCCACAGCCCAGGGGGTGCGAGGGGTGGTTTGGAGAGCGATGGCCTGAAACAGAGCTGAAATGCCAGCTCACCCCGGGGCCGTGGGACGGGAAGGAGACCCCTCTGGGGCACTGCACAGAAGCAGAACTTCAGAGAAGTAAAAGAAAAAAAAAAAAGGTTGCATTCAGAGCAAGCAAGACTCATTGCATTCAGTTATTAAATCTGATTCAACTAGGGATGATTGACCAAGGCTTCTGTGCAGGCTGTGAATTATTGGGGTTTTCAAAGAACGCATCTTCATACGCACACAAAACCAGCAGGAAAAGTTTGAAGCCTTTTCCTAGAACAACCCCAGCAACTTGAATGACGACAGAAAGACAAAGGGCACAAATCCAGGTGGTAAATCAGTCCAGAAAGTGCAGCAGAGTGCCACAGACCTCTTCTCCTCTTCCCACATTAAGCACTTTTACAGCCCAAGCTGGGGGCAGATGAATTTACATTTAAACTTCCCTTTCTCCTCCAAGGTGGCACTTTCTACCTTATGCTTCCTCGAATCAGGAGATGCAGAATTGCCAAAGGAAAATAAAATAAAATGTCATCTTTTTTTTATTTAATATTTAACTGCTGCTTAGACTACTCCAAGAAAAGACCCTGATATTACTGTTTGGATTGAATTACGATGACTCCGCCTGAAAGTTATATATTGCTGGTGCTCCATTATTCATTAATCGTAGCTTTTCCTGTCAAGATCAACATGTACTCCTCAGCTGGTGCCTTGACTGCCTAATGCCTCAGATAGGGAGGGAATGTAAAAAAGATGCCTCTTAATTGTTTGGGGATTTCAGACGTGGCTTTTCAAATGTCAGTGACAGCTCCTGAAAGATGGCACCCTTTTCCCTAGGAGCTCTGGATTGCCAACAGATGTTAACAGCCCCCAGCTCCACCCGATACTTTATGAACTATAGAGTAAGTAAACAATATCAGGATACAGGCAGAGAGGTCTGCTTGTAAATTAATTCCTGGGGAGCAGCAAAAAAACCCCCAAACCCGGGGAGTCAGTGCAGCCTGCACCAGCGCTCGTAGTGCTAAGGTTGAAAAAGATGATGGGATTTCAAAGAGTGATGCAGCTGCCATCAGATGGGGAAGTTTAGGGGGATGGAAATGAATTCAGGGCATTTTCTGGACTGCTTTGGTCTGCTACAGGTCGAGGGTGAGCACTCCTGGGTCAAACCCTCCCTCTCCAGCAGACCTCGCCTGAGCCACTCGGCACCTCCATGGTTCAGCTCCTGCACTGGGGATGAAGGTCTGGGAGGCCAGACAGCATGCATGCTCTGCAGGAAGGCACGCTCCATCCTGTAACTTTTGGACTTTTTCTCATGCATTTTTCCACCAAAATTACTGCTGTCTTTCATTCCTTAATCAGTTCTTCAGGATAGAGCTTTCCCATCAAACCTTAACTTCCCAGCCTTGGACAAGTCTGGTTCCCAGTGTGTAACTCTCAACACGACTCACATCAACAGGGAAGAGGAATGGAGGAGAGCAGGGTAAATGCCCCTGTGGTCAGAGGAGCTCATGGTTTCACCTGTGCAGATGGAGCTGGAGGCTGGTGAGGGATCCCAGTGCCTCCACACAGGCTGTCCTTGGGAGATATCCCACCCACCAGCCATTCCCTAAGCTGCTGACCACAGCATCAGTGTGTTGAGAAATGGTTTTTTCCCCCTGCTTTCTGCAAGCAGGACACTCTTCAGGACATAATGTGGTGCAGCCAAGAAGGAAAAACTGAGCGTTTCAGCAGAGCTGGAGTGAGTAAATAACTTGTACTGAGGATGAAGAACATAGCCCTGTGATAGCCCCCCAAACCCACCACAGGGTGTGGGTCTGCAGCGTGCAGCATCCTCAGTGTGTGCACAGGGTGCTGTGGCTGTGTGTGAGCAGTGCCTGCCTTGGAAAGAACTGCAGCTGGGAGCTCGTTTGCACAGCCACAGCACTCCAAGGCACGCCACCCACTCTGCTCCATCCCCTGTCCCTCCACAGGCTTTGCTGTCCCTGCAGGCAGCAATAGGAGGGCAAGGCTTAGCTGTGCCCCTCCCCAAAGCAAAACAAAATGTCCCCAGATGTCCCTCGGACATCAAGGCTATTTTCACAGTCACTGAACATGTTTATTATAGGGCAGACGGGAATCTCGTATTCAGTGGCAGCCCCGTGCTCCCCTTACTTGTCCTTCAGTTTAATGGGATACAGGCATAAATCATAGATCTGATACTGCACATGAGCTCTGGCTATATTTTTTTTATAAAGAACATTTGCTCTGATTTATAGTGCACTGGGTTTTGAATTAGTCTAGCTTGAAAACTGAATCAAATCTTTCCATCAAGTCTGGTTTTTTTGCATTATGAATGGCTTAGCTGTTTAGTAATGGAATGCCAATCAGTCATTGCTTCTCTCCATAGGCAATGCTGAGAAGATCATTTCGGAACATAGACTCTGTGATTAACTGAAATGAACTGTAAAATTGTATTTTGTTTAAAGCTTTTTTTTCTTTTGTGGGGAGATTCTTGAGCTGACTGTGGAGTCACCTCGCTGATGGCACGAAGGGGTTAAAGGAGGAGGGGGGCACAGAGGGAAGATGCATGCCTGAACTGGCCACCTTGTCCCTGCCAGAGTTTTCTCATGTGTAGAACAAGGATGATCATTTCCCAAGTTGCAGAGATGTCTTAGCACCAGAGCTGAGATTTGGCCTACAAACTTGGACAGAAGGATAAGGATTTTTTTTCCTTACCTTAAAAGCAGACTCTTTTCCCTGTGAACCAAGGAGGCACAGCACTCCTGGCACACAGATTGCTGGAGCCAGCCATCATCTCTGCCAGCCTGTATCCCCTTCTAAACCTCAGCTGCAGCTGGAGCTGCTTTCTGGCTTTGCAAGGAAAAAAAAGATGCAATACAGACCCGTATTTTCCATGCAAGCCATACTGTGCACACAGCCCTGTGCTGGGCTGGTGCAGCTCCTCATCGCAGCTACCTGGGGACAAGCACAAGTTAGAGGGCAAGCAAAAAAAATGAGGTGCATGGTTACTACTCCCCCCACCACTCTGAAAGCCTGGCTGGATACAGAGCACTCTCCCATGGATACAAGCAGTGGGTCCGAGCTGACCCAAGACCCTCAGCCAGTGTCAGAGCTTCACTGGAGCTCCAGCAGCCCCTGTAGAAGACACATCCCACCCCAGCATGAAAGAGGACAAATGCTCAGTTACCCTCTGTGTCCCCAAGTCCATCAGGCTGCTGTTAATTACCCTCCCCAACAAAAGTGCATGCTTTCTTCCTTGTCAGGATTTGTCAAACTTCGGTTTTAATGAACCTTTCTCCATGGAAGGTCCTTGACACCGAGGTGACAGAGCTCTCCACCTCCAACTCATATTTTTGCTTTGTCACATATGCAGGAGCATAAAAATAAGCTGGTTTTCAATCAAACAACCCAAGGTTCTCCAAATCTTTCATATTCAACTGGAGTGAATTATTCAGTGAATTATTTTGCTGTATTTAATGAGTTCCAGTTTGATTTGACTAAGTAACTTTACAAACACATTCTGTCTGCTCCCATCCATCTCAATAGCAGCACTGAGATATTTCTTTAAAGTCATACTTAGTGGCTTTGGGTTAGGTCTCATTAATACAATGATTTTACTGAAGAGCTCACATGCTAAACCCACTCTGCAGAATACATTACTGAAATAACTTTAAATGGGCTGAAATAAATAACTTTCTGGAGTTTTCATGTTGCAGCTCTGCAACATCTGAGCAGATGTATGCTCCAATGGTTAAATGTAATGCATGGTTCTGCAGAGGAAACTGATGTAATTCCACGTGAGATAACATCAGGACAGACACAGGGGCATGGTTACAGGCTGGCAACGGGGAGGAAAAGGTTCCTGCCTCATCTCAGCCACTCATTTGTAAATTTGGGCATCAGCTCCCTCTCCCACCCTCCCCTGAGTTGCCCCGTGTGGGTTTTGCACAGTGCATTGGAGGCTCACCTCCACATCCCTACACACACACACATGAACAGTCATTCAGAAAACACAGGAGGAAGAAGAAGAATAGTTATGTGACTACCAGACTGGAGTTGGCCAATTTCCTGCAGATTTGTGCCTCGTGGGTGACTGTGAGTTCTGGCTGGGACTTTTCATGTCACTAAGTCTGTGTTCCTCCCCGCTGGCCCGTGCCACGGCTCCGATCGAGGGTCTAATCGAGCGGGCGATGATGCTGCGAGCTCCACTCCAGTCACTTGTGGGGACTTTCTCCTCTACTCAGCAACTCTTGACAGGAGATGGCAGAAACACCAGGAGCCTCTATTTCTCTGTCAAATCTGCTTGAAACAGCTAACACATAGACAAGTTATGGAGGTGGTAGAAAACACAGATACACATACACGTACACACAGTAAGCTTTTGAGCTTAATTTCCTTACAAAACTAAACATCTGCAGAAAGTTTCCCTATTTACAAAGTCATACCTGTGTGTAGGATCTCACCAGGACGATGATGTCAGTGGTCAACTGACAGGCACAGCAGTGATGGCTGGCAGTGCCTCTGCCTCAGTTTCCCTCCTGGCAGGGTAGGGATGGTGATATTAACCCCTTTTATTTTTTTCTTATCTTGAGACTGACAGATGGAAGAGCTGCCTAAGAGCAAGGCACTCAGTATTAATCCACCAGTGGCCAATTTTGGACCTGGGAACAATACATGTTTGATTGCGCCGGTGCCAATAGATTGCATTTCATAAGGATGTCCCTGGAAGGAGTAAGAGCTGGGATCTTTCTCAGTGGGAACAACCATGAGCTGTGATGTATCGCTTCACTCTGGAAACATTTATAGCATGCTCCTCGCAGTGGGCATCTGCAAAGCAGCTTCTTAAGCTTTTATCACAGCAGGGTAATATCGACAACCAATGAACTTTCCCTTTCCGCAGCAGTTAGAGAGGGATAGGTATTAAAATCCTCCACCCGCTCAGCTCCCCGTTGACTTTCATGCGTGCTAAGCAACTGGCTTATCACAGGGTTATGGCTCATCAGGAGAGAGGGTTTTGGCAAGGCACTGTCCTAGAGAAAAGCATCCAGGGGGATGCAGCACACCAGGCCCAACCATCCCAGCCACTGCACATCAGGGGACAGTGCCCCCAGAGTGGGGGGAAACACCCTCAGATTTCCCTAAAGCTGGGAAAAACACCTGCAGCTGCAGGATGGCACCCAAGAAACCCTACTGCAGCACCCATCTACCCACCACCTTACACCCAAGAACCCTATTGCAGCACCCACCTGCCCACCACCTTACACTCAAGAACCCTACTTCAGCACCCACCTACCCACCTTACACCCAAGAACCCTACTTCAGCACCCACCTACCCACCTTACACCCAAGAACCCTACTGCAGCACCCATCTACCCACCTTACACCCAAGAACCCTACTGCAGCACCCATCTACCCACCTTACACCCAAGAACCCTACTGCAGCACCAACCTACCCACCTTACACCCAAGAACCCTACTGCAGCACCCATCTACCCACCTTACACCCAAGAACCCTACTGCAGCACCCACCTACCCACCACCTTACACCCAAGAACCGTACTGCAGCACCCATCTACCCACCTTACACCCAAGAACCCTGTTGCAGCACCCACCTACCCACCACCTTACACCCAAGAACCCTACTGCAGCACCCACCTGGATGGGAATAAAATAAATTCAGACAAACACATTGTGTCCCTTTGCTACTTATCTGCCTCTTCCTGTCTGTCTCTTCTCTTTGCTCGCGACTCCAGCCAAAGGTCATTAAATCAATAAGCAGATTTCCTGGTATCCAACCATCTGGGGTCAGGCTCTTTTGCTACACGGGAGGGACTGTGCCCCTGCATACGAACACGGCATCCAGCACATGGCTGTATTTATTATCATGATCGTTATTATTGAAATATCACTCACGATTCCTGTATCGATTCTGGCACGCAAAGCGGGGATTCAAATCTGTGTTAAAATAAGAGCTCCAGTGCAGCGCTCGGTATTGATGGACGGGGAGCAATAACACTTACTGGAATGAAAGGCGTGGGGTGCCACGAGGTGGCACAGCAGCCATGTGATAGTGGAGTGGCAGAATTTGGGACAAGGCTCCATTGCATGGTTTTGGGAAGGGGTCTGGGAGAGGAGAGGGATGTTGGAGGGATGACAAAGTGGGATGCTCGCATGGTATGGCACTCAGCTCCTAAAATCTCTGTATTTGCACCCTTCTCCTAAAAAAAAATGGGGAACCTACTACTTAAAAGCTCCTGGATCACCACTTCCAAGACAAAATGAGGCTGCCTCCTTTCCAAAAGCCATCAGTGAGCTGTGCTTCTCACAGATGAGCACACGACATCGGGACCAGCCCCTGGAGCTGTCACCTTTGGGTGGCCGCAGACATCTCAGGGACAGAGCAAGGCCTCGTGTGTGTGTGCACGTGGGAGGACCGGGATGCACAGGCTCCAGCTGTCCGTTTTGATTCATGTTGCAATTTCAGAGGCTCTGAAATACGGTGTTATTTGTACAGAAAAAGCCAATGCGGTGACTTTCCCAATAACTTTCTGTTGAGTGATCCTGCATCCAGGCCTGAGGAAAGGGGACATTAGCAGCTGGCAAGGCAAAAAAGAGATATTTTTAATGTTAATATATTTTTCCCCTTTCTCTGAAATGTATTCCCTCCACAGGCAGAGCCTGAGCAGGGAAGAGCAGCAAGGTTATCAGCAGCCCTGGGCACGGTCAGGGCAGAGCTGTGGCCTCAGAGGGAGCAAGGGCAGGACAGGCACAACTGCTCCAAAAACACCACGTCCTCTCTCCTTTTCATTTTCCATATGCATCTTTTTGGGGTGAATATAATCTCTCTCTCTCTCCACACTATCCTAAATTCTTTCTCCATCTATCTCTCTACTTAGGTCTCCAGCTATTTATCTGCTTGTATTGACTAGATTAGATAAAGGTTTAGGTGTGAGGATGGATGGAGATGGATAGGTAGAAAGCTTCCCAACCATCCATCTGTTCCTCCATCTATCCATCTCGCTTCTTAAATCCTGATA
Organism: Podargus strigoides; assembly: GCA_028020825.1. Taxonomy (NCBI): domain Eukaryota; kingdom Metazoa; phylum Chordata; class Aves; order Caprimulgiformes; family Podargidae; genus Podargus; species Podargus strigoides. The sequence goes on from CM051644.1 coordinate 3,744,353, forward strand.
CATTTCCCATCATAGGGAGCAAGCTCTCCTCCTAGATGAAGACTGACGATAGATAGATGGATGGCTAAGTAGATCTTTATTTAATCTATCCATCTATCTGTCCTCCCAGACTGACCTATCAGCCCATCTTGCCTCCTCATTTTTTCTCTGCCTGTCTATGCTCAGAAGCCCTGATCCATCCAGCTCCCAGTTAAGGATTTACTACAGCTTCTCTCATCAAAGACCAAATGTGTTTGACCCTTTTCACTACCCATAAAATTACTTGCATTGCTCCTTGGTTTTGCTACAGTTTTAACAGAGAGAAGCAGAGCCTGCAAGCTAGCAAACACCCAGGTGCTCTCCCCAATTAAAGACCAGGTTAATCATCTCCAGGAAGACAAGAGCACCATGCCTGCAGCCAGGGGTGCACGAGGGACCCCAGTGCAAAAGATCATGTTAAAAAAAACAAAACATAGCTATCAGTGGACCACATCCATTTGGATGGCACCAGCTTACAAATTGCTGGTTAAAAGCAGCTCTCTACTGGGCAATTTTCCCATGAAGGAGTGAAGATTTGGTTCTGCAACTTCTTGATGTGGGTCTGATTAAGCACCCTGCTTCCACTCTCTCTCTCTCACACCGCGCTGGGTAATTTATGATGGCTCACAACACACTATTGTAACTGCTCCCCATTGCTCTGGCAGCACTCTTCCCTCCCTGGTACACTATTCCCCCACTGAAGAGAAATGAGCTCAGCTAGTGACGATTGCTGCTGCCCTGGAAAAGGTTCCAGCGAGACTATATCACACCTTAAAACCCAAGAAAATTAAAGAAAGAGGAGAAAAATATTGACCTGGAGGCCAATCAAGTCCTCAGCACAAGGAGGAAGCTGGGACTTTAGAAAATGTCTGTTTGGTAAAACTGAACTTTTGCACAGAGGAGGCTGTATCAAGCCCCCTCCTTTCCACTGCCTCCGGGACATTTTCGTCTTTGTTCATGTTTCAGCCTTAATATTTCCAAAATAAAAGACATTTCTGGTTCAAAATGATTCTGCGTTTCCCAGCGCTGAGCTGATTATCGTGAAATTAATTATTACAAACATAAAGTTAACACGGCAGAAACGGAAACAAAAAACCTCCCCAAAAACTGCCAAGGGAATTATTTGCACAGATCAAAAGCAATTTACTCTGCCAAGCTTTCATATTGCAAATGATATTTGAGAGCTCCCCTTTCCGTCCCAGCATGGCTGGCAGAGGACATGGCTGAACTCAAAATGTTTGGCAGGGCAGGAACATTTTTTCCCTCATCCATTTTAAGTGTTGGGCTCATTCCTTTGAGGCAGAGGGGGTCTCCCAAGGGGTCAGGGAGCAAGACCCAGGGACAGCCCCAAGAAAATGCCAGGGGAGGAGGCACCAGCCTGTTCCATGTGCTCACCTAATATCACTATTGCAGACTAAGGACCAGGAGCTGAGGGTGGGACTGCCTGGCTGGACGAGGCAGGAGCATCACACAGCCAGGGTGAGATGCCTGGGGTGCAATATATTTAGGGAACTGGCAGAAAAATGCCCCTCTGGCAGGCATGGCAGGGCAGGGAGAGGACAGCTGCCTGTCTGCAGATCTCTCATCCCAGACAGTTTTGTCCTTCATTTCCTGAGCTACAAATTCACTTGGACACATGTTCTGAATTTAGAAACAAGCACATCAGTGGAATTCATATTTTATGAGGCTCCTTTTAGGGGCATATTGTAAAAGAAATTACTAAATCTGATTTTTCTGTTCTTTCCTTTCTCTTAAAACCAGCTGACAAGTATCAGGAAACATAAAAGGACCTGCTTAGGATGTGCTGTGAACCAGGAGGTTCAAGAGCCTGTGGACATCCCAGAATTTACTATGTGCCAAGGAGACATTAAAGATTAGAGGAGGCTTTTCCTCCCTTGGGAGTTCAGGAGAGCTTTACCATTATCACCCTGAGCCAGGTTTGGGGAGGAATCAAGTTAAATGTTACAGACCTGGAGATCCAGAGGCACAGATCCTGCTGTGTGGTCCTGGAGATGGGTTTTCCATCTTCTGCTTTCATTGAGTCTTACAAATGGCACACACAGAATTACATCCAAAAAGGCTGAGGCTGTGAAGTCCAGCACTCAGACCTTCCACAGCTCAAATCTGCCATTTCCATATTTGTAGGTGTAGCCATAGATGAGCATATATACACTTAAGCTGTCCACTTAGTGCTGACAAAATGTCAGGCCCTTACCTTTTCACAGGAGTGTTTCAGCTGCCCAAGCAGATAAAGCAGGAAGACATCACACAGATGTGCTGTGGGTGCAGAAAGCACCAAGCCCTCCTGGCTTCCCCCAAAGGCTTCTCCCCAGAAATGGAGGGTCCTCAAAATCACAGCTCCCCTTTGAAAATAAAGGCATTATTTATGTCCTTGGCTATGTCTGCATTAATTATTACATTCTATGAGTTTTGGGGGTGCTTTGGAGTGGCCCCAGCCCTATCCCATTCTCTGGACATGGCTGGGATGCCCTGGCACGTACCAGGATCCAGTCCATCATCTCCAGGATGGCTCCAGGGTGTGGACCAAATCACAGCCAACAGGGAAAGCAAGGAGGATCCCTTCACAGCACACCTTGATCCCAACTAAGGCACTAATAGAAACGTCCCATGAGGGCCAAGTTGCTATCCCTCACCCCCAGCCAAAGCTCAGAGGTTTGGAAATTCAAGTGTGTAAAGTTTCTCTCCACCCTCTCTAATCTATAAATCATCCCCTAGCCATTTGTTTGGGGGAAATATATAGTTCCTGCCACAAGCACTATGAGATAAAGCACTGTAAGTGGTACAACATGTGGCTAATCCCTTTAATAGATCTCTCGCTATTAATTTCACTACTTGCTTTGGCTTTGCCAGGCCCTGTCATTATTCCTGTGGATTATGTCTTCAAGGTGGCCTATCTGCTTTATCCAAATACTTTTCATGTTTCAAACTGCGGAGCGCACTTAGCATTCAGCACAAACCAGCCAAACACCTTGCGGAGGCGTTGAACTGGCGAGGCATAAATCTGCCACCCGTCTGAGGGTGAAACAAATGGCTGTGAGTGGAAAGGAAGAGGGCTCTGTACTGTCACATTTAGCAGCAATGATCTCCAACTCAGCTGCAGGTAGGTGCAATTCACTCATTCAGGAAGAGTAGCATTGATCTGAGAGTCCCCAGAAGAAATCTGGTCCCATTTGCACCTTTATAATTGACCTGCATGGGCATAGTGAAGGTCAAGCAGCAAAGTTTCCTTTCTGATCTAATCACAGATGAATATTTAAGAGACAATGGAGAGCAATTGAGGAGGAGCCTTTGTGTCCTTCTCAGAAGTTAACGGGCCCTGACGCCTCTCAGCCTGGTGCTGAGAGACATGAGAGCTTCAAGGATGAGTATCCAACTGATGTCTCCCTGTAGCCCTTGCGGGTCCCCGGCCACCAGTGGGCTGAATTTGCAGCCCAGCATCTTTCATCCATGTAGAGCACGGGGCAGGGAAGAGCCACACTGCTCAATGACCGTGACTGCCAGGGAAGGATGAATTTATAGCAATGAATTCTCCCACCTCAGCTTGAATTTGAAAGAATCCAGCGAGGACATCAGGAACGCAACCTTTTAATAGCACATTGCAGCCTGTTTTGGAATGACCACGTGTGCTCCCAACCAGATGCATCCAGTGAAAAAGCTGCACATCACTTCACAGCCAGCTCAGTTCAGTAATATTTGGTCCAGGGAGAGAAATTGAGCCCTGAACCCTCTTTTCAAGTCCATCATCCCTCATTCACTGCCTTTGTTGGGATGCCAAAGCCAGTCGGGAGATGCTGAACCTCCTTGGCTTGTGTTCATTTCTGGTAAGTGATGACTATTAGTATTCAGGCCAAAGACCTCGCAGCATTATACAGTTCAATATTTTCTGCCCCTGTAACAAAGGCAATCCATTTTGCATGCAGAACGAGGGAGTGCAACCTTTTGCAACCGAGTTTCTTAAATTTTTATCTCAAAAATCAATGAAGGAATTGGAATTCCACATCTCATTTATGGTCAGGAGAAAAAGAGGGAGAACACAAGGGAAAATGATGAAAAAGGGGAAAAGGGGAAAAAAAACAAAACAACCTAGCTCATCCAGATATGCTCATAAATTCTTTAACAATTTAATTACTGTGCATTTTGTGCTTTGGTTTTAAAGCTTTGAATGAGGGTTGGGTTTTTTTGTTGTATTTTTTTTCCCCTGCAGAGTCTATAGAATTGCTTGTCTTTTGTAGTTGATCTTCTTGGAGATTTCTCCATCCAATTAATCTAATTAGAATGTAATCAAGTTGTAGAGATCTGTGCAGCAGTGTGAGTGATTAGGAAAAATTACCTTTCAGCAAAGAGTTTAAATTTAATTTTAGTTCCATAATCTAAAGCCCAAATAAAGGGAAGTGTAATTTGCACTGCAATACTTCGTGCCATGCTGCCTCTTTCCTGGGAAGAAGAGCAAATTTCAGCTGTAATCACAACAAACCACCCTCGTGTTTCACAGCTCAAGCCGCGTAAAAACAACGGTTTCCATTTTCCAGAAGGAAATGGGAAGACACGCTCTGCTCAAGATCATGCAACGGGTGGTTGAGAGCAGAGCTGGGTTTTTAGTGCTCCAGCCTAGTGTTTAACCCATTAGACCATGGTCCAGAGATGCTGCCAGCTGGGGGGCTGCCAGCACCAGGATGCATTTGCCAACCATGAGCGTTGCTGTAGCGTTCAAGTGAGTTTGAATGAAAGCCTGTAGCAAGGAAGAATCCAGGGGAATTTTTTTCTTATTGTCTGCATTGTCTCTCCAAATCAAGAATAAAAACTACAGACTTCAAATTTATCTGTGCAATGAAATATTTTCAAAACACTTGCTTTCCACCTCATCAGGAAGTTTCCAGGGCCATAAACAGTTCAGGAAATAGGAGAGACTTAAACTGGCTTTTATTCCTTGTGATTTTCTAAGTCATTCCTTTGGCTTTCAGCCTTCCCATTTCCACTCAGCTGAGACATTTCACTGCAGACACAGCTTTTCTTTCCCTCTGGGAAAGGATTTGGAGGTGGGAGGTGTACCACCACTCTCAGCTTTGCTGATGCACTGATGAGCTAAGACAAAAAGTGTTAAACTGCATTAAACCTCACCAAAGCTGGTGACCAGAATATCTGCCTTTCACACTAGGCAGCTGTAAGCCATTGCAATCACCTGGATCTCAAAAGCCATCTAACCTTTAGGGACCTGGCCCACCCAAAATCTTGCACTGGGCCCCTCTGCTCTGTCCCACTAGCTAGATACAAACCATCCTTCCAAAATTCAGGTGACTGTCTTCCAATGACATTCAGTCCCCAAAATCACATCTCTGCTGAGCTTGGGTCAGCTTCTTAGACAAGATCTCCATTGAACTGCTGAGCTTCATCCTTGAAACCCTGTTCCCATGTTCACTAGTCAAAAATCAAGCAACAGAAATGGTTTTGTCATGGACCACAAACATAGACAGATACTCGCATGCATAGCCTGAACGCTAATGAAAGCAATGATTTTCAGTAGACCCCATGAGAAGATCCTACTCTCCTTAAGCCAAGATCTGAGGCTAAGAGGTTAGTACCCTGTTAGTTGCAGAAATATCCAAGCAAGACTCATTCCCATTGCCCAGCCAGGGCAAACCAGAAAAAAAAAATAAATTGCTGTTATAATTCTCAAATTTGTGAACTCCAGAACATTTCTAACATTGTCTATATCAAAATAAGAACTTCCCAACCTTTTCTTCTTTTTGCAATACTATGAAGCAATTTTAGGGTGTGAATCTCTAACAGAGCTGGGAGGAATGGTGTAGCTGCTCAGTTGCTTCCCCTTTGTGTGATACTGATCCCCACCAGTCCTGGATGCAGTAACAGCCACGGTGATGAGGATGCTGTCCTCTTAGGACCCCTCATTGAGCAAGACATGAACACTCACCTTAGCCCTTGAAGGAAAGGGGTGAAGGGAAAGGGAAAAAGAGACAATGGGAAGAGAGAGAGAAAAATGAATTGCTTAAAACTTCTATTACTCTTCATTACCTTCTGCTTTATGTAAGTTCCAAGGTTCATTTACCAGCTGTAAGTAGTCCGGTGCCTTTGTGTGTAAGAGTTGTCATGCCTATTGCTCCCATTAATGTACTGCATGAAACTCAAGGTAGCTCAGCTGGTGCTGCAAAGCCAAATCAATGTGACTAATGCAGCTCGTGCAACAAATCCGTAATTGTCCATTGTTGGGCTAGATGGATGGGCTTGGAGTATTTGTTGAGAAAAGGGACAGAGAGGGAGATCACTGCCAGTGGGAGCTGGAAGCGATGCTTCCCCTGGAGCTCAGAAGGTTGCTTCAGAAATCTTACTTTGATGAGACATGGCCAGGTGATGATCTATCAGTGGCCTGAGGGGTTCATTTGAATGAATCAGGTTTGCTTTTTTATAATTTAAAATTAAAATGTGCTTTTTGCAGACAATCCTCAGGATTCCTTTAAAAATCTGCTGTATGTCTGCACAGACCCACTGGTTGGGTATGGCCAGCACAGCCAACACCCTGGTTCTGTACAGAAACAGCAGTGAAGTGAGACAACATGGTCTGAACATAGAGGAACATTTGTATTTTACCTGAGGGAATATAATTTTTTAATGTATTTTTCCTAGCACGTATTTGTAGGCTTGTTCATGCCCTGAGCTCTACTCCCGCAAGAGGCAACTTGCTGGATTTTTTCCTTGGGCCTCTCTAAAAAAAAAGGAATTATTTAAAGAAAATATGGTGCAGCTCAATATTCAGGTGTGGAAAGGAGGGTGAGAGCTGCTGCCAGTAATGGGACAGTCCAGATATTACACAGACTCTGGCTTTTTGGGGTTCAAAAGTTGCCAACTGAGGTCTTTGTCCTGCCAGGAGCTCCCCAAGGTTGGTGAGGTCTCAGATTCACTTCCCAGCTTCTTACTCCAGCTACAGCCTCCATAGAAATGAACTGAGTTTTCTTGTTTGCTGTCATCAAAATACAGCTATAGATACAGGATCACTCATGTCTTGGAATACATATTTTGGAGAAACAGTATAAATAGTTTGGATTGTCATTCATTAAACGTTTCTTTAGAGTTCACCGGGAAGGGAGGTTGCAATAGGCATGGTCTTTGGGCCCCTTAGATCTGCTTTTTGAGGAAAAGTCCAACTTTTTCATGTTTCTTGCCTGTTTTACTGCAGTCATGGTGTCCTTCCTTCCTGAGCTGGGGAGCTGTGTCAACACACACATCTCACTCCTATGGGCTCGTCTGGAAATCCCCATGCTATAGGAGCAGCTGTGATCTACTTCATGTCCCCTGCATTGTAACTGGTCATACATAGCTATATTACACACAATTTAAAAAAAAAATAAAAATTCCAAGTCCACCAGTTGGTCTGTAATGTTCCTGGATGAGCCTGGCGGTGTGTGCTGTGAGTGACACAGCAAAATCCAGTCCCTGCCCCAAAGACCTTGAAACCAAAATACACGAGAAGTTCAGAAAGGGAAAGAGAAATCAGCACTGAGAGGGACAGTGGTTTATCCAAGGTCACCCAACAAATCAATGGCAAAGGATTGTCCAACCCCCCACGGAAGTCCCTCACAGCACAAAAACGTTTCCTTGTAATGCAAAAAAATCCTCTTTTCTATATTTAGCTGTAGAATTACTCCTGGAAGACGTTGGTTCTCCAGGCTCCTTGGACAAAATAATGTTATTAGACCGAATGCCAGTGGAGGCAAAGATGATTTGACATTTCATTGGAAATTGCACCCAGGACTATTAAGGAAGGGGAACTTACTTGGATGCGCTGCAGGCACAAACTCTTCAGATTTACACTTTTCAGTCAGAGCTGCCTGGAACCCTTCTGCAAAATCAGAGGAGAATTTCATACTTTTTCACACCCCCCCCTCTCTTTACACTGAGACAAATCTCCAGGAAAATTCATTACACAGTTTAAGTGATGGGATTTATCATTCCATTCAGCTTCCCCAACTCGGAGCTCTCCTCGCTGGCACACCAGTGAGGCAGTTCTGCTTTGTTTCTTTCGTATTTCCCCCATGAAGTTTGCCTCCAAATGACAGGAAGAAAATAGAGATGAGACCCTAGAATGGCTTGGGGCTAAACATAGCACCTCAGGATGATCTGCTGGCTGCTTCCCTGGCTGGGGAGCCTTTGTAAAAGGGGGAACACTCCAGGTCAGTTCATGGGGACCTAATGCAAACCTCAGAGCAGGGCTCCTACACAGTGTTGGTGTAAATCAGTATGGTTCCCCACAGCCTCCTCCTAAAGAAACCGATGTGTTATGGTCTGGACAAGTGATCTGTGCATGTGGAGGAACTGGCTGACAGGTCAGACCCAGAGGGTGGGGGTAAATAGCTTTTTTTCAAACTGGCACCCTGTCACAAGTGGGGTCCCCCAGGAATCAATCTTGGGCTGAACACTGTTTAATATCTTCCTAAGTGATCTGGATGATGGGGTCAAGTGTATCCTGATGAAGTTTGCTGATGATACCAAACTTCATGAGGAAGTGGAAGCACAAGCATGAAAATAAAGCCCTTCACTCAAGGGACAGCTTCACACCTTCGCTGTGTGGTGAGAAATCTCTGCTGGGTGGTCAGCATCACCAGGAGGTCAACATCCTCCTGAGACAGGACCAAAGATGTCCTACAAAGCAGAGAGGAGATGGGCAATGCCAGCAGCTGACCTAGTCAAAAACACCCTGGAGCATCATGAAAAAGCCACCAGAGCTTAAATGACCCCAAAGCAGCAGTGTGCCCAGGACAGATCCAGCATCCCCACTCCTGTCCCCCATTGTTACTCAGGGTCCAGGTCCCATCTCAGCTGAGGTGACAGTCCCTGCATCCAGTGCTTGCTGTCCTCCCTCCTGCCCCCTGCCTGGGCTTGCCAGGGGTGGTGAACCTCAACAAGGCAGCGTGCAGCCAGAGAAGCCTCTGGGGTGGCATTAAGCATCTATTTTAGACAAGACCCTAAATCTGGCACCCAAGCCTCATTTTAAATGTATGAGTCCTTTATTAGCTCTGACCTTTATCTAGTGTTAATAATAAATTGATGGTGTTTCCTATTAGCCTCATATAAATACAACTTTGGCTAATAAACACCGTGGCCATATACCCAGAGAGTTTGTTTTTATCTACCTAGAGTTATCACCCCATAAACAAGAAGCTGCTCCACACAATCATCTAATTGATATATTTTGCTTGATTCCCAATAAGCTATAAAAAGGTACGTTCGTTGTGGGGAAAACTAGATTTTTTATCATCTTCTGCCTCATTTTAAGGGAGGATGAAGGAAGAAATTCACTTTATGTTTACTAAAATATTTAGAACAAGCTGTGAAAGATGGAAAACATTTTAGAATAACTGTAAGTTGTATTAATATGATAGTCCGTCCTTGAGAATAAAATGTAGTTGTAGGTAGGTAGAGAGCTATTAAAGAGATAAAGAGATCTTACTTTAAATTGACACGTATCTTATTTGATTGCAGCACCATTCCCGTGCAGTTTCAATGTTCTTTCCCCACTAACACCAAATTAATTCATTTTGATTATTGTTATTACGGCAAATGGCAAAAGGAATTAACGGTGATGAATCAGGCGCTCGCTGCGATGCGCGAGCTGGATTCCCCACCTCCCGTTGAGACGCGGCGAGACCTGCGCACGGTTGCGAGGCCATAAAAATGATGGAAGGAAATGGGAAGGAAATCATCTGGCAGATTAAAAAGATTCCTTGCAAGGTAACGTCTGCCACACTTTGTACAAGACCCAAGATCATCCCTGTGACCTACAGAGGCAGAAGTATTTTTTTCCTCGTTGAACAACATTTTTTGGCTCAAGAGAGGGTGGCGTGGTTCTGGGGAACGCCAGGACTGAGCCTGGCACTGGCTGAGCAACCAAAGGGCAACTTCTGCAGCTGCAGGAGGTTACCCATTTGAAAGGCAAATTTCAGTAGGAGGAAACATGCAGGGCTGCAAAAAGAGAACAGGTCTGGAAAGCAGCTCCAGAGCTGCCGAGGGGCCTCTCAGGTCCCATCCTCTTGCCCATACCACGTTTGCAATCAGCCCCATGACTTTGTTCCAGCTTGACTTGAACTGACTCTCTTTTTTTTTTCCCCACAGAGTCACTGGGATGAAGCTACCCCTGTTTTCTCCACTAATAAGCTCCAGGAAGATATCACATGAACTACCCCACGTCCCAAGTTACAGCCTGATTTTCTTGGAAGCTCAGCTGAAATGCAGAGAGATGAGAACCAGCTCCACTCATCTCTGCAGCCCTCTGCACCAGGGTTCTGGCATCACTGCTCAGCTATGCAGGGAAAGCACAGAGCTGCATTTAGGGCAGGTGATGGGGGACTTGGTTGATCTATAGTCAAGTGCCACCAGGGCTGGAGAATCTCACGTGTTTGGGGGATTTTATTCTGGTCTGCAAAAAGATTGCTGGCATTGCTAAGTCTAAAAGGACTGTGGGGAGAAAACGAAATCATAACCCTGACTGACAGGCGTGCTGGTAAAAGGGAATAAAAATAAAAGAGAAACCAGCCCTGCAGAAATGAAGTTTATCCTTGCTGGAGCATCTTAAAGCTCCAGCTTGTTCAAGGAGGGGATCGAGCTCAACTTCTTCAGCTGAAGAAGTCCCCACGAGAGGGCATTGCTGCAATGGCTCTGTGCAGGGCCCTGCATTTCCCTGCTGCTGTTAACCCCTCTGCAAGATGGAGGTGGCAGTTGCAAAGTCTTTCTCCCCACACCATGTGTATCTTGGGGCTTTTCTGGGCCACAGCTTGGATCTGCCTCTGGATCCCTTCCACCTCTCCCCATGGCCGACGTGAACACGTGCTCATCTTAACCTGAGCTTCTGGGATAGAGCCCAGATTTTTGCAGTGCCTTGTTCTCGTTTCAGGCAGGACAGGCTGAGCAGGAGCAAAGAGCATTTCAGTAACAACACAGACCACACATGCACTGGGGTGAGGGGATGTTGCCTGGCTTGGTGGTGTTTCGCTTGCTCTGCTCTCCACGCTCTCGGGTTATTTGGCAGTGGGAATCAGAGTGTAGGTGGGGGTCTGACACCTCCTGGCAGCTCCCAGCTTCTGGCAGAGACCCCAGTGGTATTGCAGCAAAGTGCTCTGTGGCCATGGGTGTGCTGGGTGTGCAGTGTGGCACCGGGGCAGTCACTGCACACACAGGTTACTGTGGAACGTGTCACCCAGGCAGGGTTTTATTGGAATTCCCATCATTAACGTGCCTCTAACCTGACTCCCAGCCAGCATCTCGCCAGGACTTACACTTCCCTTTTATATAGTTGTTAGAGCTTGATGGACCGAGGCTGTGAGCTAGGAGAAGTTGAGATGCTGAGTGTTACACAGGGAGCTATGTCACTTCTGCAATGCTCTGGGACACCCACACCACCCCTCAGCCCGAGGTGGCCAGAATGGCTCAGAGGCTCAGGGTCTGTTCAGCAGGCTTGGGCTCTGCCAGGGATGGGCTTTAGTTGCTTCATATGAACATATGGACTTACTGAAATTCAATAAGAGCAAGTGTAGGGTCCTGCATCTGGGGAAGAACAAGCCCATGGATCAGTCCAGGCTGGGTGCTGAGCTGCTGGAGAGCAGCTCTGGGGAGAAGGACCTGGGAGTCCTGGTGACAACAGGCTGACCATGAGCCAGCAATGTGCCTTTGTGGCCAAGAAGGCCAATGGTTCCTGGGGTGCATTAAGAGGACTGTGGCCAGCAGGTCAAGGGAGGTTCTCCTCCCCCTCTACTCTGCCCTGGTGAGGCCTCATCTGGAGTGCTGTGTCCAGTGCTGGGCACTCCAGTTCAAGAGGGACATGGAGCTACTGGAAAGAGTCCAGCGCAGAGCCACTGAGATGATGAAGGGATTGGAGCATCTCCCATGTGAGGAGAGGCTGAGGGAGCTGGGTCTGTTCAGCTTGGAGAAGAGGAGACTGGGGGGAGATCTCATCAATGCTTATCAATATCTTAAGGGCGGTGTCAGGAAGATGGGGCCAGACTCTTCTGGGTGGTGTCCAGTGACAGGACAAGGGGCAGTGGGCACAAACTGGAACACAGGAGGTTCAATCTTAACATAAGAAAACACTTCTTTACTGTGAGGGTGACAGAGCACTGGCACTGCCCAGAGAGGTGGTGGAGTGTCCATCTCTGGAGACATTTAAAACCCATCTGGACGTGTTCCTGTGGGATCTACTCTGGGATCCTGCTCTAGCAGGGGGGTTGGACTGGATGAGCTTCAGAGGTCCCTTCCAACCACTACCACTCTGTGATTCTGTGAACTGTGATTCTGTGACAGGCAAGAAACTCTGATCTTCACCAGAGAGATGGGCAAGACCCAGTGGTTTGTGTCCCTGCCCCACCCTGGGTGGCTTTGAGCCTCTCTCTGCCCTCACAACAAAGGCTCTTGCACTTTCCTAGGGACGTATTTTGAGATCTTCAGAAAAACAGGCATCAAGAAAGATCCACCTGCATATGGAATTCATTATGATGGGCTAAGAGCATAAGACAAGACCCAGCATTCCCCAGCACAGAGACCTGCCCCCCAGAACCCCGTACCTGCTCCTGCAGTTATGGACCCAGCAGCCTCCGCTGTGTCTGGTGGTGGAGTTTCCAAGACTGGGTCCTTTGCATGGTCAGGATCATCCCTGTCCATCCAGGAGCTGAAAAACCAAAGAAAACTTTGAGTCATCATGGAGCAGACATCGTTTATTTGTAGGCATCAAGAAATGATGCAATGCTACGAGCATTTCAAGTCCTCAGCCATGCTGAACGTGCACAGAAACAGAGCACCACGTCTCCCTCTGTTTAATCCAGTGGGAGAGCAAGGGCTGCTTTAACAGGGAGGTGATGCAGAGGTGGCTGAGCAGGAGGGAGCTCAGGGAGAGTGGCATCCTGGCTGGCAAAGGACCCGGTCCCCCATGTGCCAAGGCCACCGCCTGTTCTTGTCCCGTATCTGAGCCAAACTGAGGGTGCTGAGGTGCAGGGATGTGGGAAGGAGGGGAGGATAGTGGGGTCAGGAGACAGGGGCAGGGGAAGGTACATTCCTCATCCCAGGTGTGCTGTTCCTTTGGGGTGAGATTTGAGAGGGACTAATGCCTTAGGGGGTTTATTATAGCAGCAGCAATACTAGCTAGGAGCATCCTAGTTTGGGATGGAGGGAGAGGGGATGCCCACACCTCCCGTGTAACAATCTCTAACCAGTCTCAGGCTGACCCAAGCTGCTTCAGCAGAGGTTTCCTTGCCATCCCAACCACTTTGGGGCTCCAGCATCCCTTCCCTGCGGTGTAGCTCAAAGCCTACCTCTGTCCCCCTTTCCCACTTTTAAGGGATGCAGCTATTTCTGTATTACAGGGAAGTTTTAGGAGCAGAATCCATTAGGGGCTCATTTACAGCCATGCCCTTAGGCAGACGCAAACCTCGCTTCACTGAGATGATAGACTAATCCATCAACCTACTTCACCGCTGGCCTGCTCTGTCTGGAAACAGCATTTCTGAGCACAGCCACCCAACACCAGCCTGCTCTCATCCCCTCACTCTCTTGGCAGCCTGGGCATGCTCAAGTTCTGGACCTCTGTGACTGACAGCTCCCAGGGAAAACCCATGCAGCACCGTGCCCATGTGCCCCATCGCCGTGCTAAAGGGAGAGGGTTTCTCTTTCAAACACTGATCTGCAGCTTTTGCAAACATGTGGGCTTGTATCCTTACAGCCAGATCACAGGGATGAAGTTTGAGCATCTTTAGGACAAGGGGGAAACCTGACTTGTGTCCAAACCTGGGGCTGTGGCTTGCCTTCCTGCAAGGAACTAGCAACTAAGTCAGATCCAGTCTGAATTTCCTTCCAGCTCCCATTTTGATCAATCTCTAATCATTTAGCAGAGCTCATTTGTGATAAGGGTAGAAGAGCTTCCTGGATCAGATCTAAGCCAGTCTCTTGTATGGCCATCACAGGAACAGGACAGATACACGGCCATAAACCCTTCCCGAATCTGACAGTCTGCAGCTCGGGGCCTTCCTGAGCCAGAAGATGTATATCTGTAGGTAACCTCTATTTAAAAGCCCTTGATGGCCCTTTTCTGTACATATTTGTCTAATGACTTTTAGAACCCATTTCTGCTTTTTGGTGTCCACTGGCCCTGACAGAGAGTTTCACAATTGAATTAGGCATTGTCTGAAAAAGTCCTTCCTCCATCAGGGGAGAGATAAAGTTATCTTGAATTTCATCTGTCGCTGGCATCGATCTGAACTCAAATCTTTCTGGAATCTCTGCAAGGAAACACAAGTCATGCCTGGCCAAAGGATCCCTGAAGGAGCTATTGCTCTCCCCAGGGCCTGTTCATAAGGTGCAGCCTGTCCTAAAATCTCCCTAATTCTGGGTAAGTATGTTCTTATTAGAACCATCCCAATGAACTGCACTTTCAGCCCTGTTAAGCTTTCCCATCACTACCAGGTTCCTTCTAAATCTCTTTCCATCCACTGATCTAATGGGACAGAAGATTCTATTTTCTTCCAGAGATGGAGAAACTAAAGCAATGAAGTTACGTTTTTCAAAGGCATGCATCAAAAGAGGAGCTTGTACAGCTGTAATAAGACATGAAGAGAAAGCCAACTCTTTCTAGAGGCTGGTATCCTCCATCCATTTTCAGCTCTGTCACATCAACCTGGTTATAGACAGGGCCAGATTTGACAATGTCAGCCTGGCTTTTCAAGGTTTCCACCAGGCTGGCATCAAAGCAAAAAATAAATCACAGGTCTCTCAAATGCTATTCTCAGACTTCTCAGCCAGAGATTCTTGCGCATTTGTCCAAACAACTCTGACCCCTTCCCCCTGCAAATTTCCAAAGGAGACTTCAGCACTGGGAAGCCTACACTTGATACCTTGTGCTGATACAGACCTCATCACTACTTGGCCATAGACATAGTTTTAGTGCTGAATGGTGATGCTTTGTTTTATCAGTGCTCTCTCCGCACACCCCAGGTGATGACAATGTTCCTTCGGGTGATTTCTGAAGCAGATGACAAGAAAGGAAGGATTGGGTGAAATAAAAAGAAAGTTCCTAACAAGGGAAGGGATCAGCACACACCTCCGTTCTCCTGATGTTAAACACTGCTGACACAGGCCCTGCACTGCACAAATCTGTAGCTTCCTTTAAATTAGCAATTCCACAGACACAGTAGGAGTTTGCATAAGAATTGTCCATAAAGAGAAGAGAGTCACAATATCAGCCTAGCATGAAACCCTGGTTTCTGCTTTTTAATTAAGATTTCAAGCTTGTGTCTCCCCTGAGGTGCTGTGGAAGGTTTTGCCAGACACAATAAGCAGCCGGGGTCCCTCTCAGCAAATTGGCTTTTCATAGGATCCTAGCTCTGCTCACATACCCTACAGTGTCGAATTCTCAGTGCCAAATTTGGGGTACAGCATCCTCAAGAAGGTAAAGCCCAGAAGTTGGGTACTGGGACCCATCTTTGCAATCCTTTTGTGACTCCCCTTTCTCAGCAAGGTCTTGCAGGGTATGCAGGGAAGCAACGGGACATGACTTTTGGTACACGTCAGCCTCAATATTAAACAGAAACCCAGTAGCTCTTAGGATGACATTTCCAGCACGAATGCCTGAGTTTGTGTATTTTAAATACCACTCTCTGCTCTTCCATGTTCTCTCAGTATTCTCTTGGAGCTTCTCTCCCTGCCTGCTCCTGCCTGCCATGCATCCCTGCCCCTGGAAAGTGAAGTCAAAGAGACATGAACAAGCAAACAAGTTATCTTCCAGCATTAAAGGCAGATATTGGTGTTTGCATTTGTCCTGGTCCATTCCTCCATCACAACCCTGTTCTCCTACCTGTCAGTTCAGACCAGAGCCCAGCAGATCATAAACACCTCAAAGATGAAGCAGTAGCAAAACTGGGCTCCCTGCAGAGTGCCAGAAGAACCTCGCAGACACAGGGTCACAACCAGAAATCCCTGTCTCCCTCCATTTTACATCACTGCCAATTTAGGATTAATTTAGGAGGAAACTGAGACACCATGGGTACCCCAGCATAGTTCTCCCCTGGCTCTCGTGGTTTCACAAGTGTCAGGATGCACTGCTGTGCCCATCCATCATCCCCATTAATGCTGCGCCTCCAACAGCAAACCTCTCCTGAGCAAACACAAGCTCACATCTAGCAAACACCACATCTTCCCCTGCCTGTCCCTGCCTCCCCACAGGCAGTGCTACAGCCAACCCAGGCAGTCCCCTAGAGCAGGGACTTGACTGCCTTTGCACGAGGGCATCTCCCCATCGGAGACTTTTAGATGCCACCTGCAACGCGAAGGGAGAGGTACCTCTGAGTGACTCATCCCACTGCTGGCTGTCACCACGTAGAGGTGACAGCAAGGAAGATTGCACTGGAAGCACCTCAAATCACTCTCATAAAGCATTTAATGTGCAATAAAAACAGCGAGTAAGTTATCAAGGGCTGGTGTGGAGCAGGAAGCTAATGCCTTGCCCTACAGATGTTCATAAAATATTAAGGAACTTTAAAAAGAGGAGGGAAAGGCTGCAGTTCGATAGACCACTGTTACAAGCAGGTCCACTCTGCCAAGCAGCCAGTGAAATGCAAGATTTCTTTAGGACTCATTAACTCCCATGCCAGCGTTAATGGTCCTGTGGCCGTTCATCCCTCTTCCTCCACACCACGCAAACGGCTTTATTTAGAAGCTGAGATTGGAGCCCAGCTCCGTGAATAACATTTGCCTGGATGTAATTAGGCATCAGCAGAGCAAAACTCCCCAGCCAAGGGAGAGTGGAAATCCAGGTCAGGCAGTTCTCTGCCCGCAGCTACCTCCACCCAGCTTGAAAATAAATGAATTTGGGGAATTGGATGCTGTGGTGTGGACCTTAACTGTGGGACAGAGGTAAACTCTGCAGAAAGTTTCTTTGGAAGATCTGGGTTGGCTGCCCTTGGCAGTGAGCTGGGGGCTTTCATGCCCATTCTGCCATGGGGATGGACCAACTCAAGCCAGAGCCACCCAAGGCAGACCTGCCCAGCTCCTCATCCCATCCCCCTGATGGATTTGCACTGGGGCTGGTATGGGCAGTGATTTTTCCCCCCCAGCTCCAGGTGCAGGCAGCACAGGTTAGACCAGGCACTGGTGGGCAGCTCTAGGCAGGGCTGTGCTGCCAGACCCTGGCAAGGAGGAAGATCTGGAGGTGTTTAAAAACAAGTAGATGAAGCACTTGAGGCCATGGTCTAGTGGTTAGGGAGATGTTGGGATAAAGGTTGGACCTGATGATCCTAGAGGTCCTTTCCAACCACAGTGATCCTATGATTCTATGATTGCAGAGCACCTGCTTCAAATAAATGAGGAAAAAGTGGGCTGTTACCAGGCTGGTGTGGCAAAAGCTCTCCTGGGAGCAGCCAGGAGCCAGGATAGATGCTGACTGCCTTGCTGCAGTGCAAAGCACACCCAGTCTGTCGAGCCTGGGTGATACAAGGGAGCAGATCAGCGCATCGTCAGAGCAGCTCAGAGACAAGAGGTAACAAAAATCCAAACCTGATGTTTTGACATTTGTTTGTCCCAAATGAGGACAGAAAATTCAAAACACGGGAAAAAAGAAAATGGCAGAACTGTAATCCCATGCAATTTCCATTCAGATACATCAAACCAGCTCATTTTGGCACAGCAAGACACCAACCTGCCTCTGCCCATATGTCATTCATCCTGGGAAAACTGTGGGACAGGCACCAAGGCTGGGCTGGCACCCCAGGAGCCTGAGCCACAGAGGAGGAATAGTCTATCATGGTCCTTGAGCCAAAGAGGACGTCTTGGTCTTGGACATCTCCCTTGGGGCACATAAATACCTGTATTCTCATTTGGCTGCAATTTTCAAATAATGAGTACAAAACCATTTTGACAGGGAAAAAGAAACATCTATTCTTTAGATTGAAAAGATTCTTTTTTTTTTTTTTTAAATACGCATGTGTGTGTTTTAGTGAAAAGAATTAAGTGTCAAAAGTAAAGGAGTCCTTCTGAATTAAGGCTCATTTCATTTTAAAAACGTTGAAAGGCAGAATGCCAGGTGTTGTGCAGAGGTTTCTTTGTTCATTGTCACCGTTCAACACGAATTTGCAAAATACTTTGACTAAATCCATTCTGATTTTTCTGTCAGAAACATTCCAGGTGACAATTTTTACCCAGAAAGCTCCACTTGTGGCAACTCAGACAAAACAGTTTAACATCAGCCTGGAGGGAAGTATTTCATTCTTACTTTTTGGAGGAAAAGAAATTAATACTTCCAACAAAACTGACACTTACAGGGGGAGATATTTTGTAGAAATCTCAGTTTTTACAGAAACCCTGTAGAACAAGGATGTTTTAATGGAAAAACCTCAAATTCCATATATCCCATGACCTCACCACCTAAAGCTTGCCCTCCCCAGACTAAAGCATCTGGTTTCAAGTGTTGGACCAGGCACTGAGGTGAATGTATGAAACCATTTGCACACTCCCCAGCTCCAGAAATCTGGAGGCAGCATTCAGATACCCAAGCAGGGCCTCAGGAGCTGAAACCAAAGGGCTGGTATAATCCAGCATGTGTTTCCTGACATTGATGGAGTGACACTAATTTATAGCAGCCGACAGCCTGGCCTGCAGCCCTTCCATGTGCTCTGCACTGGCCCTAGGTAAATCTTGGGCTGTCCCCTCCATATGTCTCTCTCTGTCTCCAGGAGGGGTTATTTGCTCAGATGGGATGGGAGGAGACAGGCAAACATCTGTGCCAGGCACAGCTGTTGCAGTAGGGAGGACCATGTCCCAGCTACACAGCAGCACTGCTGCACATCCCTCCTACAAAAAGGCCATGAGCTGATTTATCACCACCAAACCATCCTGAACTCACCCCTCTGGAGCAATAAACTCCTTTTATCCTTCAATTCTTCTGAGATGGCAAGACTGGCTGTTGCCCTCCAGACTCAGTGGGTCAGATTTCCTCCCACAGTACCCAAAAACCACCCTGTGGTGTGATGAGATGTGCTCCTCTCCTGCAGGACCCCAAGGTGCTGAGACCTGAGGGACACAGAGTTGACTAAGTTAGGGGGGCTGAGGACTTCCTCTCACACTGCTGCCTTCACTTGACTTATTTTAACCCCTTATTGAGGTTTGGATTTAGAGTTGCCTTGTCCTTCCTCTGCAGGTCTGTGTTGGTTCATCTCATCACTGGATGCAGCCCAGGTCTCTGTGGGGCTGAGGGAAGGGGGACTCACAGCTGAGGTATCTGCCTTAAAGGAAATCCCTACATCAGAGAGCAATGGTGCTTGCAGGACATTTTTGAGTCCTTTGTGGAGATGTTTTCACTTGGCATAAATGTGGATTTTGGACTGGCAAAGCAGGAGCACTTCCAAGCTCACTGTGTGGATAAAGGGGGCTGTAGCCAAATGATGTAAATTAGAGCAGACCCTAAGCTGGCCTAATTACAGCAGACCTGCCACCAAAACAGTGCTGGCATGGGAATGAGGAGCCATCCAAATGATCTCCAACAGTGTTGGACTCACCTGAGCCCAACTCAGTCTTCCCAGGTTTGCATGATTTCACTGCATATCTCGGTGGAGAGGTCCACCAGTCGGGAATGGGGACTCCACATGCTCCAAACACAGCAAAAGTCTGAATGCAAAAGCAAATGGAAATGACAGGGTTAATTTGTGCTCTGAGCACAACCACAGCACTCAGCATCCCGGACCACTGGGAGCCAAACTTCACAGCTTGCCCTGTTTGCTGGGAGGAACCAAACTGACAGTGCACATCTCGGTGTCTTCCTACTACTGCTACTACTACTATTATTATTATTATTTATTATTATTATTACTACTACTACTACCATGACTGTAGCAGCTAGAAATCCCAAGCACATCCCTGCAGCAATGCACTGTAAAAACAACCAACCCACTCTCTCCAAAAAATCCCTACAAAACCATGAATGGTCCTTCCAGAAAGGGTTTACATTTTTCTTGGCTAATGGCCCATCCCATGATTCAGGTTGAGCCAAATCCTAAATTTGAAGAAAATCTCCGACATCCCCCTTCTGTTTGAAGGGAAACTGCCAACATGTCTCACCAATAATCGTCTGAATCTAAGGAGAGACATTCAAATTTATGATGGGAGGCAGACAGCCAAGTCCCATTGATCTTCAATGAAAATCCTTCAGTGACAAATCCCTCATCCCCTGTCACTGGTGCGAAGAGCTGGGCTCTGCCTGCACAGTCTGTTTTGTTCTACAGCACTCATCATCGGGTCTGAATTCCTATTGCTATCCTATTATTATCTCTGATTAAGCAGGGTGGAAGAGGAAAATTAGGTGATTCCTGTGTACTCTTGGGCTTGCAGTGATGTGCCTTAACCAGCTCTGTTTAACCCATTTGTTACCTTCAAAATAAAGTTTCCTGGGAAGAAAACCACAGGACTGTAAGGCTTTCACCACCTTCTCCTGAACTTAAGCATTAGGCTCAGGCACAGCACAAGTGGGTCAGGGTAATGACTCACTTTCAGTATTTAAAGCCAGCCCAATAAATCCCTAAATGACTTTCTAACAAGTGCAGTAAACTCCTTAGAACATAATCAATGCACATTAATGGAGCGCTGGGAAGCCAAGAAGTTCATGGGGGGGTAAAGCACATACCATGAATCTTTCCCATGTTGTTGTAGCAGGCAGGAACCTCCAACTCCCTCATTGTGTTTGACATATATAGATGGGAAATACTGTCTAGAGCCATTCATAGGCTACCCAGGGTTTTTCAAAGAGCTCTATTGGAGCAGAAAGTTCTAGGCGTGATTTTTCAAGCTATATAAATGCATTAAGGTTCAGGTGCATACAAAAAGGGATTTTTACCCATGTCAGAGAATCACAGAATAATTTTGAAGGGACCTCTGGAGGTCTCCAGTCTGACCTCCTTCATCAGAGGAACTTCAGACAGCTTCAACATCAGCTCAGGACCTTGTCCAGTCAACTTCTGAATATTTCCAGGGGTGGCAGCTCATCACCTCTCCCAGGGGCCTGTCCCAGGGCTGCACAACCCTGCAGGGAAGAGGCCTTGGTACTAGGCAGCTTTAGAGGCTTCATGACATGCAATGGCATTCAAAGGATGCCCATTCCCCCACTGAGAGCTTGTGTTTAGTCCTCTCCATCTCCTGGGGCTCAACACACCACAGGACATACCATTGCATGACACACTGAGCAAGAAGGTACTTAAAAGACCAGCTTGCTTTTTTTTTTTCCTCTGTACGTCAGCAAAATTAGTCACTTCTAAACTCATTGTATTAGTTTTACACCTTAAGGGGAAAATGAGCCCTTCCCTCAAACCCAGATTTCGAGTGAGTTTTGTTCACCCTAAGCTGTGCACAAGTTAAATCAAAGTTACCTTCAGCTCTCTCCATAACCCCTATGGGATAAAAAAAACCCACAACAAATGATCTCATACTGCAGACAGCTCTAAGGTAAACACTGGGCTGGGAAACTAGCTCAGACTTGAACACATATCAGTGTTTCATGTTAGGGCAGACAAATCCTGCCCCTGGACCACTGTCAGGCCCCGAGCTCCAACCAGGATCTCCAGCCACCTCATTACCAGCATTGTTATGGGATCTAGAGGTCCTGATTAGACTCAGCACCCTGTTGTGCTAGGAGCTGCACACAAACACAGAGCCAAGTCCAGGCCCAAAAAAGACTGCAATAAAAATAGACAAGACAGATGGAGGCACAGATTTACGGAAAGTCGCCCAGCAGGTCAGAAGCAGAGTTGAAACGAGAGCGCAGGCAAGGAGCAGGTCTGAGATCCCTCAATTAATGCTTTTCCTTTGGCACTAAGGCACAAACCATACACTTCCAATTGCTCTAAGACCAGATGCTCTGGCCACCTTGAATTCAGAGCCCAGAGAGGTGCAAAGCCTGTTTCAGAGGTAACTGGTACAGTGCCACCATGCCTGAAAGCAGCCACAGCCCCAAACTGCTTCTCCCAAGAGCCACAATTCATTGGTGTCCCCAGTTTTCAGTCTCCCATTACAATTTTCTCTAGAGCTGGGTATCCTCTCCAACTCCCAGAGCTTTCCCTGGGCTCTGACTCATCACCTCCTTCCTTTGGAAATCAAGATGTGTTGCCACTGCATCGTTAGTTGTAACAGCAGACAGTATTACTGATAGACACCACTACTTACTAGACCAGCAATCATGCCAAGCATGCTTTGTGTTCATTATTACAGTGCTATGTTTGTGTTAATATAATACTTATAAATAGTATTAATAGTAATTGCATCAATAATAATACCACAGTTGTGAAATGTTTATATAGCATCCATCTGCTCAGAGATCCACTGCGACAGATAACGCTCCAACCATCTGGCATCGCTGGGTGTGTTTGGCTCGTGCTTATCAGTATGGCAAACCAGGCAGCTTCTCCATCCCAGGAGCTCCCACTGGTTCTGACTCGTCAGCAGCCGTAAATCACCTCCTAAACTGCAGCAGCTCCTGGAGAGGAAGGCTGGAACCCACAGGCAAAAGTTGGGAGCACCAAGACATAAAAGAACAGAGCTTCAGCGTGCAAAGAGGCCCAGAGAGGGGAATCTGCAAAACCACGGTGAAATAAGGAGACAGACACCACTGCAAAAGCACAGCCACTTTCAGAGCAGTTATCATTTGAGTTTCAATTGTTTTTAAAAGCAGCCCTTGCTTGATTTTGATTTGAAAGGACTCCCTCTTTTCCTGGGCTGGTGAGTACTGCGTTAACGAGGCCCTCACACAGCAAACAGCACCCCACTATTACCCAAGCTGTATTTAATGCCTGGAAAACATCTTATAAGACAGACATCTCCCCTGCCTCTGTGCAGGTCCCCCCATCACTTCATCAGTCGCACTGTGGGAAAAAAAAAAAAAAAAGAAAGAGAAGGGCAAGGGGGGTTCATTTCTTCCCCAGCCAGCATCAGCAGGGCCAGGGGGTGCAGGTTTGACAACAAATCCTGGATCTCTGCAAGGAATCTACATGCCCAAAACAGGCATGTACTGAATTGGCCACATGTGTGGCTGTCTGTGGGTGCACACACAGGAGTATGCCAAGTGCCTGGTGGAAATGGTTAAAGAGGCTCCAAAAATGGATTTTGTTCAGTGTCTCCCTTTTTTCTCCACTCCTGTAGCCCAAGCAAGAGCGTGAAGGTGAAGGGAAGAACGGTTAGTCCATGTTCTCCCTTCATTGCAGAAGAAACTGCTGGAAGAGGCTGCAGCAGAAACATCCTGGCTGGGAAGCTCTGGTCTTAGTCACCATCTCATGGGCAGGGTTTCAATCCAGGTCTTTCTTAGGAGATCTCCAAAAAAACACAAGTAAGTCTGAAAACCACAGCTCTTGGGAAGCATGTGTCAAATGATCATTTTGCACCAGGTGGAAAGAGATGGTTTCTACGTCAGGAGGTCCATGGCATCTGCCCATGAAGAAACCTAAAGCAGAACGGCTCAATCCCAGCATAGACAATGAGCTACTGCAGTGAAAACAGCAGGAATGAGCACCAGAAAGGTGCTTACAAACCTCACATTAATTTGTTTTATACCCTTTGTGCGTGTTTTGCAACAAGTTTTTGGGGCTTCCACGAGAATTTTTAAGTCCAAAAAGACCTTTTCTTTTCAGAAATGCTATTTGAAGATAAAAGAATTCATTCCACGACAAATATCTTTCAAATATTCTCACCAAACAAGGAACAAGATTCAGGCAATCTAGCATTTTTCTCTATAGAAAAGATCAGTTTTGACCACACCATTTTTTTTTCCAATGGGAACATCATTCTTGTGAAAGCATGTCTCGTTCTCTCAGCCACATTCCCAAACACAGCACGTTCAGGAAAAGCAGCAAGACCCAACTCGTCCCCGCTCACCAGACACACAAAGGTTCTCCAGCTAAAATTAGGTGAAATAACGACACGTGTAAAGAAAGAAAGAAAGTTTCAAATAAACTCTGCTTTTTTTTTCACTCCTCCCAGCTCAACTGCAAGCTCTTCAAAGTTTCATCTCTCATTGAGTTGAGTCATTAGTCTTCAGATAAGTGATGCTTGAGCCTTTGATTAAAATTACTGGGGAGCGTCTCTGCACGATTAAAGAGAGATAACATAATAAAAGGAAGAGGACTTTACACCATTATTACGGCAAATAAGTGCCATTCCCAACCTGAGAGCTGCATCAACTTGTCTAATGTAATAAATGCTTCCCCTGTTGGAGATGTGTCAAATTAGACGTCAAGATGTCAGCCCTCAGTTTTCAAAGGCCTTGAAGCTTTACGGGGCGCTGTGTGACTGCAAGCCTAATATGAGGAAGAGCTGGAAGGTGATGCTGCCCCATTGAGAGGGGCACAGAGGGGGTGATATGTGCTTGTTAGTGGCTGACAAACACCAGAGCAGTGTCTGCCACCTCCAAAAAGTAGGAGAGGGTACACACACGACGATGCGTGATGCTAGAAGGAAGGGTCTTGGAGGGTCAAGGGGTGGATTTGGGATCCAGGAGTGGAAGGCTGGATCTGCTCCAGTGCAGCAATGCACTTGCACATGCAAAGGTCTGCCCAAGTCAAAGCCCCCAGCTCCTTGCAGCGAGCCTCTTGGGGTGCTTGGTCACACAGCAGGATACACACCTTTGTCTAGGGGAAAAGCATCATTTCCAGTCTTACCCAAACAAGAATAGTTGTTCTGAGGAGAGAAAAAAAATCATTTTTAGCCCAAAGAGAACGTCTACCCAAGAATTTATCTCAGAAAAGCTATACCATATGACTCACTGATGCAGACAAGCCATGAGTCTCTGCTTTCCTCCTGGAAGAAAGGATCATTCATTCCCTTCCCAGGCACGATATGAGGCTACGTTCAGTAACTCAAGGAGTGAAGCACTGTACTGCTGGTAGCTTGTAAAAGTGTAGACAGATAGCTCACAGAAGCACCGTATTTGTGGCTTAAAATATACTAGTTTATCATGCAAATGATATGTCAACAGAATAGCTGTACTTGGCAATACCTCCTGAAGTAAATTAAGCGGTTAAACATACCATGTGTAATATTAAGGAGGTTGTGTGTTACATATAATAAGCAGCTGAAGCCAAGTTGTCGGGAAGCCAGGTTTCCAGAAATCTGAAATTCAGCTCAAAGGAACCAAGGTGTGTGCATCTTCCCACTGGAGCACACAGAGAGAGGGTAAGGTTTGGGAAAAGCAGGGCTGTGTTTCTGCCAAGACACCTCGAGGTGATGTGGTCCCAGCTGAGACCCCACTGTGACCATCCATGAGGTGAGTGGTCCAGTCCCAGCTCCTCGGTTGGCATCTCAAGAGCTGGTGCAGGCAGAGGGTTTGCACTGTGTATTTTTCACAGCTTGAGCTCCGTGCGTCTGGGAACTATTTGCAAGGGTAAAAATAATGCATGATCCAATCTTCTCAAGGCTTTTCGCTTCCTGGAGGGTGGAAATACCAGGCAGGGGGAAAAAAAAAACTAAAAAAAAAAAAAGCTCTTGGATTATTTCAGCTCCAGAAATTGCTCCCTGAGGCAAGTAAATGTTGTAAAAAACATACACAAATATTCAGATTCAAGTTTAACCAAATACCAGGACATTTGGATTTATTCAAGTGTCAACAGCCCCCAAGCTTTCCAAGTTATTTCAGGTTTCCTTACAGCAGCAAACGTTCTGTGTCTCACAGAAACTCAGAGTCAAACCTGGGGGCTCACAGGGCCCGAGAGAGTCAAATAAAGATGTCCCGGTTTGAAAGACAGGTGTCTGCTAAGGAAGGCAGGAGCCCCCCTTGGAACAGAGAAATACAACCCCCTTCCCTCCGAATGGTTATAAAATTGAAATTAAGGGCTTTCAGGCAAAGATATGAGGAAAATGGGAATAACAGTTTTTACTAATGTATACAACAAAACTATAATACAGAGAAACTGGTTACAGGCTCGACAGAGTCAGGGATACAACCTGGCCCCTGCCGGGCAGGGTGCTGGTACCAGTCCGATCCAGGGGCAGCTGCAGCTCTCTCCGAAATGGTCCGGTTAAAGCGGTGGTCCGTAGGAAAAGAAAACAAAGTCTGAGCAATCCGATTTCGGTGGCAGCTGCAGTTCTCTTTTAAATGATCCCGTTGAAGCGGTGATCTTGTAGAAAAGCAAACTGGTCCTCCTCCGAAACTCCGGCCGCGGTGCAGTCCCTGTCCTCTGGGATCCCAGCGGGTAAGGCTCCGAGTCCTGCTCCAAACTCCAAAGTATCTCCGGCGGGAATGCTTGGCTCCACCCCTCCCCCCCTGGCCGGAGCATCTCACAAAGAGATGGTGAGTCCTGGGGCAAGGCACTGATGGGCGCATTAACAGAAGAATAGTCCCGAGGGGCGAGGCAAGGAACACCGGCGCCAGGCCTCAACGGCTCATGGTAATAGAATACATTGCAACCCAGGACATTATCCACCCCTTATTCTATTACCATTTGCATCATCCCAAATCAATACCTTTCTTAAACTTTACACACACACACAGATATATGTATATATATACATATACAATGAAACTCTACACTGCGCACGTCTCACAGTCATGGATAGCCTGGGAGATACTGTCCATGGTTAGATCCACCCCTCGGTCTCGTGCCCACTTAAATCCTTTTGGGTCTTTGTAATAGCCATTTCGGAGGAAGTCTATTCCCAGGATACATGGGGCCTCCGGGCCAGTCACAATAGGATGTTTCTGCCACTCCTTCCCAGTCAGGCTCACCTCAGCTTCCAACAGGGTCAACTGCTGCGACCCCCCTGTCACCCCAGCAATGGACACAGATTCTGCCCCCACATGTCCCGATGGCATTAGGGTACATTGTGCTCCAGTGTCAACCAATGCTTCATATCTCTGTGGCTCTGATGTGCCAGGCCATCGGATCCACACTGTCCAAAAGACCCGATTCTCCCGTGCCTCTTCCTGGCTAGAGGCAGGGCCCCTCTAGGCCTGGTTATCATCCATTCCCTGGGCATACCTGCTAGATGTTTCCTCAAGGGGATCTGACATATCATCCGCCCTTCTGTAATACCTGGCAGCTCGGTCACGGGAGGCTGAGGCTACTTTTGCTTTAGTGGAACCCCCTCGGTTAGCGTTTTCCCTTTTGAGCTCACGAACCCGTGCTGCCAGGACAGAAGTGGGTTTCCCATCCCACCTTCTCATGTCTTCCCCACAGTCACACAGGAAGAACCACAGCTCAGATCGTGGGGTGTACCCTCTCTCTCTAGCTGGGGGACGTCGGGCTCTGGCTCTGGGGTTTATGACCTGCACTGGTGCCACACGAGAGCTGCTCCTCCTCACCTCCTTCATCACCTCCTCCCTAATCTCTTCCTTGAGGTCCCTAGCCACAGCAGCGACATGAGCTTTCATTGGGCCATTGACTAAACTCTCATAATATCTGAACCTGTTGGCAACAGAACCCACTGTCTCTTGGTTGTCATCAGCATTAATTGTTGCAATGAATGTGGCATACTGCTGTGGCCCCAGCTTTGCCAGGTTCCACAGCATCTGCCCTGTACACTTGACCTTGTCGGGGTCATTATCATGCTGTCCGTCCCTCCCAAAGAGTACCTCTAACACTGCCACTTCCCTCAGCTGTTGGATCGCTTCCTCAAGGGTCTTCCATTGCATTCTATGATGGTACTCCTGCATTCTCTCTCTGTGGACAAACCTTTCCCTCACACTCATTAAAAGCCGCTCCCAGAGAGAAAGGGGCCCCGGCTCCCTTACAAATACCTGGTCCACCCCTGAGTCTTGGGCCAAGGATCCCAAATACCTGGCTTCACCACTATCCAGTTGTACGCCTTTACCCATAAGGTCCCAAACCCGAAGTAACCAAGTTGTAAAAGGCTCACGCCCCCGTCGCGCAATGTCTTTTCGCATATTACGGAGACTGTCGAACGACAGGGATTCGATGATAATTTCAGGCTCTGACTCCCCTGCGGGTTGTGAGGGCTCTGGCTCATCCCCATCATTAACTGGGCGTACTGATTTGGCCTTGCACTTCCTCCTCTGCACAGGGGCGACTGCCGCTGGCTGTGGCTGTCCTTGTGGTTCAGCTGGACCCTGCACAGTTGTAACATCTGTGGGTTCCACTGCTGCACTATCAGACTTTCCCTCTTTAGGACAAGGTTTCCCACTAGTTTGGGAGGTGTGTTCCCTCAGCATCTCACGTATTTCCTTCACCAGTACCCCCACCCAATTAGGCTGGTCCATTTGTGAGGTGGGCTGTTGGGCAATGCCAGGTCGTGGGACAGGGTCAGGCTGCGGGGCAGGATCTCTGGCCTCTGGGGCCGTGTCAGGTTCTGGGGCAGCATTCCTAGTCTCTGGGGTGGGTGCCCAAGTAGTTATCCAAGCCAGTCTCACTTTATCTCTGAAGGCCAAGCAGCCCATTAGCAGTAGGCCTATTAGCAGCAACACATGGATAATATCTAGGGGAAAACTAAACCCTTCGAAAGCTGATGGAGCAGACCCAAAGAACTGGTTGAATGGTTGGGAGAAAACTTCCCCTGGTGTTATTTCCTCACAGAAGGTACCATTTTTAATGTAATCCCCGAAACATACGCTGAGCGTGTGATAGCCCTTTATCCATGTGCCCACATTCCACAGGAAATCGAAAACCCATGAACTCCTCACCTTACCAACCCACAGTGCAAGCTGGATAACAACCACAGTAGCCTTAGTCAGAGGACCCATGTTTAGACAAGGGGCTGCAAAGGGGAAAAGCATAGCCACGACCACGTGCCACCCGAAGCAAGGTAAACTAGACCACATGGTGCTGCCTAACAAAGATCCCACGTTCATTGCACAAAAAATCAGGTTAGCCAGGAACTGTTATTCCCTTTTCACCCTTTTTTCCTCAATGCCCTCTTGCCCCACGTTGGGCGCCAAAATCTGTCCCGGTTTGAAAGACAGGTGTCTGCTAAGGAAGGCAGGAGCCCCCCTTGGAACAGAAAAATACAACCCCCTTCCCTCCGAATGGTTATAAAATTGAAATTAAGGGCTTTCAGGCAAAGATATGAGGAAAATGGGAATAACAGTTTTTACTAATGTATACAACAAAACTATAATACAGAGAAACTGGTTACAGGCTCGACAGAGTCAGGGATACAACCTGGCCCCTGCCGGGCAGGGTGCTGGTACCAGTCCGATCCAGGGGCAGCTGCAGCTCTCTCCGAAATGGTCCGGTTAAAGCGGTGGTCCGTAGGAAAAGAAAACAAAGTCTGAGCAATCCGATTTCGGTGGCAGCTGCAGTTCTCTTTTAAATGATCCCGTTGAAGCGGTGATCTTGTAGAAAAGCAAACTGGTCCTCCTCCGAAACTCCGGCCGCGGTGCAGTCCCTGTCCTCTGGGATCCCAGCGGGTAAGGCTCCGAGTCCTGCTCCAAACTCCAAAGTATCTCCGGCGGGAATGCTTGGCTCCACCCCTCCCCCTCTGGCCGGAGCATCTCACAAAGAGATGGTGAGTCCTGGGGCAAGGCACTGATGGGCGCATTAACAGAAGAATAGTCCCGAGGGGCGAGGCAAGGAACACCGGCGCCAGGCCTCAACGGCTCATGGTAATAGAATACATTGCAACCCAGGACAAAAGACATTCCCTGCCTGCCCCATGAACCAGCTCATTACACTCCAGCCCTCACACTGCTCTCCACAGCACAAATGGCTCCAGTGATTTATGGAGAATCAAAGCTAAAATCTCATTTGTTTACAGACACGGCGCTTGGCTTTAGGGTGTTGTTTCAAAGGGATGCAATGGAATGAGACATGGAGACAAGGGCTCCTCTGTCCCACTTGCCTAGGGCGTTAGTCCCACCCATACCTCCTCTTCTCCAGCACCTCCAGCCTCCCCCAGGTCCCCTAACCCATTTGGCACCCAGTGTCTCTATGGGCACCTTGTTTTGAAGGGAGATCTCTTATCTGACTTGTGCTCCACATCTCAAGACTGCTGTGAGCCTTTAAGTTAATATTTTTCACACATCCTAAAAATTCATCCCTCTCCCTGCACACATGTGTGCACATTCCTTATGGTCTTCTCCCTCTCAGGGCCCCATGGGCCTGAAGAGATGATAAAATTTTGGTGAAGTAGGTGGGGTTTAGGCATTTTCTAGCAGTTCACGACCCCATTTAAACCCCTGTGAGAAACACAGTATGATGCATCACATAACCATGAAAAAAAAAAAAAAAAAGATGTTTTTGAGTTAATTGCTTCCAAAACACCCAATGATGAGAAATCCAGCAATATCACCAAATCATTTCCTTTGCTGTTAAAAAACACCACCCTGCTCCTGGGCTGGGCTGTCCTGGCAAAGCCATCCAACCACTGATGCTTCTGCAGCTTTTCCCTGCTGGGTTGTGAAGCTCTCCAGTACGACCGTTTCTCTTCCCTGCAGGTGTAATGGTGCCATCAGCCAGCTATTACCCTCGCTTTGCTAAATTAAGCAGATCACACTCCTTGATTTGCTCTCCGAAAGGTGTGATTTCCCATTCAATAGTATTTTTCTGGCTCTTTTTTGAATCTCCTCCAATATTTCCACACCCTTTTTGAACTGCAGGTACTGTGCCAAGTACAGGGGTAACATAACCTTCCTGTGCAAAACTGGCCAGAGGATCACAAGCTGCTCATCAGTGTCCTACTGTCTCCCCAGGGGTTTCCTGAGTCATCAGTTACTCCATCCTGCAATTATTCTCTGCATTCCCTGGCTTCACAACTGGGCTTCCTTCCCCAGATTTAGCCATCTAGGAGTTACATATTTTAGTTTAGATTAGGTATCAGGCAGAAATTCTTGGCTGTGAGGGTGGTGAGACACTGGCCCAGGGTGCCCAGAGAAGCTGTGGCTGCCCCCTCCCTGGCAGTGTTCCAGGTCAGGTTGGATGGGGCTTGGAGCAACCTGGGCTGGTGGGAGGTATCCCTGCCATGGCAGGGGGGTTGGAATGAGATGAGCTTTAAGGTCCCTTCCAACTCAAACCATTCTATGATTCTACTCATCTTAGCTGACTCTACTGTTAGTAGAGAGAAATAGGCACTGTCCAGAGGCAATTCAGGCCACTTTAAGGGATATCCAAGGTACAATGAATAATTCACACTCTGGAGGTGCCTCTACCCTTCCTAGGACTTGAAGTGGATCTCACATACCTGACTTTTAGATGGCCTCAGTTAAGTGAGATGAATGGTCTGGCATTTGACCACCCCAAAATACCATATTTACTTGACCCAGACTGCCAAGAAAACCCAAGGCTTTATATCATTAACTGGGGCTCTGCAAGGGCTGCTTTTCTTCCCCAGTCTTTGTGTCACTTTCAACATTTATCAATGAGGATTTAACAGATTCTTCTCTTTTTATTTTTCCCCTGGGTCCTTGCTGGAGACATTAAATGGGACAAGGTCAAGGACCCAGCCATTTAGAGTCCCCATGGGAAGCAAAGCTGTTTGATGTGGAATCTCCTTTTAGGACTCCATTTGGAAACCAGTTACAAACCCCATTTATTTAATGTGCACCAGGTTGATTTTGGATGACTTCACTTTATCCATTAGGATGTCCTGTGGTACGAAGCCAAATGCTTCTGAGAAGTTTGACCAACTTAAGAATAAGTGCAGAGGGTGACAGCTGCTCTCCCTTAGACTGATGGGCTTTGAGGGCAGAAAGGATTAACACGACCAGGGGTCTGACCTCCTGAGCAACACTGGCTATAAAATTTCATCCATTAGGCTCCTTTGAAAATCCCACCTATAAATCTTTCAGGTCAAATCCTTTCCATACACAGCTTCTCTGGAAGTACTACAGCTGCTCAGAAAGCTCAGTAGGATGCTGGTGGGGTCAGGGAGGGAAGGGTCCAGCTCTGGTCACAATCAGGTCTCCCCTACCTGCGTTGACCTAGCTGCAAACTCCTGAAAGGATTCATATTTTCCAAATTGCTAATTTTAGGTCTTTGCTTTCCAGCACCCACAGACTTGGAGACACAGCCCACTGCCTTGCTGCAGCTTAAATGCTTTCTAATGGCCTCAACCCAGAGATTTACGCTGAGCCAACTCACTTTGAAACCTTTCCATAAAAAAGCCTTCTGCAAACAGATTTGTTTCATTATCATTGGGCCTGAAAGTGCCTGAAGTAACAAACAACTTCAAACTCCTTCAAATTTATTATGGCACTAGGTCTGCACTTCATTTCAATCCTGTGTACCTGGGTGCATGCCTGATGGGGGGGACAGGCAGGGGAGGGTGGATGGAGAGCCCTGGTGCAATGTGTCAGTGATTATGGTGCAATAAATATTGGATGGAGGATCTATGATAACATCTATTACGGCTTTATGAAATATTGATAGTGTCTGAATACATATTGCCTCCTGAACAGCTCGTTCCGGAGATGTTTAATGAAAGACATCTGTCGTTTTATCCTTGAATCTACATGCAGGAGAAGTGTAGTCTCTATCCTCGCTGTAATCTCAGTGAGGGCTTCCAGAGCTGTAAGGCAACGGCATGAAATACTCGAGCTCACCTATCCAGAGGGGTGGAGGGGAGAGAGACAGAGACTCTTTTGTGTATACGAAGTCTTTCATTTTGGAAATGAATTAACTTTGTGCTCCTCTGAAATCAATCCCTCCACAGACAACTGGCTTTAATAGGACCAATAAAAGACAGAGCAGGTTGCCACGGTGAAACAGTGGGAGAGAACAGGGACTCCCAGGAACATCAGCTCATCCTTCAGACTTTTATCCTTCGTGCACTTCCCACCATTTAACCCTGTGTACAGCCCTGGGGCACAACATCCTTCCCCTGTGTGATCCAAACACACTGATCCCTGATATGCATTCGCACCAAATGCCCAACACACTCCCAAATTAACAACACGTGGTGTTATTTCTCAGCTTGTAAGGTCTCTCCAGGCGTGTACAGGCATGCATACTCACAAGAACCTCACACACTTGATTATTTGGATCTTTACACCACAGAATTCACTTTTCTTTTAACACATCTGCTTGCACAAAGCCCAGCCTCCCCTGCTCAGCTCCTCCCAACACTGGGAAATCAGAGCACACATCTCCACACACCTTTCACTGGCAGTGTTCGAACTCCTTCTTTCCCCACGCACAAAACTCAAATGCCCCATCACACAGCACTGGAAATGCAGCTCTAATATGTGGAGTACTGAATGCATCCCCATCAAAATGGACAGCTAAATTTGGGGGGGGGTGGAAATAACTCTCTTGGGGAAACTCTCTCTTACTATCTTGGGGAAAAAAAAGGTTTCTCTGTCTGTCCTACAGCATCTTCATGGAAGACAGGAAAGCCTTGTATGAAGATATGTCCTGAAATCCTGTCCAGGGACAATATTCCCACAGGTTTCCCAGGGATGGGGAAATTTTGATGCACAGCAGTGACTCTCTTTGTTCATCTCCTGGTTGTGTCTAATGCCAACCCAGAGGCTTCCCTCTGGCAAAGGACATACTCCCCGTCGATCCTGTGAGTAGAAGGTGACCCTCTGCTGTGAAGACACCCAGGAGAGGACCAGTTCAGTACCCCCTGCTCTTGGCCAGGTCAAAATTCCCATGAAGGGCAGTGCACCAAACCTGTGTCAAGCAGACTGAGCTGAACCTGTTGTTATTCCTCATTTTGTGTTGCGGTGCCAAAACTGAATCAAGAGGAACGGGAGGAAAGCGTGCTGTCTTCAGAAGCCAGATGTAATTGAAGAGCACTGACCTTTCCTCACCCGTGGAGAGAAGACATACCATGAAAGTGTAGTACAAGGCAGTGTGGGCTCAGCTGCTGTGCTTTGTCCCTGTTCAGTCCTCATCGAGGGCAGCTTTCACTTTAAGGGCCCAGCTGCTTCCTTTGCAGATGGGAACACACACTGCTGCCATCCCTGCCTTGAACCACAGCCCTGGCTAATGGGACAAACCTCCCAGGTTTGGTTCCAGCAGCTCCTACCCAAACCTGAGGCCGACACGTTGACTAAAGTAACATAGCAAAAGCATCTTGGAAACCAGGCACCATGTGGTTTTCCTTCCAGATTGGTAATTCTAGATATTCACACCTGGGCACTGCTAAATAGGACAGAGTCAATGGGGGCATCAACAAAGAGCCTTTCCTCTCACGTGGACAGAGCCTCCAAAGCTGATTTCAGCCTGTTTGACCCCAGGTTGTGACTGTAAAACTGGTCCATTGACCTGTCTGTCAGCATCCTCCTGTTCTGGCCCTGCTCACACACACTCATCTGGAATGAATCCTTTCACCTTTGGTCTTAACTAATAAGAATAAACTTTGCCAGCCCAGGGACTGCCAAACTGAGCTTCCTCAAATGCCTCCCCAGGGACAAGAACTCTAATTAAACCTAATTTCCCAATGTTTATTTCCCCCACGCAGAGGATCCTTCCAGTGAACCACAGGCATGCAGAGCAACATCAAAAGAGAAATCAGAAATGAATGTGATACCTCAGACATGTTTTCTGCAGCATCTCAGAAGATCAATAGCCTCTTACAAGCAACACTTCCCTGGGAACATCTCCCCGCATGGTGAACCGACCTACCCATCCAGCAACAGCCAGAGTCACCAAGGAGCAATACAAGACCTCCCCACAATTTGTTACCACGTAGGAGAGTCTACTGTACTTACAAAAACAACATGCAGCACTCCCCTGCTCGCTGAATTAATGATGGGTGCGATTGTGTTTCTCTTCACTTACTCAGCAGGAGGAATCCCAGCTCTGGAGCCACCTCTGCTCTTCATGCAGAGAAGCATCTCCTCCACAGCCTGGGCAGGAGTGAAAATACAAAGCGGTGTAAACACATTGTCAGAGCCGTTTCTTGGTCCTGTCCCTTTGTCCTCCTTCAGTTTTCCTCTATATGGGCTGTGAGGCAGGAGGAACATCTCACTCCATGCTTGGACAGAGACCAGAAAAGAGAACAGAGTCCTGAAAAGGTCTTAAGAAAGGCATGAGTGTACAAATGGAGTGCAGGGGATAGATGATAACCTGATTTTGTTGGGGTTTTTTCCTTCTAGTCTCATTTCTTAGTCTGAAATGTGTGTCTGTCTTTAGTGAAAACTCAGCTTAGCATTATAAGCTTAGCTTCTTAAGAAATTGGCTCAATTTTAGCACTATTATTTTATGAAAATGAAAGTAAGATCCTGCCTCTTCCAGTAAATTATACCACTTTGTAGCTGAGGTTTCAAACCAATTCAGTGAACACCCTGAAAGCCCTGGTATGGACATTTCTTACTATGGTAACTTAAACGGGGCATTAAATAGCATCTCTAGCTAAATCAAAGCAGGTTTAAATAGCAGCATAGGAAAGACAAACGCACGTTCCTCCTGACCACTTATCCACTCCCTAGATTACTTTCCCAGCCCCAGTTTGGGAGTAAAGTGCTCCAGGCTCTCACCTCATCCATCTCCAAGCAAGGTCAGATGCATGCAGTTAATTGCATGTTCAGCGCTGACGCACATCCGGGTTGGTGCTGCCTTTTCCCCTTCTCAACGACACCGGTCCAGAGGCTCAACTCATCTCTGCCCAGCCTCTGGTTAAGCTTTTCTGTTTGAGCATGCACACCATCAAGACAGAGGCTGAAAACAGCCCTTTGTCCTTTCCCATCCCACCCTCCTTTACCTTCCATCTTCCGTGACAACGTATTTCTTCTACCTCCCTCCATCAACCCCTTTTCAACAGCATTTCCCTTCCTGCTGCCAAATGGATGCTCCGGAGCATGGAGGCAGTAAAACATTGCTCTAATGTCCCTTGCTGATGCATAGTCTCCTCCCGTTATTGGTACAGCAGCATCAGGTTATACGCTGTTAATGGCCTTTCCACTTGTTTATAGCTTCTCTGGCATCACTCCTGGATTTAGCACTGCTGGTTTACTTCCCCTCACTGCTCCGGGGACGACCTCCCCTCAAGCAGCAGGACTCACGTGCCGTGTGTGCGATGTGTAATTCAACACACAGGAGCTGGTGGGGGGCATTACCAGCAACCAGCACATCAAAAACACATTACAACAACGCCAGCAAACCTCATCTTGGATGGGGATGGGGGGTTGGGGGGAAGGGATTTATTTATTATTTTTTTTTTGTGAAGTGAGTGAATAATTCATAGGCCAACCATTGACATGATAAATTCTTCCATTTCTCCTCTTTTGTGAACTGACAGTGAACAACTTCCCAATTCCTCCCCTCTGCATTTTCATTATCCAGAATTATTCACTGAACAATTGCTCAGAATAATTCTGGGGAGCAAATGCTCTGCTGGGGACGTCGGCGCTGACGTCAGCGGAATTACTGCCAGCAGGAGCTTTGGTTCAGAGGCGACGGGCCGTCCGCAAGCCTTTCATCATGAGGATTTGGTCTCTAGAGTTTGAGCCGTGCCGATTAGTTGTGGCAGAGCACACAGGCTGAACGGTCCCGTTTTCTCTTCCATTAGATGAGCAGAGTTCTGCAAAACGGGTTTTTCCACCACAAATACCTCTGTTTACAAATTAAGAGGGGTTGGAATTGCTGAGATGCGATGATAACCTCGCACTGGCGCTTCCAGCAGCACTTCTGCCAGCGTGTTTCATCTCCAGCCCTGCAGAACCAACGGGAACAAAGTGGGATTTCTACATTTCCATTTCAACTGCTGCAAATGAGCCCTGCCCTTTCCAGGCACACTCCACGCGGTGCCACACGGGCTCTCTGAACTCACCAGTACAGCTCACTGCCTTTGATATCCGTGGGAAGTGAAAGAAAACAACCGATGGTTTGCTTTTTAATTTCATGGGAAATTTTGAAAGTGGCTTTTGCTCGGTTCTGCACTTCATTTATTCATTTACAGACTGAACCAAACCCCATATGAACAACTGAATGCCTTCAGTGTACCACAGCTCTGACTCAGAAAGTCCTTGATATTTATCTGCCTGCAGTTTCCAATAAGTTAAAGCCAGCTGACCTAAAATACCAAATTCCGAGGGAGCTCTCTGGCTGATGACTCCTGGTATCCGACAGCAATTGTCTGGGGTGCATTTTCTGTATTTATTTATTGTAAATGAGACACCTGACACCATGAGATCATAAGCAATTTCCAGCTCTCTCCAAATCACCGGTAGGGTTCCAGTTCCAAGCCTCACAACATCATCAATTCTGCTGCAAAACTTTCTCTGCTGATTGTCAGTAATTTGCAACACAGAACGTGGAGGGAGAGAATTGCGAGCAGTTCTCCCCTTCCTTCACCTTCTCATGAAAATCAACTCGAGTTGGGCAGGCCAATCAGACCGACACAACCATAAAAAACCTACAAATCTGGGGATCTGACTCTGTTCTTTGAAATGTTTTAGATCAGTGGCAAAATATAAATGTCATATCTGTATTTCCAGTTCTATCTCAGGGAGGATATTAACTTCTTTGGTCATTTTTCTGCTTCAGCATCTGCTTTTCCCACATCATGTCCCTGCATTTGGATTTAGGTTAATTCCTGTCGTCATCCTAGACATACACAGCTGACAAAATAATTTCCCAACAAGTGACAATGGTTCATAAATGCAAACCTGATTACTGCAAAAATTGGGATCGTTCCTTGTGGCTAAACCCCTCTAGTTCAAAGTTCTCCCACCACAGAGAGGAGAATTTCACACCAAGGAAATGCAATTGCAGAGCAGGAAACTTTACTTCTGTGGTGCCTCAGATAATTGCCCGAGCGAGCTGGAAAGAGCTTCCTGTACAGCTGAAATCTTCAAACACTTTCCTCTTTAAATCCCATCACTTCCACCCACTCTGCTGCCTTGCAGCAGGGCTGCATGAACATTGCCAGCAATTTGTAACCTGCTCCCCTTAGATGCAAGAGTTCCTTGTATGCTTCCGTACCAGCAGCCAACATCCCACAAGGGATGCTGTACCTTCAGCTCCAGCACTGTGGAGGCAGGCAGACCCCACAGCCAACCCATAAATCTGATCATCCCATATTTTAGCAAAGAATCAGGACACATCCATAGGTTTATAGTTTTAATCTTGCTCTCTTTAAGGGATTCATCCCTATGCTTCAAAACAACATTTTTTTGGTATGGGGCAGCTTTCCCTGCCCACCAACCTCCCATCCTGGGAAATCCCAACTCAAGTTCAAGTCCCCCAGCCATGTCATTGACCATCAAACACTACCTGCTCATTAACATTCAAGTTAAACACAAACCTCAAAGACAGAAAGGGAGAAAAAAAACATAGAATCATTTAGGTTAGAGAAAAACTTTAAGATCACCAAGTCCAACCATTAACCCAACACTGCAAACTCCACCACTAAACCATGTCCCTGAGCACCACATCTACACGTCTTTGAAATATCTCCAGGGAAGGGGACTCCACCACTCAACCCAAAACACCATTTTTAGTCCAAGACAGCAGTCTTGCTCTTCTCTCATTAGCACAGGCTACCCCCAGGTGCCTGGGGCATCATCTAGGATCAAGCTGCTGCAATGCAGTTGCCTGATGCAAAGGTGATTACCCCTTGGTTGGGTTTTTTGTTTGGTTTTTATGGGGTGTTGGGGCTTTTTTTCAGCAAAAATAATGGACAGAACCTGATACCTCAGTTTCCTCATTTGGGGCAGGTGACATGATGGCTGAGATGAGCTTAGGGACAAAGAGATAAAGCCTATATTTTTGGCACCCAACCCTTGTTGACACTGAGGATGGGTAAAAGACCCACATTGTGCTCCTCTGTGCGATCACTAGGGCTAGAGCCAGAAAGAGGAACCCCCAGCATCACTGGTGGGGTGCTGTGGGCTTGTTAGAGACGTGAGGCTTCTCAGCCCAGCCACAGCACCATGCCAACGTGGTCGTGCTGCTGCCGAAAGCTAATATCTCAGCAGGAGGCTGCGGTGCACAGTGCAGACAGACACTAAATCAAAGCTGACTGTGACACCAGGAGTCAAACCTGGAGCAGCCCCCAGGCAAGCAGCTCCCCCCTCATTCCCCAACCTCTGCACATCCAATGCCAGCACGGTCTGCAGCCAACGTCCCCACCGGAGCCACAGATCTGACATGTGCTGTGATACAGCCCGTCTGCCAGGGGAAAGCAGGAAAAACACATCTCTCACCCTCTCCGCCGGGCCCCAGGGGCCAAATCTTCCCAGCTCATGGCAGGAGATACTCGTGTGCCTCCTGGCCTCACTCCATGTGTCTGCAAATCCTCCCAGTGTCAGCTGGCTCTAGGCATCCTGCAGGAAGGAGAGGTGGTCTCCATCAATATTCAAGGCACACAGATGAAAGCAGAGAGGAGACAGGTAGGGAGAGCCTCTCTGTCACAGGGAGATGAGTGAATCTTGCTGGGAGGCAGAGCAGGAGGGTGGTTGTTTGCAGGGTCTGTGTCCTGCCACAGGCACCAACCAAGCTCTGCTCTTTCAGAGTTCTTTTGTCCCTGTCCATGACTACTCTGCACTGGCATTGTGTCCCAGCCCAGGCCCACGGATCATGACCGGGAGCCCTGGAGCCTTTCCAGGGCTTTGCACACCACAAAGAAGCCCTGGTTCTTTTAATTAGTGGGAGAATGTAAATGAGCACGGCGTGTGCCCAGGGCCCTCCTGCAGAGTCCAGGAGAAAGTGTTGCACGCTTCTGGGGTCACTGTCAGGAGATGAAAAAGCTGTTTCAGCACGCAGGCTGCTGGTGACAGGCTCACAGGCAGGCTCCATGGGGCAGCATGGGCAGCAAGAACCTACCAGTGAGACCAGCCAGCTCGCACAACAGCTCCCTAGTATTAAAATCCCCAGGTCCTCATGCACCCAGACCAGGGACCATGGAGGAAACATTCCCCACGACCAAGACCAGTTTCTTGCTACCACTATCATCTCTTCCCCATCCATCCATCCATCCATCCATCCATCCATCCATCCATCCATCCATCCATCCATCCATCACTGGTCACTGCTCCCACCATCCAACCCCAACCACCCATCCATCCTTCCCACTACAAGCTCTTCTATCCATTCCTTTATCCCTTTTCCACATGTTTAAGATTAGAAAGTCAGGGTTTGTCTCATCTCACCTGCTTGGCAGGAGTCCCTCTATCCACAAGGGGTTACAGGAAGATGCAGACAAGCATCCTGCGAGAGCAGGACCAAACTTGCCTGTCCTGTTCCTGGGAAGCACCCACAAATTCCCACTGCATGGAATGGTGGGGGCAGAAAGGATTTTATTAGGGGGGGACCCAGGCTGGGACCCAGGCTAGCCAGATGCCCATAAGAGCCCTTTCAGAGACATCAAAGGGCCCTCGATTAGGTCTGTACCGGGTTCTCCTGCTGCTCGAGAAAATTGTAGGTTTGTGTTGCTGGGTTTCAGCTGTGGTTTAATCCTCTCCTTTTGTTGGTGTTACAGAATTAAAAGCAACTGATGCTGCAGAAGAGCAAAGAATGCACCGGAACGGAGGCAGTGACCCATCAACCACATGAGACTAATGAATATAGATCCTAATTATTACTGACCCAAGACAAAGTCCCTATCCTCCTTTTACTGGGTACAGTTCATACTGCTCCAAAAGGCCAGGCTGAGCCATAACTTACATTTTATTTACCCAGGCACTGGTGCTGGGCACCTCTGGGGCACAGGGCAGAATATCTGTCTGGGCATTTCCCTGAGCCCTGGGCTGATGTAGTGATGCTGGTGCAGGCAGTACCCAGGTAACACAACCAGTCATCACAGCATCTTTTGATTGAAGCTCTACAGGATATTGTGTCCTTCAAAGAGATGAAAACAGCCAGGGAGATCAGACAGGACTTGGGCTGTAACCTTCCCAGCCCCAACTCCCCCCCCCAGTCCTCTGAAACAGAGACCATGAGTCAAACTTTGCCGATTCCCCACCTCCACCTTACGCCCCCGCTCCTCTCAGCTCTAGTTAAAAGGAAGGAAAGTACGTGCTCAAAGCAGGGAGATGCATCCTGTGGTGCAAGAGGACTGAGACACCTCATCCCTTGAGGCCATGGTCCTCCTAGGACCAGGAGGGTCCTTCTGGTTTGGCCAGAAGAGCCTTGGCAGCAATAGGAAGCCACAGCTCTGGGCTCTCCAGCCCTCATTACCATGTCGTGCGCCAGTTGGCACAGCTGATGCTCTGGAGCACCCTTATCTCTCCAGGAGAGGCTTTCACTGCAGCCCTCCAGCACAAGGAAATGGAGATACTCAA
The DNA here is from genome assembly GCA_028020825.1 of Podargus strigoides. Classification (NCBI taxonomy): domain Eukaryota; kingdom Metazoa; phylum Chordata; class Aves; order Caprimulgiformes; family Podargidae; genus Podargus; species Podargus strigoides. The sequence goes on from CM051644.1 coordinate 3,785,520, forward strand.
CTCTGCTCTGCAGATCAATCAGAGGGGGAGGATAGGAAGGGGAACAGTTTGTCCCTGCCTGTCACTCCACGGGGGCTTTGCCCTTCAGTAGTGACAGCTGAGCAGTTCCCAACCAAGCTTGGGCAAAACTGGTGCCCCCATCTGATGCATGGCAGGGAAGCCACCGAGAAGTTTAGCCCCTATTTACAAGTGACCCACTGTGGAGGCAACAACCACCAGGCAGCACGAGCATCCCCAGGACACAGAGAGCTTGTACCATGGGTGCCTGAGGTATGATCCACCCCATAAGGGCTGTAATTCTGCAAACTTTCTTTGCCAGGAAGTTCTCTCCAGGTTGGGCTGGCTGTTTCCCTTGGTAAGAGAAGGAGCCACTGCCAATGCTGGTGATGCCATCCCCACTGTATGCAGGAGGGGGATGGCAGTGGGTCTGGGAAGTTTTGGTACCTGGGGATGGACCCAAGCTTGCTGGGGTCACAATGCAATGAAAAAACAGTGGCAAGATGGGCTCCCAGCCCCATGGTGGGAAGGTGCAGGTGGGCTCTCACCAGCTCATGCACCTACAGCAGAGTTTTTCCCCAGGATGCTGGGGTGGGAGAAGGACACCAAGGAGGAGGAGATAGGTGCCTGCACGCCTGGCACAGCCCCTGCCTCCAGACACCCATACGGGGCTGCAGGGTGCCCCCTCCTTGCTCCCCCTTCCCAGCAGCACAAAGGACCAACCTGCCCTCCTGGATGCTGCTTTCCTGCTGACAGTTTGTGAGTCACATCATTGATGTCACCTCTCCACGTCACCGGAGCTCAGAAATGGATTTAATGAGCCTCTGTTTTCTTCAGCTAAGAAAAACCTCAAAGCAGCTTAATCTCAAGCTTCCTGAGGAGCCAGCAGGTCTCTCTGCTACTGCCACTGTCCCCACAGGAGGACAGATATAATTGCAAGAAGGTCCAGCAGTCTGGCTGACAGCGAAAGCAAAGCGTCCGAGATCTGGGGGACAACATGCCAAAGCCACACAAAGATCCCTTTGTCCTGAATAGAGCCTGCTACGTGCTACCCTCCTCACAGGACATGGCAGGTGACATCTTGCTATGCTTTGCACTGTCCTGAGTGAAGCCACATGCTGGAACAAAGGAGAAGTGGCAAAGTAGTGGTGGCATTATGGCAGTAGTCAAGGGTCCCAGCAGCAGCTCTGAGGGCTTCTACACAAGAAGGTGAGATGTTGGCCATTGGTCCTGGTTGGCATTCACACATAATTGGTGGCACTTACCCACTAACCCTGTGCTCTTGTCTTGCAGTCTGGGGCCACCAAACCCAAGAGACAAGGCCACACCTGCGCCTTTCCTGGGCTGCCCAGCAGCTTTTGTCATGCAAATCACACCCAGGGTGTGAATCCTGATTTACACCCATACAGAGGGAAATTTAAGTCTGCAGTGTTTGAAATCCAGAGGAATAAATCCTTGCAAAACAGAAGGGAACAGAATTCATTTATAAAAATCAAGGGAAATGAGAAGCATTTTTTTCTCTTATGAAGGTCACTAAAAAGGGAAGCATCACGTGAGGTCCCTGGGAGACCAGTAATGTAAATAGTCAGCGGACAGAGGGCATCTTCTATTAATGAAGGTGTCTTGCCAAAATACATAGGCATCATATAAATTATTAGATAATGAAATTCTAGTTAATTTGCTGCCTGGTCAACCACAGCCCTCCTGCCATGCTCCTGAGCCCAGCCAATAACATTAAGAATTACATTGGTACTAGGGCAGCTGCTCGACTTGATTCAGAAAACAGCACCTTCTCCAGGAGGAGGTGGGGTGAAGGCTGCAGCCCCACTGGGGGGTCGTGCATCACCACTCTCCCACCACACAAGGGGGTCTGTGGCTGCAATGCAGATCCACGAGAGCCAAAAGTGAGGATTCTCCACTAGTTTGAAGACAAGGAGCCAAGTAATTTTTTTCAGAGGCTTGCTTGGCAAGTCTCACTTCCCCAGGGGCTTTAGAGAGCTGCTGATGTGCAAAGTCTCCAGCCAGTGAGAGTCTGTCACCTCTCAGCGTGTTTTAGGGCTGAAACAGGTTGTGGTTGTAGTGCTGCAGACCAGAGAAAGGCCAGAAAAATCCAAGGCAATTCAATTTTCCTCTGTCTCACTACCATAACCTCCAGGTTCAAGTGCACCCATCTCACCTCAACCAGTGTCCTGTCCTCAGGAGCAGCCAACAGCAAATGCCTTGGGGAAGGACACAAGAAGGGGATGACTACACAGGGGCACTTCTCAGAAAGTCTCTTTCAGCTCTTACCTATTTGCAGTGTTGCAGTGAACAGCTCTGGATGGATCATTCTGCCCACTTACTCTCAGATTCCTCTTCTCCCCTTGCACACAGCTCTCCCCTCTCCTCTGGGATTGCAGACCAGGACAGGGGTTGTGTATTGGGACCTGGAAGGGGTTCCCAGAGGACACAGAGATCACAACCACTCATTTTTCTCTAGTGATGCTATGGGTAGAAAGACCCAAGAAGGGGAAGGCTGGGGGCATCTTTCCCCTCAAAAAAGACCGTAATGACTGAAATCAAATATGAGGTGCAGGATGAGATCTTGAACTTACAACCTGGAGTGGGTTTCAAGCACAAATCCCATTGTAACTCCTTCCCATTACCCTTCTCCCTTCTCTGAACTATTGGTGCTTCACAGCACCAAATATTCAGCATGCTGCATGTGATTTTCAAACCATTATGTAAGCTGCTCTTTCCCCCCACCTCTCAATGTCTCCGATTGGTGTGTCAGAATGTAATTAGCTTTTGATGGGATGTTAAGATTTCTTGAGCTCCTGTGGAGAGGCAGCATGAGGAAAGGCGAGGCAGCGGATTGTGATTGTCGCTCCCCATGGTAAGTGCTCCAAGACCCTGCAAGACTCACTTACAAAAATATAAAATAAAATAAATAAATAAAAAATCCAAAAGCAACAGACCCAGTAGGCTTTAGTTTAATTGACTGAAATCACTGAGATTTTTTTACCTCTGTGCTTTCTCCTACTTGGAGAAAAATGGAAATTAACCGACAGAGGAGTGTCATGCTGTGCCAGTGGCCAGGGCTCTACTGCAGATCCAGCTCGTTGCAAGGCTGAGAAAGCCCTGTCTGAGCTGCTCACCCTGCATTTCTGACCGAGGCTATGCTGTAAGCACTGCTCTATCCACACCAGGGCTAAATCCTCCAGCACTTCATGGGAAGGACATGGAGCTGTTGGAGCGAGTTCAGAGGAGGGCACAGAGATGATCTGAGGGCTGGAGCACCTCTGCTCTGGGGACAGGCTGAGGGAGTTGGGGGTGTTCAGCCTGGAGAAGAGAAGGCTGCAGGGAGACCTTAGAGCACCTTCCAGTGCCTGGGGGGGGGGGTGGCTACAAGAAAGCTGGGGAGGGACTTTTGACAAGGGTCTGTAATGATAGGATGAGGGGTGATGGCTTCAAACTGGAAGAGGGGAGATTTAGATGAGATCTTAGCCAGAAATTCTTGGCTGTGAGGGTGGTGAGACACTGGCCCAGGGTGCCCAGAGAAGCTGTGGCTGCCCCCTCCCTGGCAGTGTTCCAGGCCAGGTTGGATGGGGCTTGGAGCAACCTGGGCTGGTGGGAGGTGTCCCTGCCATGGCAGGGGGTTGGAACGAGATGAGCTTTGAGGTCCCTTCCAACCCAAACTGTTCTGTGATTGATTGATCACAAACCGACTGACCCCCCCAGGGCAGGACACCCCACCCAAGCAGCAGAAAGGGCAGGGGAGGTGTGATAGTTTCCTGCAACCACATTCACAACAGCACATCTGATCATTCAAAGTGCAAGCCACAGCCTGTCTCCAAACAAGATGGCATTTGCAATCCAGTTCTGCAATTTAAGGACAGTGCCTCTGAAGAGAGTGGCAATCTCAGCTGCCATCACTGAGCTCCTTCGGTGCTTATTACAGCAAATTACAGCTCTCTGCTGTGGTGAGGCAGGACAGCGGAGTTACTGCACCTCACAGATGGGAGACATCAAGACATGGGGTGCTTTCACCAGGGAACAGCATTTACCAGCAAGGCCTGATGTCTCAGCATCTAATTCATCATCCTTAAGTCCTTCTGCAGCTCTGGCTGTGGGGTCCCATGGGAAGAGAGAGGACACGGAGGTTCAGCAGAAGGGTGCAAGTTCTAATTCAGGTAAACCACGTGGGAGATGGGTGTTCCAGGGCTCATGGTCCCAGCCTTAGATGCTCTGACATAGAATCCTGTCCTGGAGCTTTTACAAAGACAAATACATGCTGGTGTCACTTTTCCAACTTCACAGAGAGAATATGATGGAGCGCTGCAGGACCTGAGCTCCAACGATCCGTGCAGAAAACACCACATTTTCAGAGCCTTCTCCACACTCTTCCCCACTAGCTGAACTCCATGGCAATGTAAAACCAGGCTGCCAATTCCCCTAGAACAAGTTTTCTGCAGTCTGGCCAGGCCTGAACTTCCACAAGAGCATCAGCCCCAGCCAATGACACAACACACATGCACATTGAACAATTGCACACCTACAGATGGAGCTTCCATCACCCAGCAGTGTGTTTGCCTACATGTCAGCCCTGGCCCAAAGCCCACCAGTCATCAGATGCTTTTCATTAACTTCAACAGGCTCTGGATGAGGTTGATTTGGTCACTCTCCACCAGTGCAGAGGCATTCAAATGAATCCTACAGGATGCTCAAGCACATGTGTATCCAGATCAGTCACAAACACTTTCCTAAATGCAAACTCACCACAAACTCCCTGCAAGTGCACATGGTCTGATATCAATACACCTCAGGCTCTGTATTAGTTGATGATCTGAAACACAGACACATCCAATACAATAATGAGCCATTCCCATCAAATGCCAATTCAACTGGATAATGGGCCATATTGATTGCTTCAAGGGCCAGACCAATTTCACTTGTCCTTTTAATGATTATTATGACATTATCTATATTATTTCTGCTCAGTAAAATTAAGTCCTCTCTCCCCACCCCTGTCCCTCTGGTTGCTAGTCCATTCAGGTCTCCATTTCTGCTGAGACAGAAGCTGAGGAGACCTCTGCAAGGACTGGACTTAATTCACTTCTAAAATGTTGTCAGGTAGTTGGATTTTTTTTTCCCTACTCCTGCCACTGGCATTAATGGAAAGAAAACAATAAATGTATCTGGTCACCTAAGTAGTCAGCCCCCGCTTTCATAGCTCTGCTGACATTTCTGTCTCCAGCCTGGACACTAATGCATTCCATTTTAATTTTAGCAAATGCTTTCTTTATGATCAGAGACATTTTTCATTTGTACTTGTTTGCATCTCCCTTAAAATTCAATATTTCATTTGGGGATGCAGGGTTATTGCCTCCTCCTCAAAATAAAGCATATGTGGCACAAGGATATATCAAATTATTTTCTCTGGTTTCCTCCACTCGAGAGCAGCAATTGCCTTTCCAGCCACTCCTGGGAGCAGCTGAGAGGAGTCAGTCCCTGTTCACTACGCAGTGCATCCAGCAGGGCCATGGCAGAGACATGGGACTTCTTGGGGCTGTCCTATATGGGATCACCCAAAAAAGAGTAAAAAGAAGGGTTTGAAGAAGATTTTGTTACCCTTAGCCAAACTCACCTGTGGCTGTATGTATTCCTGTGAGCAGAAGCCATACATCCCTGCAGTTTCACCCATACCAAACTCCTGCAGAAGTCATGCCTGTGGACGCAGGCAGTCGCTGTTTCAGGGACAGCTCTGTCCTGACACACTGACCTCCCCCATCTGCCAAACTGCCAGAAGACCACGGACATCAGAGGCTGGGCCAGCTCAGGATTCCTGCTGGCTTTAGACATTTGTAATGCTCAGGTGCTCTGAACATAAAACAATAAAGCTGATGAGATTCCTTTGCAGCAGCCTGCTCCTCCCTTCCCTGCCAGGTTACCCCAAAGAGGTTTGGGCAGGAGCAGGTGGAGCTCCCATGGCATGTGCATGAAGGAGGACCCTGATTTGGAGTCCAGGTCTGTGGCAGATGCCAAAAAGGGATCAGTCAGCATCTAAGCATTGTGCCCCAGAGCTGCTGGCGAGCAGAAGTGGCTGTCTCAGAAATATATGGTGCCTTGACACTCACACACTCTTAAAACAAGCATCCATCAGTCTTACAACCTACCTGGAAAAAACAGGCTGGTGGTTTGCGACATGTAGCATCTCCTCTGGCCTGGGCAACTCACACCAAAGTGATACCTGCTCCTCTACAAAGTGTCTGCTCTGACCCCCATGCAATAGCACTTGCTGTAGACCCCTCCTTCCTCTGATCTCTGGCACTAAGTGAGAATTGACAAGAGAAGTGGGGTGGATATACACATAGCTATTTTCTAATTTTCTGAGCAAATTTGGTTAAAGCTGCTGAATAAGAAAGCTTGAGACCTCAATGACACAGCAACCAGACAGACAGAGGAATGACAAGAGCTCTGAACTCAAGCACGGTTCTGCCCTGACCTAAGAGGGACCATTTGAAAGGCTGAAGGAGATGTTTGTCCTCCCTTGGCCATTACATGGAGGCTGCTGAGAAAGGCTTCCCAGCAAACAGATTTTTACAATGTAGTTACATCTCCTCTGGGGCCTGAGACTCCTCAAGTGGTCTGAGCCCATCCTTTGAGTGCCTTGAGTCAACACAACCTAGGGAGAGGTTTGCACAGGGGCTGCTAAAGGTTTTGTATGCTGGAGGCTGTGCCTCCCTGGGCACATACACCCTGAATAATTACACAACACTTGCAGGTAGGAGGAGCCCCTTTGACAGCCTGTGTGCTTGCACAGGAGGATGGAAAGAGACCTTAGCTGGATGTATTTCTGTAAGATGAAAGAAGCCAGCACCGGAGTTATTCTGAGAGCAGGAATCCACACAAGAGCTTGCCTCCCAGCTCCTCTGTGATCTCCCATAACGGGGCAGAACAAAAGGGTTTGCCCCTGTTCGAGAGAAGGAGGGGTGTCCTGAATCCCATGTACCTGCCCTGGCAGCTGCAGCCCTGGGACACAGCCCCTCTACCCCTTCTCTGTCGGTTGCAGTTGCCTGCAACAGGTCTTTGGGAGCAGTAACTGGATCAGCTCGAGGGAAGGTATGAGGAAGGTCCTGGCCAGGGGACCAGACCCCTCAGTGCATGAATCAGAAGCATCCCATGGAGCTGCTGGGGATGTAAGGTGCTGCTCGACGTCAGAGCAGCAGAACATGCTTAGAAGCACTTTTGCCCATATTATCCCCATCCATGGATTCCCAATCACATGCAGTGCAGCAGATGGCTTTCCCAGGCAGGGTGACTGCTCCTCAAGCAGCCCCCAGACCCCCAGCCTGCACAGCAGATGCAGACAGGCCAGATCCACCCACACCCCGTGCCAAGGGCTGTGCACTGGCAGCTCTGCTGCATGTCACTCTCAGCTGAGCAGAGAACTAGCACAGCTCTCTTGAAGCAGTGTCTGCTTTGTGCCATTCTTTTAACTCATTTCTTGTAGCTTTCCAGGACATACTATCATCTTACTCACGTGTTTAGGGTCCATCTAAGGTGCTAGGATCTGTTACCTCCTTCATTTGCTGTCTTGCTTCCTCCCAAGCCTAGTTCTCTCACATCTACAAACCTCTCTATTTTAGTCTCCAGTACCAGCAATTTTATTGTAATCACTCACCATCTTCAGACACAACAGAAGATATAATCTGGTTGTTGAACATTCATACATCCTCTCCCTCCTTTGTGTATTTATTAGGCAGTGCCAGAAAACACCACCCATCATGAGCATCCCAGTGGTTTCAGTGCAGTGCCCCCTGTGTCAGTTCCTCTGGAGCACACGTTGAAGGACATCTCTTCTGATCAATGAGAAGAGCCCGGCAGTAACAATCCATAAAACTAAACTGCATTAAGAAACCCCCTAGACTCATCTTCCCATACCTAATTAATTTAATGCTACTAACTAGCCCTAACGTCCATCCTTTCCAGGTTTTATTACAAGCTTTTTAATGGAGTTGGAAGGAAAATTGAGTCTCCTCTGGTGGGTGTAAGTGACACGTTAAATATCAGTCCTGAGAAAAGTCAGATACTCAGTATTAAGAAAGGAAAAGGAGAAGGAAAGGTGAGAAGACCAAATGAAGTCTCCTATGATATAGAACATTTCCTGTGCCCACACTGCCAGATAAACCTGATTTGAGCTCCTGGTTTGTTCAAAGCCTGCCAAGAGCAGGCTAAGAGATGAGCTGCCTCTTAATCAAATCAGCTTTGTCTCTCCTACAAGCCTGATGACACCAACACATGAAAACTGTGGAGATAACAGAGGGTTCCTGAGGGCACGGAGCTGACAGCAGAATCTCCTTGATGTCTTGAAACCGCAACAATCAACAACCATTTATTCAGAAAGGTTCATGCCTCCTGGCTTGTCTCCATGTTCTGCTCTCATCTACATCATCTCCTACGCACTGAGGTCCTTCGCTGTCAGGCTGGCCCCGAGGAGCAGGAGTCTGGTTGCGATGATGTGGCTCCAGAACACTCAAATCTAGGGATGAGGCTGCCTGCCTTGGGGACACCGACACACACCAGGTGGTGTTCTCACTGGACAGTGTTTTGCCAATCATCAGGCCTAGCACAAAGGACACAGCCAGCAGTAGAACAAACCAGTACCCAGATTCTATTGCACATAAGAAAGTCAGTACATGGGTGAATGCTGGGGGTACAAACAAGTCAAACAGATCACACATAATAGACATCAACCCCAGTGATCCAAAGAATGACACAGCACGACCAATAATAGGTGGAATAAACAAAGAAACAAAGTCTCCCATAGAAGAGATGGGAGACAGCCAAGTCAACAGGCTGATCACATAAGATAGAAGTAGCCACATATTGTTCCCACACAAAGCCCACATTTGCAAATGCCAAACCTGACTGGGGCCCAGTTGCATGAGGAGCCAGGAGGTCCTTCCCCAACAGGGAAACTCTGCAAAGTGCATCCACCTCACACACAGACACTGCACCCTTCCTGCAAGTGGTCCCAGCTTTTATCCCCACAGCAGACACCTGGCACTCATTGACCCAATGGGGGCACCTGGGGCTTGTTCACCCAAGGGCTTTCCCTGCAAGGTTGGCTGCACCTTGGAGGAAAGCCAAAAGGCAAACTCATCCCCTCCTCTTAAAGGGCCATGGGGACCACCCATATGTCAACCTTAATTCAGGGCTCGGGGTTCAGACCCCAGCACTTCAGACAGGCATCAGCAGATATCCCAGCATCCACCCACTTCATGCTTTCCTCAAGCTGGACAAAGCCACATTACCCACCCCTGGTATAAGACATACTCTCATAATTCCCATCACCTTTAAGTTGCTAAAGTTTTAGACATTCCTCATGGCTCCCAAGTGCTCACAAACTTTTGCCTGAGAGCATCAGTGAGGTTTTTCCAATCCTAACCCTAGGTACCTCTGGAAAGTTTGCTGACCTCTGCTTCACCACTTTTCAGCTGGGAAGCTCTCTCTCCTGCCCAAATTGGCCTTGTACCGGCTCTTTTGTCAGTGCAACTGCCACTGTCACCTCTCTGAAGAGCACACTCACTCGCTTTATTAATCTCTGAATGTTGCACTCACCTTCTCTGGGCAGCTTGTTAAAAATGGATTTGTTGGTGTTTCTATCGATCCCAGGTGCTATTACCAACTAATCGCCCTTCCTCTAAGTGGATTTCACACTGCTGTGGCTGGGTACCTGTCCTCCTCCCTCCGGGCTGGCAGGGGGGCTCTCCCATCAGCCTGTCCCTGTCTGTAAGTTGATCTTTGGGATCAGTGCTGGAGTTGTGGTAGGTCTGAGCGCAGGCTTAGCACTGGTGTAAACTGGGAGCAACAGGAGATGAAGGTGCAGGTGAGGGGAGTGAGGCCAACACCTCCAATAGACACCCAGCATTTGCATTGCTCTGAACTTCCTTGGATCAGGAAACAGTGCAGTCTTGCAAGCAGGGATTTTTTTCCTGCTTTCTCATCCTGAAGCATCCCAGCTTGACAGGCACTGATGGCTGACATCCTTTGTGCTGCAGCCCTGCTACAGCAACAGCAGCACCAAGGAGGTGTCTGGAGGAGAGAGGGAGAGCAACAGGAAGCCTGGAGATCAAAGGGGATCTTCTTCCAAATGCCATGGCCTGGGCTGAGGGCAGTCCAAGGACAGCTGTGGAGGTGCTCAGAGGGGTAGAATGAGCCTAGAGAGCCTCATATCCATCCCTAGCCCAGGGAGCAGAGTCAGGAATAAACCCAGGAGCCATACACAGACCCTGCCTGGATGTCTTGGGAACCACCCTGGTATTTTAAGGTCCTGGAGTCAAGACAACAGCAAGTCCCAAGGGATCTAGAGAGCAAACTGCTGAAATGGCAACATGTGCTGATGTTTAAATATTAACGAGTCAATAGCCATTAAATCCTGATAAACACCCAGATGCAAAACACTAAATCTGGGAAACTAATAGGATTATTAGTGCAGGAGGAGGCTTAACTGCAGCAAAATTTGTCGGCCTGTTCTGCAGCTGTGTTTAGCTGGGTCTGAACCATGCCCAGCCTGGGGAGAAAGATCTGCAACCAAGGAGCTTGGCTGTGCCACGAGCCCTTTTCTGCCCTGTGCATGTGAGCACCCTCTTTCCACTCTTTCCTGTGTACCTGTAGCCCCAAAGCCACAAACACCTCAGAGGATCCCTCCTGCCTGCATGAACTATGTGCCTGGTCTCAGTGAGGAGGAACCCCTCTCCCTGCACAGCACCCACTTTCTTGCCAGTGGCCATCTCACAGCAGAGACAAGCAAGACACTCCTTCACATAAAAAATGTAAAGCCCAGAAATGGGTCCTGTGTGGCTGAGACACAGCCAGCCCAAAGCTTGGGAAGCCATTTCTATCTTGCTAACAATGGACTCAAAGTCACCAAATTTTCATGAAGTGAAAAAAAAATATAGCAAAAGAGTAATACCTGGTGTGAGAGTGTCACATGATGTCCACATACACACAGGTATGAGTCCAGGTCTTTCTGAACACGTCCACACTGGCGAGCAGTGTCCTAAGGAGATGCAGCAGCCTAGCCTCAGCAGAACATCTCACTAGCCTGGCTGCAATGCTCCTGACACCTCCTGCAGACCCAGCTCCAAGACTCCTGCCATGAGGCATCAGGGGGTGGGAGCATACCAGCATGCTGCGGGTGGACACCCCAAGAGTTTCCTTCCCAGGAGATACAAAGCTCCATGGACTGCAGAGAGAGCAGCGTGAGCTGGGCAGAAGACATTCATCCACATACCACCAGGTGCCTTCAAAGAGAAGCATAAGAAAGGAGAGCAAAGGCAGCAATGTTGAGCTCACTGGAGTGGCTCCAGCTCAGTTCCTGGGGGTCAGACTGTGGACCCCAAGCCTGGCACACTCAGCCTTCCTTCCCACAGAGGAGCTGTGTCCTTGGGGTGGCCTCACTGGTCACATCATGGGCAGGGACACCCAGGAAAAAGAACAACATGGAAAATGCAGGGGGAAGGATGGGATGCACCCTTTACCAGGCTCATGCTCCCTCCAGCTGCTGCTAAATCCACCTCTGCCATCCAGCAGACGGGCTCCATAGGGAGCAATGCAAAAGCCATGTTTGCATGGCTCGACGAGAGGCTGAGAGCGACTATACATTATATCAGCAATAAATGTCAGCCACTAAAAACAGGCTTCAATTTCTAACTGTTGATTTTCAATAAAAATAAAGGCTGAATCCTACCAAGCCTAGTTAACTTGCAGGCAAGCTGACAGAGCCAATCAGCTTGGTTTTCTTTAAACACTGCGGTACATGAGCAGCTAAGAACCCTTACCTCCTCGTTACAGAATAGACCCTTGTCAGAAGTGGATTTCCCACTTGTAAGTGTGCCCTTACATCTCAGGATATAGAAGCAGCAAGTCAAGGTCAGACATCTGCCAGTATAAGAGCTCCCTTATCCCTCAGGTGCTCTTGTATTTACAGCATTCCTCTTGGTCTTTCTTTTTCCTGGTATTGCTGTCCAGCCCAGATGTAAATGACTGAAGTAATAAAGCTCCCACTGTTTCCTCTGGAAGATTATTCCATGGTCTAACAGACTTTGCCTTTTTTTTTCCCCTCCCTTCCTGACACCTGAAATTTGATGCAGTTTAATTTCATCCCATTATGTCAAAGTATGGAAAAAAATTATAAAACCCACAACTATAGAGTGCCTGAGAGGGCAGGGGGACCTAGAGTGAGGACCCTGGAGGGTCTGAGCAGGACAGGGCTAGGGAGTGACAGATTCTGTTATAGTCCCAGTACTGTCCCCAGCCTGGTGTGGCACATCAGCCAGTCCATCATCCTCTCCCCAGTCTCTGTTTCGCCCATGAATTGGAATAACAAGCAGTTATTGCAGAGATACTTCCAGCAGCTGCTGTCTGGGTGGGATAAAGGGAAAACCACATCGTTTTGCATGAAAAATTAATCTCTTCTGAACTCAAGGGAGAAAAGTTCAGGGCATTGCAGCTGTAACAGAACACACTCCTCCTTCCCTAATCAGGATGCGTTATTGGGGAACAATTAAAAACAAGTCAGGGGTAATTAAAGGTAATTAAATGCTCTCAGTGGGGAGCAACATGCTTGTGGGATGCTGCATAGCTGACAGGCAGAGAGCTGCTGCCTGCGTGGCACGCCTGCCCTCCAGGAGGGTGATGAGAGATGGGGATGGGTGCAGGAGATGCACCCCCAACTCTGGGCTAAGGTTCAGGGCTCCCACAAACCACACAGAGCCAGCTCTCGAGGCCAGGCAGGCTCAGGCCTTTGCTTTGCCCACGTGGGACATCTTCACCCCTGTAAAAGGCAGGGAGAGGTTTCTGAAGGAGCTGAGCAAGAGCTGTGCTGGGGGCAGAGCTACGGTCCAGGGAGGAGCTTGGAGCTTCACTGAGAGCCCTATGGCCAAGAGACTGTGCCACCTGCAACAGCTCAGCAGGCACTAACAGGGTCTAGGGGGGGAGTAAAGCAACTGGTGGGACTGCTTCTAATGACTGTTTGCTAATGAGAGTTCAGCCTGAAGAGCAAAAGCTCTCCCAGTCAGCAGTCACTCTCCAGCAGCGTTCATCTTCCCTAGGTCACCAGGAGAGGCCAAGAACCATGGGTTTATGCAGCTTCGAGAAGTGTCATGAATATCTGCTTACAGTTTTACATTAATTCCAACCGCATCTGTGTAACAGTAGGTGGAGCTAGAACTGCTGTCAGCTCACACGAACGAGAGCAAAGCGATGTGCTACATCCACAGCCAGAGTTGTGTCTGTGGGGGACATGCCCATACTGGCTCTCTTCAAGCCCAGCTCATCGCAGACAGAGCCTGACTGCCAAAATGCTTTGCATGGGAATGACTTTTGCCTTGGGAAGGACTTCGACATGAAGAAGCCATTGCTCTTCGTACAGGTTTTGTGCCTGGCTGTGTCCATGCAGCCAGCGCTGCTGAGCCAGGAGTCCAGATTTGGACAGGAAAGCCAGACCTCCAGCTCTGTACATTCCAGTTTAAATCAAAATGGAGGTGCATGGCCTGCACCAAGGTGCTCTGGGGTGGATTACTGCCTGTATAGATGTTACCAGGGGATGCTTCATTCAGCCAGACCCTCACACACTGTAGGACTAGATCAAGTAAATTATCAAAGAGTGAAAAAAGAAACCCTGGGCTGTGCTCAGGAGGGAGAGCTGAGAAGAACAATATTTCCAGCAGCACAAAAATCCCTGTTGCTTTGACAAGGCAGAACAGAAAGGACCTGCCATGCCCAATACATTCCCTGCCCCAACATGTTTTCCTCCTCTCCCATCGACTGAGAGCTGGCTGAAGGGATGCTGAGCATGTGAAAACACATGTGAAGCACAGCAGCATTCACACAGCAGGAAGGTGCTGGCCAAGCAGCTTTGGACCACGCTGGGAGCCAGGCCAATCCAAGGCACACTGGTACCACTGCTCACCCACTCAATCTGCCTTTGGAGCCTCACCCAGGCTGTTGCTGTGTCTTTGCACAAACCTGGGTGACAGCTAATTGGCTGTTTAGCATAAATTCAAACTGTCTCTGCTGCTTTCCCTTGGGATGGAGGGAGCAGGGTTTTAATTCACTTCAGAGAAGCTGAACACTCTCATTCTAGAAGGGGGAGCAAGGGGGATGGGATAAGTTCACAGCAGCACCAGGGTGAGGGGGGATTCAGGATGTTCTCCTCTGCTTCAGCCCCAGGTCAAAGTGAGCTCCAGGAGCAGACAGGGCTGACAGTTTTCCCTGGGACATCTCTTGCTATAAGGAGCTGCATAGCACAAACCCTGTAGCTGAAAGCAGGAGCGAATCACAACCCCCCCCCTGCTCCTTCAGAAGGTGAAGGAAGCAGCTCCTGAAGGGGTGGGAGGAGGAGGACACAGCCCCACTCTCCAAGTGGCACAGGAGCAGCATGTGTGCTTGCAGACATCAGTTATCAGTTGGGCATGGGCCTTCATTCCCCTGCCCCCCAGACCCTCTCACCATTTCTGCACCAATCTGCAGAGCTGGGTCAAGCCAAGGGAGGGGGGGCAGTGTTTCCCCACTTATTGCACCTCCTGGTTGCTCCTACAGCATCTCTTATAACTACCTGACCATGCTCAGCAGGGCAGTTGGTCGCTGCCACTGGGTTTCTCACACTGCCCAGACAGCCCTTCCTTCCCCTTCCCCTTCAAGGCAGAAAGCAGGAAGGATGAACAAAGTCATCTGGGAAAGGCTATCAGTGCACAAAGCGTTTCTCCCAGCCACAAAATGCAACCACCTCTGGGCTGGCTCACAGCAACAGCAGCAGAAGCATTTAGCACAGGTTAAAGATGTCTCAATTATACTGGACAAAGAGACAGAAATATAGATAAGGAAACAAACAGCACAGAGTAGCCCAAGAAATGGCAAGGATAGTAGCTTACTTTTCTCCTCTCCTCTTTGGAGCAGCAGCACTGCCTGCTCCCTCAGTATCACAGGACCCCAAATGTCATCACGGACCAGCTCATGGGGCTGGGGGAAAAGCAGGGAAGAGTTTACTTTCCCTGGGTGACTGCCATTGGTTTAACTGCAAAGCAGAAGCACAGAAAGGCACAACCAAACTGAGGGCCCTGCCTGAACTTCCCACGCTCCTGCAGGCAACGGTGAGAGCAGGAATTTACCAGTCATTAAATTACATCTTTCTGCTTCGTGGCTGCAAACACAAGCTAGAAATCCTTGGAAGAAGCATAAAAACATAAGAGCTGTGTATCATGCCACATGTGTAAAGCTAAAGGCATCCTTTGGAGGGGTGGCTCAGAGAAAGGTAAGGGAGAGCAACATCCTTAGGACCCACAACCCCTGTCCCTGTTCCATGAGCACTGCAGCTGAGGTTGCTTCTGCACATGCACTGGTCCTTTGAGGCTTTCCCATTGGGTCATGCTACAGAATTAGCCTCTTTTCAACACTTCATTTTAAAGTGGTCAGAATTACAACCAAAACTTGACTGGACACAGGACAGGGTCACAAACAGTCCAGCTTGAGCTCAGACAAGCTTGAGCCCTTGCTATGATGATGATTATTCATTGCACCAGGCCACGCAGAAAACAAAATGAGTTGCATACCAACTGCTTTGTTTAAAATGCCTGATATTGGAGCTGTTCTGCTCAGACAGAAAACTACCTGCTTTATGGCAAGAGCTCTTTGAAGGAGCTGGTGGCTGTGAAATTGGTTTCTCACCTGCTTTGAAAGCAGAGCAGCAGGGTGATAACTTGAGAGGGACAAGAGTTTCCTCCAGCCAGAACAAGCATGCCCAGAGCCCTCCATGCCAAGTCCCTCTGTCTTGGGCTGGGGACATTCACCAAGACATTCACCAGCTGGGTCCAAGAGTTGAAGGTTTCTCTGCCAACACCAGGCTCCTCTGAGATGCTCAGCAAGACCAAAGTCACAAGCAGAATGGAGGCACCTGCACCCATGATTGAGCATTTGGGCCAAATTCTTCCTCTGTGTAAATTCTCCCATGGGAAGATTCTTCAAGGAAATTCATGAAATTTAAAATTACACAAAGGTTTAAGCTCCTCACCAGGGCTGTGGCATCAACAAGACCCTTCATGTATAAGCAAACAAGGAAACCTCCTCCAAATGGTTGGGTCACTATGACTTTCAAGCATCTGCTCTCATTCAAAGGTTTTTAAGGCAGCACTTTAAAAGAAAGCCTCTTCCCTGCTACCTTAACAAAGGCAAAAAACTCATTGGCAAGGAACATTAAAACTCCTTCAAAAGCATCAGAGGCAAAAGCCTTTCTCCAGGCTGCAGAGCTGCTATTGAAGCTGAGCACCAATTGCCCTGGTTGGCCAGGCTCCCCGAGCAGGGACAGCTGTAGGCAGCAGCAGGCAGCTGGGGTCATGCTGGTTTTAATGGGAACCTGTCCACCTCGGCCATATTCAGTGCGCGGTGTGAAGTGCTTCTCTTTGTGAGACACACTAAGTAATCCTGGCTTCCTGGTAAGATAATTAAGTTCCACTCAACAGTGCGACTGCTACAATTTAAAGCACAAGCACAGAATGAATAAAGGGTTGTGGGGCTTTTTGCCCCCTAATAAAAATAATTAACTTTTACCAGTTGAGGGTATTTCTTCTTCCCTTTTCATCAGCATTGCTGTGACAAGCTGAGCCTGCTCAATGCTGAGACCATCCTTGGGCCATCCTTCCTATGGCAGGACCCCGTGTAGGTGGTGCACCCCTTCATGGCACCCACTGGATGCACACAGAGGAGCTGTGCAGAGTTCATATCTTAAATAAACAGGAAAACAACCATAGCAGAGCAGTCTGCCTTTAGGAGCATTAGTTGATATGAAAATAGAGAAGTATTGGGATGACATCCTTATGTTGCCTCTGTTCCTGGTGCCAGTTTGGCATACCCATGGGAATAAACACCTCTGTGAGCTCACCCTGCTGTTGCCCATCCTGCTCTAGTGGGGGGCTGGACTGGATGATCTTCAGAGGTCCCTTCCAACCCCCACCACTCTGTGATTCTGTGACAATGATGACAGTGCCTCAGGGATCCCTGCGCTGGCTGAGACTGCTGCATCCCCAGGCCTGTCCCCGTGCATCCATACAGCTCTGGGAAGCCCCATATGGCAGGGGGTGCTGGCACCCACAAGCTCTAAGGGCTGCTTGGATGGAGGCTGTCCCCAAATCCAATCTGCCAACATGGGCTGAGCCCCTCCACGCAGGATTGGCACAGAGGGGAGCTATTTCCAGCCTGAAAGCCTGAGCATCTCAAAGGGGATGGGATTTAAATCCAGGAACCCATGAAATTTCTAAGCTTTGGACACAATGATTGTTGTCTTAAATACCAGTGTTTTCACCCACAGATCCCAAAGCATCTTGTAAAACACTCGTCTGCTCCACCACAGCAGCAGCACATCCCTAACAGTCATAGAAACATTAGAGGGCTTACCCAGCAGCCAGGTTTGGGCTTCTGAATCAGACCCATCTCTATAGAGCTGCTGCCATTTCTGTGGAAACAGAGCATGTCAGCATCCAGAAAGGGTTAAATTCCTAAGTGAGCCAGTAATTACATTTTTACTGTAGTTTAAAAAGGCCATTTGAGGCCCTACGGAGCAAACATTTTCCCTTTTAATGACACCAGTAATAGATTAAGAGGGACCTGTCTCCCAGCAAACATTAAACAAAGGAGATGGATTACCCTGGTGACCAGAGCGAGCTGATCTGTGCATGGAGACACGGGGGACACAGCTGCAACAGCTCTGGCCCAGATGTGGCACAGGCAGATCAGGACAGGTTTCCTTCGCTGCCCCTGCTCGTCTCCGAAGTAAAGCTGCATCAGGAAAAAAAAAAGGAAAACAAAGTGCTTTTGGGGTGGGAGGAAGTGTTATTGCAGATGTTTGGGTTATTGCAAGACGTTGGCCGGGAGGAGGAGCGAAGGGGAAAGACAGCAGGGGAAAGGAAATATTTATGGAGCTTCAAAAGCAGCAGATGGTTGCAATGGAAGGGAAAGTGCACGCAGGACAACTCAGCAGGAGCAGGGTTAGTCCCGATCTTGTCAAGGTTTTTAAGTCCTCCTTGCTCTGGGCCACCACATCATTGCCAAAACCCCAGGGCGTGCTCTGTACTGACCTGGGTGCTGATGTCTGCCCGGTCACCAGGGCCACCAAGGGGTGCCAGGGGTTTGGGGGTGTCCTCCATCAGCATCAGCACTGCTTCGCTCCGAGATGGGCATCCAGCCAGGACACACGGTCCCTGCGCTGGCCTCAGGCCACGTCACCAGCCCAGGAGGCTCAGCTGACACCTGGGTTGCCCGCAGGATACAAGGGATCTCCAGCCATGACCGACAGGGGAGACACCCCTCCATCACCTGCAGTGGGACCCCAGCCTGGCTGGGGCTCACCAGTGGAGCCACCTCCGGCAGAACTCCTGCGACTGGCAGGATGGAAATCTGCCTAATTAGTGCCAGTAAAAGCAGCAGCAGCAGCAGGGGCCCGGGCAGCCCCTGCCAAGCAAACATGTTCAAATCAAACTGCAGCTTCTTTGCTCCAAAGTTTACAAGATGTTTCTTTCAAACCCTCATTAAGTCCTTCTGTCGTCGTCCTGTCCCTGCCTGGTCCCCACGCCACGGCTGTCACGTGCAGCCACCGCTCCAGCCCCATTCCTGCTCTGCTGCTGCTGCCAATGGGGACGTGGATGTCAGCACATTTAGCACAGGTGGTGTGGAAGAGCCCAGGAAACCTGAGGGGTTGGACTTGTCCTCTTTCTGGGTCACCCTCCAGACACAGCCGCCTCTGTAAGAGGTGGGATAGGGTTTTCCAAGTGCTTTGGGAGTCTCAGGCAGCAGGGTGGGTTCACCTAAAGGTATAGATGTGTGAACCCATGGTTAAAGCCAAGCTGGCCAGCCAAGACTCCCAAAATGGATGCAGAGAAACAGGTATCTCCAAGGTGCAGTGTGTCTCAGACTGGGACAGGTGTGATGGGAGGTAGATCTGCCAGAGTCTGCTGATGAAGGACCCAGCTCATAGCCAAACACTGGGAAACTCATGGACCCTAAATAGGGGCTGGCAGGGAGATTAACAGGGAGAGAAATTAAAACAGGGGATGGACATGCTGGACACCTCACCATGATAAATCAGACAGGTGACAGAAAGGAAGGGTCTCCGTGGGGAGGCCAGTCCCTGAGGGCAGATGCAGGTGGATCCCTGGGGATGGGATGAGTAGACAGCTAACTGGGACACAGTGGGCTCAGCAAGTCCCTCACCATGGAGGACATTTCATGCTTACCTTGCCTTTAGTCTCTCCTCTTGATCTGCTGTACTGTTGTGGTTGGAGACCTGGGCTGGTGGGACTTAAGCTGTTATACACTGCAGGCATTTCCTGGCCAGTGCAGCATCAAGCAGTGGTGGGACAGAGTCTGAACCAGAGCCAAGATGCTCCCCACACACACACATCCCCAGGGCAAAGCAGGCAGGGATGCAGGCAGGGTGTATAAATACATCCCTACCAAGCTGCTCCTTGGCATTGGCAGATCTCAAATGGGAACAGCCCACGCCTTGAACAGAATTTTTAAAAATCAGTTCATTCCGTTGGACTCTAATTAAACACTCGGCAGCGAGTCCTAGCTCTGGGTGAGTGCCCAGGCACCTTCCAGCACTACAGCAGCCTGGCCTGCTGCTTTGCTGCTAATTGCACTGCCCAGAAATGCCCATTCACCAAGCAGTGCCTCAGGTGTTGGGACACAGCACTGAGGAAAGTGCCAAACTGCAAAGCCCCACACTCTGCAAACAGCTTTCCCTCCTGAGCTGCATGCCCACCCTTCATCAGAGGACCTGGGTGCACGTGAACAGGGGTGGGGGACCCCAAGCTTTGTGCCTGGGGGACAGCATCCCCTTGGCACGTTGTCCAGCCTGAGGGCAGTGAGCTGAGTGATGCCACGTGGCTCTTGCTGGGCAGAGGGAGCACAGAGGAGCCCAGCCAGCACTGCACTGGGAAATGGGATGGTGGGAGCACTCTATCAATATTTATTCAGCATTTTGAACAATTAGTCCTTTTCCTTTTGGTGTGCTCATGAATGCGTTAAGTGCAGTTCACAGGCAGCACGATGTCCCACAGAGAGCCCAAGAGGTGAGGAGGCAAACATCAAGAGGGAAACGAGATGGAGCAACTCACCCCAAGTCCCCAGCCATGAAGAAAACCAGCCCTCCTGCTGCCCTGTGCACAAGCACTCAGCTCCTCTGGGAGCACAGCCTGATTTCCACTTCCTTGGCTGGAGCAGACAAGTGCTAGCCTGCCCAGTGGGGCATCCCTGCAAGTAACACCTTGTGCCTGGACTTCACAGAGGCTCTGTAGCTGGCCACCTCCATCACTTAGAATTAGCAGATGATAAAACTAGCAGAGAAAGAGCTACAGTTCAGTTCTGGTCCATTCCTGGTCTCCTACCACTGCTCAGTACTCATGAATAGTCAGGACCCCTAAGCAGGATATCCATACCCTCCTTCTCTGTAGGAGCCGCTATAGCAGAATCCATTGCAAGAGAGCACAGACACTGAGTTAGGATGAAAACAAGCAGCCAGGGGACAAGTAGGTGGTGATCAGCAGAGCCACTTGTGATCAGCAGAGCTTGTAAAACCTGCTGGGAAAATCCCCAGGGCATTTGCTCGTGCTGAGGTTTGCTCCACTCCAGCAAGGCTCCTGCCCATCCCAAGCCAAGGTGTTCAGCCAGCCCTGCCACACGCTGCCAGGCACGGGCACGAGCCCCAGCACCAGCCAGGAAAGCACCAGTCATGGTGGCTGTTAGCAAGTTGTGGAGCAAAATATACAGCTTGAGGGGAGGTACAGCCTTGGGTCAGTCTGGGAGGTTTGTACCCTTGTGTTGGGCATGAGCTGGCATCCTGGCTGTGCGCTGTGTGGCACCTGCACAGAGACCAAGCAGGTAAAACAGCCACCGAAGGAGCAGCACAGCCGTAACGGGTGGAGCTGGCAGTGCTGGCTCTGGATCAGGATGAAAAACAAAGAACAGGATGGAGACCAGCAGGCTCCCAGGTAAAGGGTTTCCTCCCCATCGTTGCTCCCGTCCTCACAGTGACACCACCATGCTCTCCCCCACAATCCTGACCGCAGCACAACAGCACCGTGCAGCCAGGACAGGGCTCAGCCCTGCCAAAAGAAAGGAGAGAAGGGACTTCATAAGGAGACAGCACAGCAGTGAGGGGTCTCTTCTCCCAGGTAACAGTGATAGGATGAGGAGTGATGGCCTCAGATTGTGCCAGGGAAGGGTTAGATTGGATATTGGGAACAATTCCTTCCCCCAAAGGGTTCCCCATCCCTGGCCCAGGCTGCCCAGGGCAGTGGGGGAATCCCCATCCCTGGAGGGATTTCAGAGCTGTGGAGATGTGGTGCTGAGGGACATGGGGCAGTGGGGACTGGGCAGTGCTGGGTTAATGGTTGGACTGGGGGAGCTTAGAGGTCTCTTCCACCCAAGGCTATTCTGTGAGGCATATGCACAGTGGGTTTGGACACGGTGCAGCACAGAAACCAGCCCTGCAGAAATCAGTCTTTGCAGCTCCCCTGGAAATGCACTCCAAGCTTTGCAAAATCTGTTTGGGTTTTTGAGGGGTTTTGGGGGTGGGGAAAGGCTGGAAAAAAGCACCAGAAAATATCAGGTTTCGTCACTCACACAGAGTTGTGTTATTCCCCTTTTGATGCTACTCTTTATGTTGATTGAAGAATATTTTGCGGTCTAACACAAACCTCACTCTTGCCTCAAGAGCCAAGGTCAACATGAAGTTCTGTGAGCTCCTCAAAGGGAAATGTTTAAAATTACAGAATAATAATATTTTAAAAAAAGTAGCAGCCTTCTCCTAGCTTTTGCCTCTTCCTTCCCAGGACTTTCAGAGTTTTTTACTGTTTTTTTTATTCCCCTATGAACCAAGGTCACCTTTTGGGGTCTCACACCACTCACAGCTTCAGCAGAACCCAGCTCCCACATGGCAGGGCAGTGCCCAAACCCACTCTGCTCCCAGCTCCAGAACATCATCCCTGGGAGAAGACCCTGGCAGGCTTTGCTATGCCAAATCATTCCTCCTGGAGCCAAGCCAAGCCCCTTCCCCTCTTGGCATGGCCTGCAGAGGCCAGCCAGGCTGTGGGTAGTTATTTAGTTAACGCTGGAAAAACCTTGGATCAGGAGAAACAATATTTTCTTACAGAAAAATGCAGCCCCCAACTCCTTCCTCTGGTCAATTAAGGTAACGCTGCTAATTAGGCTTCCATCTACCCGTCTCACACCCTTCCCTTGGCCAGCAGTTTTCTGCCCACCCCTGTGCAGACATTAGCCAGCCTTTCACTGAATGAAAAAGCCCGTGAAAGCCATGAAATTGGGCGAGGGCAAGCCTGCCAACGACTTCAGCTCCTGGATCTTGGCAACAGATTTGATCTCAGCCAGGGAAACTCAAACCAAGAGATGCCTTTGCCAAGTGCTCCATCCACAGTGCAGCACGTGCAGGGGTGCTGAAGGCATTTGGGCCCCAGCTTTACATTTGCTCTTGCTATAGGAGCATGGAAAGGGAAAATCTATAGGTGCACGTGCATCTTTATGTACCTGAGTGTCTCCATATAGACTTGCTAAAGCAGCTGCCTGCATGGATGTGTTTCAGGCTTACAGGGGGGTGTGAGCCTGTTTATTTGTGCCTGTTTATGTATCTGCATCCTGGCTGTTTGTTGGTATGGGCTGCATTTCCCTCCGCATATGTCTCTGTGGCTACGTGCCTGATTGCGTAGGAGAGTTTCCCCATGGCTTTTTGGTGCCATTCCCAGGCAGCTCCAGCAGCAAAAGGCACACTCTGCAACAGGAAATTATTAGTCAGCAAGGGAAGAGGAGGAGAAGCACTGAGAAATGGTTAATTTGCAGAGAAAAGCCAAGAGGGGAAGTGAGTACCCTGGAGGGTCTCTTTGATGCTCCTCCCAGGCACAGAAAGGAGCAGAGGGGGTGGTTGGGAGGGGATGCTGGGGTTGCACAAGAGGCACCCATGGCCAAGCAAGGGGAAAGGGAGAACCATGAGGAAGGAAACATGTTGCAGCTGCCCCCCAGATGGCTTTCAACCTGCATCTCATTCCTTCAGGGTTTTCAAGGGATGTTTCCCACTCACCATTTTCTGGCATCTAAACCAAGAAGCATCTGGAGCAGCAAACCTGCCAGCACCTGCATGGCTCAGAGGAGTGCCATGCCCATGACACTGGTGTCCCACACCACAGCACAGGGCTCTTCCTGGTGGAAGGGTCCTCCAGTTCCTCCCACAGTGACTCCAAAGGCAGCAGCTTCCAAGATAACCAATTTGAACAGCCAGGTCTGCAGGTCAGGTGCTGCAACAAGACAAGGACACATCAGATACTGAGCCATGATGGCCCCAGGAGGTAAGTCCTTGGTGCATCTGCACTGCAGGAGACACTTTCTCCCAGTCTAACAACAAACACAGCACCACCACCCTGCAGGCATCTCACACCAACACACCAGGCACCTTGAGATGCTACCAGCAGACTCCACCATCCCAAAGGCTCCTCACTTCCCTGGCCCTGAGGTTCTGCCCTCCCTCATTGCTATCACCTTTGAAACATCTGAGATGTGCCAGCCTTTGCTAATGAAGCTTAATGACTTAATGACTCATCCATCCTTCAGCCTCCTTAGGAGCTTCTCTCTCCCAGTACTGACAGGCTGGGCAGCCCTTCCCTGCTCTAATGGACCTACAGGAGGATTTCTGGTTGCTTTGGGCCCTTAATGTTAGTCTCATATGGTCCCTCTACGCTGTATTCTGGTCTTGTTCACCACTTGTGAATGAATTCCCCTTTCCTGAGTGCATCTTTGCACATGAGTGTGCAAAGTGTGCCCTCCTACCTGCCTGCTCACCCCCACCCAAGGTAGGAACCACTGACACCCTCCCTGTGGAAGCTCAGCCCCATAGCAGAGAGCAAATTCCCCTCTCACAAAAGGATTTGGCCCTTCTGATCCCAGAAGGTGCTCAGTGGCCAGACTTTCACCTTTCAAATTCCTTATAATGCCAGTGGGGTAACAGAGAACAGCACGTGAGGAAGCTGCCCTGGGAGGACCACAGGGTGCAGGTGGAAATAAGCCCCCAGAGCAGTTTGCAGGCACTGAGCCACGTTAGCTCCCAGTGTCTTCCCCCAGCCAGACCCACACTGTCAGCCCCATGGTGGGCCACCCCAGCTCTGCCCCATCAATCTGCACCCCTTGCATGGAGACCCACCATGGCGAGGTGGGGGTGCTGAGCAGGGGCTGCTCCATCTGCACAGATCCCATGCACACCCCAACTCTTCATCCTCTCTGTTTCCAAGCAGACATCTAGGTGCAAGCTTTCCTCACGCCCCACGAGGTTTCCCTGCCATCCACAGCACAGAGCAACCCACACAGCCTGCTGTGTAGAAGCATCGCTTGGGTTATCTCCGTGACAAAGGTCTCTGGGGGTCCCATCTATTACACTCCTATCAGCACCCCTCTTTGGTTCATTTCTTTAACAAATCTTCCCTGTGCATCTCGGTGGAAAGAGCCCAGAGATAATAACAGCAGATATGCATTGACCTATGGGATTCCTGGAGTGATCAAACTGTCAGATAACGGAATAAATCTTTCTCGTGGGCTGGGGATTAAATCAGAGAGTGTTAGCTGCTGCGGCTGCTTATTTATTTCTGTTCTCTTAAATTGCATTTCCCTTCCCCCCATGAAGAACGCTTGCTGCCTACAGCTGTAAATTACTGCAAACCTTTATGGTAGGTTTAGACACTGAGTCTCTTAACCTTGCAAACACTTCTTGTTTCTCTTAATGGTCTCCAAAAGCTCTTGGGAAAGAGAAAGAGTAAGGGGGATATAGTTTGAAGATCACCTAAAACATCTGGGCTCAGTGTGTAACTCTTGGGTGTTTTGTTGACTGGCTCCATGACCTTGGGTGCAGCATTTCAAGTGTTCCAGGCCAGGTTGGATGGGGCTTGGAGCAAGCTGGTCTGGTGGGAGATGTCCCTGCCCATGGCAGGGGAGTTGGAATGAGGTGGTCTTTAAGGTCCCTTCCAACCCAAAACATGCTACGATTTCATCTCTGCGTCACCCAACCCTTCAACCTCTGTTCTCCACAGCCTCTTGGGGCTGAAGATGACCTGCACCCCACAAACAGGGCTGCAGGGAGCTGAGGGCACTGGTCTCATGCATAAGCACAAGTCCTTCCACCAAAATGGGGTGTTTTCCCCTTTGCTTTGGCAGGGGCTGCACCTGGGTATCTGGGCACAAGGCAGCATCCCTGGGATTTGGGCAGAAGATCCCCACGACAGCTATGGAGCACAGGACTGCCGGGTTAGCTCCAAAAGAGTGGATGGAGAAAGGGTGTTTGGTCTCTAGTGTCTATTCAGCAGAATTTTTTTCACGTGGTGAAACATGTTCTTCTTACAAAAAAAAAAAAAAAAAAAGAAGGGAAAAAAAACACCAAAAAACCCTCAAACAACCCAAAAACCAAAACCACGGAAGTGTGAAATTTGCTGTGATAGGATTACTCTCCTGGAAAAGTTTCTACATTTCAGTGCTTAAGTCCCAGTTTCAGAGGAGGCTCCTGCCTGACCCCCTGATGTTCCTCCACCTCCCCACCGTGAGCTGCCTGGGGTCCCTGTGAATCAGCAAAGCAACTGCATCCAGCACAGTGTATCTGGACGCTGCTGCAGACACCTGATGGGCAGTCTGGCTGTAAGACCCCGCTCTCCCTCTGGCAGCATCCAGCCTCTCCTGCCCACCTCCCCACAGCCCAGCTGCCAGGGTACCCACCCACGGCCAGCCCTGCGCAGAGGATGGGACCAGGATCCCAGTGTGAGTCCCACCAGGCACCACACATCTGCGAAAATGAGCTTGGTAACTGGTGCCCTTCAGGTGCAAAAAAGATTTGCAGCAGTGCACGTCCTACAAGGGGAAATCCCACGGGAGCTGACACTGCAGAGGCTTCACGCCGCCGCACCGTGCTGGCCTGCGGTGGGGGGACTGACCCCAGAGCCAGGCTCTGCAGCCAAATGGGGCAGGTGGATGGTATCTCACTGGGATTGGCAGACTGCTGTCAAGTCTAAATGTGGCACATGAGCTTGAAAACACCTTTGCTGTAGGCTGGGGGAAAGCAATCAGAGTGGAGAGCAGCTCTGCCTGCTCCAGCAACGCACGGCTCTCCTCTCCTTCCCCTCTGCAATTCTCACCTGAGGGAACTGTGTTTGCATACAAAGCAATGTTTTTTGAGTCCCCTCCAATCCTATTTGCAATGGCTGGCAGTGTCCAGGGCCAGCTCACTTTTCTCCCCATGCCAGACCCACTCACAGCTGGATGTGATTGAATGAAATCCTGGACTCCCCAGTTCAACCTGGGCTCCCCAGTTCAAGACTGGGCTCCCCAGTTGAAGAGAGACAGGGAACTACTGGAGAGACCCCAGTGGAGAGCAGCAAGGATGAGTGGGGGTTTGGAGCATCTCCCCTGTGAGGAAAGGCTGAGAGAGCTGGGACTCTTCAGCCTGGAGAAGAGAAGGCTGAGGGGGGATTTAATTAATGTTTACAAATCCCTAAAGGGTGGGTTGAGGGAGGATGGAGCCAGACTCTTTCCAGTGGTTCCCAGTGACAGGATGAGGGTCAATGGGCACAAGCTGGAACACAGGAGGTTCCATTTACATATGAGAAAGAACTTCTTTTGTGTGAGGGTGCAGAGCACTGGCACAGGCTGCCCAGAGAGGGGTGCAGTCTCCTCCTCTGGAGATTTTCCACCCTCACCTGGATGCAGCCCTGAGTGATGTGCTCGAGGGGATCCTGCTTTACAGCAGGGGAGTTGGACTGGGTGATCTCTAGAGGTCCCTTCCAACTCTGACAGTTCTGTGAATCTGTAAAAAGCAGCAGAAAGAGGAGGGTGGCAGGGACTGAGGCAGGGGTGGATGACGGTACAGGTTTATGTAGAGAAAAATCTCTCGTGACTCTCTAATCCTTCCAAATCCCACCCCAACAGCCCCTCATCCACGTGCCTGCCAAAACCCCAGTGAGTTCCCAGGGACCTGCAGAGCCACTGGCATCCTTGGGACCCAGCCTGGGACAGCCTCCCCATCACGACCTAGACACTTCTCACTGTGAAGCTAATCCTAGCAAAAAAAAAAAAAAAGGGTTATGAGACCTAGTTCCCAGCCAGACATTTGTAATGAATTTTGATTTAAGAAAAACAAGAAGCCTGGAGATACCAAGTCAGCCAATTGAGTGTCCCACAGAGCAGGGAGAGATGCTCCAGATTCCCTCTTTTTTTTTTTTTTTTTTTTTTTTTTCCCTTTAACCACCACCCACTTAAGGATGGTGAAAGCTCCATCACTCAGCAGGGCCAGCGTGGGCTGCCCGAGGTGCTCATGTGCTGTTTCATTAGAGGGTGATTGCTCTGCCTGCAGCCTGGGGACAAGCACTCAAGTTCAGAGCCAGCCCTCGGAACCCACCGGCTGCCACGGCACGGGGTGGGGGTTCGAGGTCTGTGAGCACAGTCCATGGCCCATTGGGTGCTGGGGAGATGGCACTTCTTTCCACGTCCCAAATTAGTGAACACACCAGCGCTGGCACCCCGGGGGAGCAATGGGAAGCTTCCACTGGAACGGCAGCGAGAAAGTTTCAGGAAGAGAAAAATCCGTGTGAATGGCAGCTGAGTGGTGGGGGGATGGCAGTGGGGGGACGTGGGCTCCGGTGGCCGATGGACGAGGTGTTTTTCTGCACCTCCCACCCTGCCGTCACTCAGCCAAACCCCCACTGCTGCAGGCAAAACCTTCCAGAAGTCCCCAAACGTGGAACTGCCGCGGGCACCACTCCTCCGGGTGCGCTCATCTCCCAGCAGAGCGCTTTCCCGAGGCCCAGCAACGTTTCCACACAGCTGCTGACCTGGCTGCAGCCCTGCGGGGATCCTTCAGGCCCTCGTTTTCCAACGTCCTTGGTAATTGTGGGTGCATTCATCGCTGACCGCCCCCAAGAGGGGCCTGAAGTTCAGACACGTCCTTGGCCAAGAGCTCTGTGGGAGCAGGGGAGGGCAGGAGGACAGCAGGAACATTGTCCCCAGGGTGGCAGCGAGCAATGGGAGATGCTCTGCCCAGTACAGAGCACTGCCCTGAGCCCTTCCCCAGTGATGCCCCACACAGGGGAGCAGCCCACCAACTCCAGCTCAGATGAGGTCGTCCTGGTTTTAGGAAGGAAGAGGTGAAGCACTGAGAGATCTTGTCCTGAAAGTCCCTCAAAGAACCACCAACAAAACCAAGCAGCTGACCCAGGTCCCCTCCGCTCTTACCTTACCCCATGGGCCATTCTCCAGCCCATCCAACAAACGGGCAGTTTTTCAATCCACTGGCACCACCAACAAAGTCTCTTTGGCACTGAAAGTCCTCCCATCACCACCTTCACTTCCTGGGACTGGATAGAAAAATGTCACTTGGCCATTGACCCCAAAGTGCAGAGGGTCTGGCACATGGAGATATAGGTCCAGCACATGGAGACATGGATCCAGCACAAGGAGATGTGGGTCCAGCACATGGAGATGTGACTCCAGCAGCCATTAGGGCAGATTGAGTACCCATCACTGGCCATTGGAGATTTCCTATTGACTCAAAGGGCTTCAGGCTGCTCAGGGAGGGGAGGATCAATTCTCCGCTGTCGTTAATCTGCAGGGACATCCGAGACCACAGATAAATCACAGATTAAAGCTGTTCTGCCTCTTCCAGCAGGAACACCTTCCCTGTCCTGCAGACCTCAAAGACACGACACTGGAAGTTAAATGATTAATTTGTTTTTCAAAACTACGTCCTGAGAAAAATATCAAATTTTCTAGCCGGAGGAAAATTCTTTTGGCAGCCCAAGCCCTCATAAGCGGTTTGGGAGTTCATTTTGGTTGACTGAGTGTGCTTGCACATCTGTGATTAGACACTTACTCGACAGATTTTTTTTGTTAGCCTCCCTATTTGATATTCTCCCCAAACTTTCTGAGCAGGATTTTCTTGTCCAACCATTTGTATTTTATATCCACACTGAAATACTGCTTTATAAATAGCAAGAGCTTTATCTTGACTCTAACCAGCAACCTCAACTTAAATCTAAATGCATAATTTACTGCAAATTAAACTTAATGAGACTGGAATAATTATGTTGACTTTTGGAAGTACTTAAGGATAAATACATGATTAGATATTTTGCACACCGCGAGGAAATATTTATTTCGAAATACGAATTCTTCCCATTGAGCCTTTTGATGGAACATTTAGAGGTGACACTATCAGCATATAGATTACAGTACCATTAAGGCTACTTAAATCAATTACCCTGCTGTGTTTGCAGCACTGGAGAGGTGGGGAAGTCCCTGGTGAAGCACGGTGCCTGTGGCACCAGTTCACCGTATGGACACGGGGAGCTCAGCACAGCCTTGGATGGGGGTCTTCAGCCTCCGCTCCCCGTGCCCATCATGGAAGCAGTGCCATGGGCATCACTGCAGAGCCAGGCCATCCACAGGAGCGAGGTCATCCCACAAGGTAATCCCACCCAGGGACCCTCCACGCACTTCTTTCCAACGAATGAACCAAGCAGCGTTGGTCCTAACTCGTTTTATAGGAAGGTGGAGTGATAGGGTGAGGGGTGATGGCTTTAAACTGGAAGAGGGGAGATTTAGAATAGGTATTGGGCAGAAATTGTTGGCTGTGAGGGTGGTGAGACACTGGCCCAGGGTGCCCAGAGAAGCTGTGGCTGCCCCCTCCCTGGCAGTGTTCCAGGCCAGGTTGGATGGGGCTTGGAGCAACCTGGGCTGGTGGGAGGTGTCCCTGCCCATGGCAGGGGGGGTGGAACAGGATGAGCTTTGAGGTCCCTTCACACCCAAACCAGTCTGTGATTCTACAAAATTTTCTCCCCAGGGGATTTGTTTTTTATAGAAATTTCAGCAGGAGGAGAATTTGCAGGATCCTTATGAGCAGTTCATGCATTAAAACCAGTCTGACCACAAATCACTCCTGCTTGTTCCTTGTGTCCCAAGCTCTGGCTGCTCTTAGCTGCCCAAGAGGGGAGAGCATCCACTGGGAAGACCAACCCCTCCAGGCAGGACAGGGGTCAATGGGGACAGAGGTCCCACCTGCCACCTCTGCAGCTACTGCTGGACACCAGCTGGGGACCAGAGTTGGGCTCCCCTGGCACATCCAGTGCTGCTGTCTGTCAGCCTGGGTTAGGGAAGTCCACGAATGGAACAAGAATATCCAGGTCACCTCAAACAATACCGTGACATTGGCTTTGGGAAATTAGTACCAGCTCTACTGGGCAGTGTGTGCTGCAGATAACAGCACAAAGGAGGCGTTGAGTTGGCAATAATTCCCAAGGGCCAAAAGTTGGGCGTTGGATGGCATATTTGGATTATTAAAATGCAAAGTGCTTCTTTTTAAGCACCTCTAATCCATCCGTGAGCAGACAGACCCGGGTGCCTGTGGCTGTGCCAAGGAGCTGTTGGCTCTGCAGACCAGGGAAAGAGTTTTGCTCCATCCCGTCCCCATCCCCAGGCCACTCACCAACATGTCACTCACCAGGACACACTGATGACCCAGAACTGGAACAGAAGGGACATATCCATGAGACATCTCTGTGGGATGGGGACCTGGACTCCTGGTCCTGCCCCAGCTCTGCAGGACGGTGCCAGTTTCCTATCAGTGCTCCTGGGATGTCCATGCCTCTTGGAGATGTTGTGGGGATGAAGCAAGGGAGGAAAGTGATGCCACCCACTTCCCCAAGCTCCCAGGGCCTCAGAGAGCCACCGAACCCCCGCCACCACCCTTCCCCCCACAGACACAGCTCCTTTTTTTTACCTTAATGGAGCACAGCAGAGAAGGGGCAATTCATCATTCCAGGTGGGAGCAGGGTCCCAGGGAGCTGCTGCTGCTTCTCTTCATCACGGACCGGCCGATGGAACGGTGGCTTTCATAAAACCAGGGGGAAAGGTTCTTTCATCATTAGCAGCCGGTGACAGCGAGTGCCAAACGAGCTGTGGCTGAAATACAGCTTGGGAAGAGCAAGGCTCCAACTCCAGCAGGGAAGGGACAACAGGGACGAGGGTGACCAGGCACTGAAGAAATCAGAAGTGGCTCTGGATGGATGAGCCACCAAGCTGGTGACCAACCTGGCTGTGTGCCCTGGGGCCAGGCTGTCTGCTGCAGGGGAGCCAGGGAAGCTGGGACAGCAGGACCTTGCAGAAGGCTGTCTTTCCCTTCTTTTTTAGAGATGCAAATCGATCAGATGTTTTCCAGGTTGGTTTGGTTTCAGGGTTGGGTTTTTTTTTTGCACAGAATCACCACCATGGAGAGCAAGCAGGAAGGGAAAGGACTAAGCAGCAGTGGGACATCACTGATGGCTTGGGGACCATGGCTTTGCTGGGAAACTGCTCCAGTGCAGAGCCCCTCCTTGAGCAGGGACCAATGTCCCCAGATCCCTGACACCACAGGCACGGGAAGTTGCAGGGCTGCAACTGCTCGAGGTCACCCTGCCCTCCAGGACAGCACCCCAGGGCTTGGGGACAACAAGCTCAGCCCCAGGGACACCCCTGCTAAGGGCTGACCCCACAGCCCAGAGGGAATGTGCACACTCAGAGCCCTTCCCAAGTGCAGTTCTTGATTTTAATTTGCATTATCCCCCTTTTTATTATTTATTGGTAAAATGTAATTACTGCATCCTTCACAAACCTTAATTAAAGACAAAAACAGTCCTGACGAGTCAATTAGATTTTTTTTTTTCCTTGGTCTCCATTAAATTAAGGCTCAAGTGTTACTGGAAGTGTTTAATATCACAACACATTAAACCGAAGGCTGCTTTGGAATAAATAAATCACTTTAGACAATGCAGGAGCTTTTTTCTCCAGGAGGCTTTTCTTACAATAGGATTTCATTTTCCAGCTGGGAAATGCACTGAAAGAGCTTTTTTCTTCCTCCATAACACCTTTTCCAGCAGTGGAAAACTTCCATCAGAAATCTTGTGTGAAGTTGGGGACATCCAACCTCCGCAGGTTGGCTGGAAGGTCTTCCCTGGTCCAAGATCTCATTGTGCTGTTAGGAGGAGGAAACCCACAGCAAAGCTTCCACAAGCACAAGGTAACCCCATCTCCTCTGCATGGTTGGGCAAACGCAGCTCCTCTTGTGCCACGAAGTCCTGGAATTTGGCCCTGCAAATGTGCTCTGCCAGAATCCCCCTGAAAAGCAAGATATGGTATGGAGGTCTTTCCTCCAAGCAACCTGGTGGGTACTGCATCAGCTCCCACAGCTGAGCCAGCAAAAGAAATCCAGAGGCCATCACAAATTTGGAACATTTATTTATGCAACTGATTTTCTTAAAAGGAAAGAAAGCCAAAAATAATAATAATTAAAAAAAAAAACAAACCCAAAAACGTTCACAACAGCTGGATGTGCGTGGTACAATCCACATCAGATGTGTCCCTCCTTCGCCGTTCCTCCCTCAGTCCCACCACACTGTCCCCCTCTACCATGGAGCCACCTCATGGTACCAGTCCCTTTGACAGCAGCTCTTGGATGCTGCCAGCTTTCGGGGTCACTTTTTCTGCATATACACAAACGTTCCAATTTGGTGGTTTTCTCTTTTTCTTTTCCTTTTTTGTTGTCATTTTCTTTTTATTAAAAAGAAAAAAAAAAAGCACCACTCCAATCTGTAATACCAATAAACATTATCCATCTTAAGAACAGTATTTATATTTTTATATATAGATTTCTATATATATTTCTATGTACAGGATGTCCTTGCCTCGTGTCATATGAGCATCTCAGTAGGAGTTGGAGATCGGTTGGTTTTTATAGCACTTTGATTTCAAAGTCTGCCCTTCAGAAGAGATGCCCTAAAAACTCAGAGACATCCAGCAAGGAGATATCAAATAAAAAAAAAACCCAACAAAAAAAAAATCTCACTTTTAAAACATATATACAACTCCTCCAGTCTCTGTTGGCTCATTAGACTAAAAGGGGTTTCAATTTGCCTTATTTTTGTCTTTCTGGCAATACTTTACCTTCCAAGCACTGGGGGATGCTCCCTCCTCTGGACCAGAGGGAGGATGGATGCAGGTGGTCCAGGCTTCTGGAAGGTCTGGGATGAAGCAGCAGCATCCCTCCAGCCTCCAGGAATGGGTGCCACCAACATCCCATCCCCAGGAATTTCAGAGCTCAGCCATTTTCATACAAAACCAAACAATTTCTGCACCCTGAGACCTCTCTGCACTCACCACACAGCACCTTCCCTGCAGCATCCTGGGACAGAGGGGACACGTCTACAGAGAGATGGGGACTGGGAAAAGGACACTAATTTATTCCAAGTCAAGGCTTGCCATGTGAGTACTGGTGTTACCAGGTACTGGTGTTACCAGGTACTGGTGTAACTGGACTGTTTTGCAGGCTCTGGTGGGATAAAAAGACTATTTGGTCACGAGACAGCATGGGCACACAGCAAGGTTAGAGAGCAGGGATGGAAACAAAAGGGAATAATGTTGTATAGCCCTTGGAATAAGTTATTGTCAGGATGTGTGAATTACATGGGAAGCCAAGTGTCTGAGTAAAACCCTCCAGTGCTGCTGAAATCCCTATCACCACCCCTGGGTGTTTGCAAGGCAGTGGGTGGGACATCCTCCAATGTGGAGAGAGGGCAGAGATTGCTCTTGTTGCTCTCCTCCACCCTTGGAAGGTGGATGGAAATATCTCCTGGGTTTGCTCATCCAGGACGCAGACATTCCAGCTCTGTGGCCTTCGTGCTGCAGATCAGTCCGGCCAAACGGCATCTTCCAAAGTGTGGAGTCGTGGTATGGATCTGAATGCAACTCCCTGGGGAAAGGGATCCCCAGGGTCTGGGCAGGCAGGGCAGGGAAGCTTCCCTGGGGAGATGGGGATGAAGGAGGATGGGGAGGGGATGAAGGAGGATGGGGAGGGGATGAAGGATGGCATTGCCCACATGCAACCTCCAGTGTCTGGAGGACAGTTTCTCATCTGTCCTGCTCCATGCCCCCAAAATATGACTGTGAAGGGTTCTGACTGGCCCTCAAGACAGAAGCAACCTCCCCTTGGTTCCTCAAGTCTCCGAGGCAGACCCCAGACCTGCCATCCCTCTGGTTGCACCTTCTCAAGGCCATTTGCAGGGAGAGAAAACCCTGACCACAGCTTGATCACAACCAGGCTCTCCCCCATAAGCAGAAATCCCTGTAATTATCATAGTATCAGACAGAAAAAGTGACATCTCACACCCGACCAGAACAGGATGCAGCCTAAAAGTATCAGGCACCT
Organism: Podargus strigoides; assembly: GCA_028020825.1. NCBI lineage: Eukaryota > Metazoa > Chordata > Aves > Caprimulgiformes > Podargidae > Podargus > Podargus strigoides. The sequence goes on from CM051644.1 coordinate 3,819,823, forward strand.
TCAATCACCATCCACATGTGTCCCCAAGTGTCACTGGGGGCACTGGGAACCTCCCCGTGCCCAGCCCCAAAGCACTGCCACGGCTCAGGGCTTCAGCACAGCTTACCCCACACCAACACCATCACCAAAACCAACCATCCCACCCCGCCAACCCCAGCAAAAGCCAAGCAGCATCGATGGGCAACTGCCCAGGGAGGCACCCAGGAGGCCTATGGGATGGACCCAAATGTTGAGGGTTTTGTTTCTGGGCACCGAAGGTGTCTCATGTGCAGCGATTCACAAGGGAAGGGTTAAAAACAGACCTGTGGGCTGGTGCCTTTGGGTCAGCCCAGGAGGAATTAATTAATTGCTACAGATGATGAAGATAGTGCAGAGACGCAGGGGAACCATCACTTGAAAAGCTTTGCAAAGGCACCAGGAAAGGTCCAGGTTGGTTCCTGCAGAGGGACATCGCGTGCCAGTGCCCTCCACGTCCCCCCACCATCCCATGTCCCCGCTCTGTCCAGGGCTGGATACACAAAGGGTCGCAACTCACAGAACTCAAAAAAGCGAAGATCAAACTCATGGTGCGAACGGGCAGAAACTCAAGAGCTCCTCTCAGGGTCTTTGCACCAGCTCAGAGCGTGGCCCCACCAAGGACAAAACCTGCCAGCAGCCGCCTGGGCTCCTCGGAAGAGCAGCTTCAACTCCACGCACAAGTGAAAAAAGCAACGTCTCTTCTCCAAATATCCATCCTTCCCTGGTGGGAAACGGCCTCGGCTCCTCCTGTCCACCTCCTCCCTTCCCGAGCCTCCTCTCCAGCTGCTTCAGAGACACCCAGGTCACACCGTGACCCCTCAACCACAACTCAACGCCACGCGGGGACAGGGCGAGGCGCGGCGTCCCGCCCGCGGCCGCTCGGATGCGCTGGGGGCGGGAGGGAAAGGTGGAGAACGGAGGGTGAAGATGGGGAGCGGCCACCACGTCCCCGCGTCCTTTTGTTTTTCTTGCTCGGATGGGTTTTCCCGTCGGGTCCTTCGCCGTTTCCCCTCCTCACCTCCAGCACCAACGCGGCATCCGAGCGCCAAGCGCGCGGTTGGCACGACCCCTGCGCAAGCCCCTGCCGCCGCTCTCCTGTGCTATCTGGGCTCCAGGGACTCCAGATATTCCAGTGCTATGTCGTAGCAGAAATGATACTGCTCCTGTTCAGGGAGAGGAAAGAGGGTGTTACGATGCTGAGTAAACTATTGCCCAAAGCTGTCCCTATCCAAGGTAAAATAAGTTTCAGTGGCTCAAAGGAGAAGGCAAGGAGGGGCATTATGGGATGAAGACAGGTGTCACTGTGCTGGGGGCTGTGTCCCTCTCCTGTCCCCTGTGACAGCCCTGCTGAACAAACAGCTGGGAGACACTCTGCTTTCAGCAAACAACACCCACTCCCAGCAATGAACCATCCAAAGGCACTGCAGACCCCGAATTTCCTGCATTTCAGGGGCACACAGCACCTCCACCTCCCCCAAAGGACAGACAAGGACCCACCCTTACTGTGGAAACACAGTCTACATCTCCCTTATGGGGAAAGGCTGAGGGAGCTGGGTCTCTTCAGCTTGGAGAAGAGGAGACTGAGGGGTGACCTCATTAATGTCCATAAATATGTAAAGGGTGAGTGCCATTAGGATGGAGCCAGGCTCTTCTCAGTGACATCCAATGACAGGACAAGGGGCAACGGGTACAAGCTGGAACATAGGAGGTTCCACATAAATGTGAGGAAGAACTTCTTCCCAGTGAGGGTGCCAGAGCACTGGCACAGGCTGCCCAGAGAGGGTGTGGAGTCTCCTTCTCTGGAGACATTCAAACCCACCTGGATGTGCTCCTGTGTGACCTGACCTAGGTGTTCCTGCTCTGGCAGGGGGATTGGACTGGATGGTCTCTTGAGGTCCCTTCCAGTCCCTGACATTCTGTGATTCTCTGATCCCCTACACCAGGGTACAAACCACCAACAGCCTCACCCACTGCCCCCCCCATCGCTGCAGTGACGGACATCAGTCAACCAGATGGTGGCAGAGCAGTGGGAATGATGGGGTCTGGGGTCAGAGGTGTCCAAAATAAAATCATGGGCATGAAAGCCCATGAAAAGCACTGAGGAGTGGTCTTATTTTTGAGTTCAGGGGAGGCTGCAAACTGGCCTCGCTGCATCTGCTCTCCAGGCACACCCTGCCCCGGCTGCCAGGACGGTTCTCATCACAAATTCTCCTGCTGCAGATAAAATAATGCCATTTTCCATCCCTGGCAAGGATTTAGTCTGGGTGTTTGCTTTGCAGGGGGGGAGGAGAGGCATGAAGGGAAGTCCTGGGAGCTTTTGCTTCCAAAAATCCAATTTTTCCAAGGGAAAGGCCAGGGAAACGAGCGTTGTGGTGCTCAGGTCAAAGTCTGACCCGCCTGGGATGGCCGGGCCGGTGCCGAGGGGTGCGGGTGGGAAAGCTCCACTCCCAGTCGTGGCAGGACCTGGGTCACTCTCCTGTCCTCTCTGTCTCCTGAGACAGTGACGGTCGGTGTCAGCATTGTCCCACCCTTTGCTGCTGCACAAGGGGGAAGCCCAGCATGGCTGGACTCCTAGTTTTATAGTAAAAAGCACTGAATTTGGGCTTGCAGAGGCAATCTCATCCATCCTCACTCTCCTTTACATGACTTGTTCTTGTGCTCTCCTACCCTTGTACAACTCACAGCACGGAGACCTTGGGAGTGCCCATCCCCATGAGATGTTCCTCCTTCAAGCATCCAACAAAAACCAGAGTAGGACAAAACACCACCCAAAATCAGGTTTCTGATGCTGCTGTGAGCACTGGGACATCGTGAGAGCATCCTGGGCGTGACAGCAGGGAGGGAAAGGGCAGAGCTCATCTCCCCAAATCCTCATCGGCAGCTTGAGCACCAGCACGAAAATGCTGTCACCCCCTGTATGTGTGGGGGGCTGCTGGGGGACCCCAGGTGGGAGCAGGCAGCGGGGGAGAAGGGTTTCAAAGCGAGGAGGCTGTGACAGCTTAGATTAAAAGCACATAATGCTTTTTGGATTAAGAAAATGGATTGTTTCCATTTATCATCATATAAAAATAAACCCCACAGGCAAATAGAGGGGGAAGATGTACAAGCAGTGGGAAACTGCAACGTGCTGGCTGCTCTCCACTGGGCTGTGGGTCTTTACACCGGGCCAGGATCCAGCCTCCCAGTGACTCCAGTAGACTGGGATTCCCAGAGCAGACGGTTCAGGTTCATTTGAGGCTGGAGGATGCTCGTGTCCTGATGGGAAACGTTGCCTTTTTTTTAATACCTCTGCAATTTAGCCCAATGGGTCTGGTGGCTTCATGCTAGTCACATCATCCTTCCATTATCTGCATCCCTCCCTCTCCCCTCCCTCACCTTCTCCTCCACTTTAATTCCTAATGCAAATCACATCCCCTCCTCAAAACCATTTCATTTTGCAACTTAGGGATTTTATAATCTAAACAGGGTAAACATTTCCGGCCGACTTGCTTTTAAAACGTCACCAGGCACCTGAATTCCTCCACCACGGGGACAGACACGCGTCTCTTCCATCCCCTGTCCTCCTATCGAGGGCCTGAAATAGGGCACAGGCTTTTCATCCTGACCCGCTGCCACCTCCAGCCACGAAACGTGGCTCCATCACTGCCCCCAGCAGCTCGTCCACCAATTAATTTCACTCAAAACACAGTTCCCTTTTATATTTCCAAGAAGAACTTGTCTGACTCCACCTCAGAGCTGCTCCTGGCACCGCAAACCCTCCGAAGAACTGCAAATTACATCCCGTGAATTAATGTGAACCTGCCTTATGACTCCTGGGAAGGATTTCTGACAAGCCCAGCGCCCACGCCAAGGGCACGTCAGCACGGCGAGACGAAGGCAAGTCCAAGGCTGCTATCAAGAGCTGCCTCATCTCCCTGTCCGCCCAGCCTAGCACAGTGCTGGCACCGAGACGTGCTCTGCATGAGGATGCCCATAATGCTGATCAGGATTTAGGATGGGGAAGGAGGCGTTTGGGGAGGTGAGCACCCCCCAGCACCTCTCCTCCCTGCTGGAGGGGTGCATGGGGACCTTCAGTGTCTGGTGCTTACCAAGGTCTCTACCATATTTGGCTTGTAGTTGCGGAGGGTCTTTGCAGCATAGAAAACATCTGCCATGTTGTGACACCTGATCATCTCCAGGATCATGGTGGAGGCACAGAAGGTGCCGCTCCGGCCACCTCCGTTCCTGGTGAGAGAAGCACACGTGTCAGTGGTGAGAAGATGGCACTAGAGCATCTTCCTGCATCCTTTAATTCCCTCCTTTTTCTATCCACCCCTGCATCCCAGAGCACAGGCTCATACCCCACAGTCCCTAAAAACTGGGTGACCTGAACCAGACCCACGTCGTGGCAGGAGCTGTGATCACACTTTTTTGGACCATGAGGGCTGGATCTCGGACATCTGGACACAGTTTCCAGCCCTACCATGGATCGATTCTTCATGTGACCTTGGGAAAGCCGCTTTGTCCCTCTGCCACCCTCTTCCCATCTGCAGGGCGACCATGGGCTGATGACCTGTTGGGTGGCACTGGCCAGAGGAACCATCCCATGTTGCACCCAGCGCAGAGCTCGCTGGGTACCTCCCCCCATCCTGGGCTGAGTCCATCCCACACCACCACATCTGATCCCTGGCAGTGAAGGGCACCAGGGAGAGGAAGAGAAACCATGACACCAATGTTTTATAAAGCACGTTCTCAAATTATCCTCTGGCTAATGAAGATGGACGAGGCTGTAATTAATTTTTGATTAAAGACTCGCCTGCTGTCTCTACCAATCTGTGAACGTGCTAGGTCCCATCCAAGGAGAGTGTGAGTGGGTATTCATGTGAGCCAAACTCAGCGGGGAGGAGGGGGATGGAGAACATGTCCACCTCGATGAGAAGCAAGCAGTGGGAGCTGCACAGCTCCTGCCAGGTCCCTTTGGAGCCTGTTACATGCATGGGACATGGTGACAGGGCTGGGACCTCTGCGAGCCCTGCTCGGAGAGGAGGAGGTCTGACATGGTGACCACAAGGTGCCTCACCCAAAACTCATGTTGTGGGAGAGAGAGCACCATCTGGGCACAAAGTCACCCTGGTGAGGGCTTTTTAGAGGATTTCCAGGCAGAACTGTGGACCCATGAGCTGGTGGCATCTCCCCCCATGCCAGAGCCTGCTCCTCTCCACTTGACACTCACAGGCAGTGCACCACGGTCCTGCCATCACCGCTCTCCTTCTGCCACCTCTCCACTTGGGTCAGGAGGTGCAGGAAGGATTTCTTGGAGTCCGGGGTGTCTCGATACGCCGACCACCGCAGGTACTGGAAATGCCGGACCATCAGGTGCCCCTCCTGCAACTGGAAAACCAAACCTCATCAGCTTGAATCCATGGGCTGCCCTCGTTTGCCTCCACTGGAGGTTTGATGGAGGGCAAGAGGGCTTTGCCATGCATTAATAGTAGAGGAAGGGAGAGAATCCCTTTCCTGGTGCTTTAAGATGGATGGTTCAGCTCCCTCCTACACAGCTCGCACTGACCCACTGGTCCCACCACCCCATCCCACCCAAGGCAGCTCCACTGACATGGTTTATCTTAACTCACAGCACTTTGAGCTGCCTGTGTATCCCCCCAAAGCTGTTCCCAGCCCCCTGAGTGTCCCCAAGGCTTCTCCATCACATCCTCATCTTGCACACAGAAGATCCCAGAGGATGTTTTGTCACGTTCACTGTAAATCAGAAGGCTGATGAGAAGCTGTCACCCAGGGAAGCGGGGAGCGGTGGAAACGCCTTAATACCCTGGTAATCTGGTTAGTATTGAAACCTAATCTGGTTAGCAGGCTCCAGGAGGATTACATCCACAAAGCTGAACGAGGCCAGGCTTTAGCCAAGCAGATGTGGGGCTCTTGCTCAGAAGTGCCTGTGATGGGACGAGACCATGGGTCACACACATCTCGGGGCTCGGTGGCACATGTGTGGGGATCACGCAGCCAAGGAGAAAGGGGGGATCACAGCCCAGGCAGGAAAGCTTTGGGATCCACTTTGAAGCTCAGGTGAAAGCTCTGTCTGGTTCTGGAGGACTTATGACACCCTCCAGTGCCTGGCTCCCCTCCAGCCAGCACGGCTTGGCAAGAAGCAGCTCCTTGCGTTTACCAGCGCTCCTCCAGCAACCTGCTCCCTGGGGAAGTCTCTCCTTAGAGCCCGAGATGTCAATCACACCGCATTTTAATTTAGCATGGGGTATATTCCACCATTCGAGAGCGAAGCACATTTGGGGAAGGATTTTGTGCTGACACCCAGGAAATGCCAGATGCTCCCACGGGGAGTGTGAACCAAAACCCTCTTCGTGTTAAGAGTCCTGATATCAGGATTCATTTCCTCCGACCCAGCTCCCACACCGAAGCACCCTTCCCAGCCAGGCCGTCAGCCAAGCTCTCTAATTCCCATCTGCCCAGCGACCTCCACTGGGGCACTGGCCTCAGCCTCCTGGCAATCCTCTGGAGATTTGGAGACCTCATGGATGCCACCTCTTCATTGCTGGCTTTTGTAGTTGAATTGGCTTTTTTTTTTTTTTGCACCCACGGGGGCTCTTCACCGCAGTCCCCGTCCCTTCCCCATTTCACTGCATTTCTCTTCATTTAAACGCAAGCTGAACCAGCCAAGCTTCACTGCAACACAGACAAGAGGTCAAAACTTGTGCATGCCTTCTCACCCTGCAGGAAAAGGGCTCTGCTGGTCCCAGGGGAGCTGCTGTGCCCATGCAGGGAGTCTCCATCCTGTGATACATGTGTGGGAGGGCAGAGATGGACCTCCAGGCAGGATGAGGAAGATCTTCCTATAAAGTCATCTAAAATCTTGCAAGGAGCTGTGAACTCCAGAAAGGTTGGATGGAGCCACCAGCAACTTTACAGGCTCCTCTCTGCCAGGAGGAGAGCTGGGACTGGATCCTCTGGAGCAGCTGATTATGAAGAAGACATCAGCATCTACAGCACCATTCAGTTAGTTTATATGAAGAATTACCTTGCCAGGCAATGCCAAGCTCTAGGACTGCATGGCTTCACTAGAAGCATCATCCTTCTGCTCTCCAAAGGTCTTCACTTGTATAAAGAAGCTCTTGGTGATGACCCAGCCCTTCCCCAAAGCAGCAGCTAACAGAACCGATCCACTGGTTGTACACAAGCTCACCCAACCCAGACCTCTGCCCTGGGACGTGCCCAGGGGGCCCTTGGCACACACACACAGACACACGTGAAGCCCACCGACCACCTTTCATTGGCATGGAGCTAAAGAGAAGACCCTCACCCGTGTGATGTTCTGGACTCGGAAGAGACGGGACACGATGTCCTCATCTGCCGCTCCGGAAACATATTCCACCTCCATCGGGCCGTACTGCTGGAGCCCTGGCTCAGGCCAGTACTGCAAACAGGGCTGTGGAGAGAAGAGGCACAGCTTGCTGTGACCAGGGACATGCACTGGGACATGGGGAAAGGGCATCATACATCACAGGCAACGTCAAATGGAATGGAGTGGTTGGCACTGGGCATTGAGAGGGGCTGCTGGCACAGAGGGTGGCCCCAAGATGGGACACTGGACCCACGGCACATTGCTGGGTGACCTCAGCTTGTTGAGGGATCAAAGCTGAAAGGTCAGGTCCACCCCCCAGCACCCACACAGCCTTCTCCCCACTGCACAAACACAACAGCTAATGCTCCTGGAGATGGACTTTGCTGGTCCAGGAGGATGCAAGATGGTCCCTGCCTTGGCAAGCACGGGCCCGATCCTGCACTGTGATGGAGCAGGGTTTGGCTGCTCCAAGTCTGCTGTCAAACCCCACTGGCTCCAGAAGCAGCTCTGCCATCAGTAGCAACAGCAACATGAGACAACAGTCCCCTTCTCCCCATGGCCAGGACATCCCTCCAAGTCAAAGCAATCCCAGCCTGCAGCCCAGGAAAGGGCTGGGGAGCAACTCCTGCTCCCCCAACGTGTCCAGCACGGCACTGATGGATGGCTCGGTCCAAGGGTCACGGATGTGAAAGCTTTCACACAGCGACAGCTGGGAAACCAGCATCGACACAAAATATATGATGTTTGTCACTGCACTTTAACAGGGCATTTAGCATTTCAGGCCATCTAACGGCCTGGGCCTGACTGCACGGCCAATGTGTTTGAGAAATAATTGGTTATTAATAGGGGCTATAAATCTCCAAGATCTCTAAGCCTTCTAGACTCAGAGCTATAATTTGGATATTAAAACTTCCTTCAGCAAGACGGAGTTTGAGTGAGGGATATACCCTCCAAGTCACCTTTCAGAGCTGCCTGCTGGAAGGGCTGATTTATTACCTGTTGGTCCTAAGCTGGTAAACATTTAAGATCCAGCTAAATATTGTAACACAGACATCCCTGAAGAACAGACATCCAGAGAGAGAGGCTGGGCTGAATAATGAAGAAAAATGGCAGAGTCCCCATCAGACAGTGCCAGGGGACAGCAGCTGCTGCAGGGGATGGGGACCTGGGGGAGGATGGCACAGGAGGGAGCAGCTCCTGCAAGGCTGAAGGGCATTTCTGGACTGTGGAATGAAAGGACAGGTTGTGAGAGAGAAATACTGTGTTCAGCTGATGCTTGTGATGCAGATGGGAGGTGCTAGATGGTCACAGTGGAGGGACAGGAAGATGGTGGCACTGCTGCAGGGCTGGGTTTTCGAAGGGACACTTGGTCCCCAGCAGGTATGTGAGGGTCAACGTGAATCAAGGTGAAAAATGCAGGTGGGAGCATCAGTCACCCTCCCCAGCCAGACCTGCCCAGTGCTCAGGCCACAGTGCTGCTCTCCTCCACAGTCACACTCCAGGCAAAGCCCTTCCACCCTCTGGGCTTCCACACTCCTCTGCACACAGAGGGAAGCCAGGCACATCCATCCCATGGGGAGCAAAACCCACAAGGCTTGGGGCAGGCACTGCTGCCAGCCAGGGATCAATGAGGTGATGTGCCCAGCCCCATCCTCATGCCGGGACCAGAGAGCCTGCCTGCCCATGCCAGAGCCACCCTTGGGTGCTGGGTCTGCACCAACACCCTCTGCTCTGGACCCACAGAGAGGCAAAGCCACCATGAGAACTCACTTCCCACTTTTCCAGTTGAAAACACCCTTCATGGCTCTGCTCAGAGCATCTCCTGAGCAGTCCACAAACAGCTGCTCATCATCTCATGGGCCACAGACCACAGCTGCACCCAGCAAAACCCAGCAAAACCCAGCAAAACCCAGCAAAAGGCCAACCTGGGGCCAACCCAGGAGCTGCACCAGCACCCAGGGCCACTCCAACCAACCCAGCCCCTCAGAGCTCCTGGAGAGTCTGTGTCCCTTTGTCCCCCAGCTCAGCCCAGGGGCAGCAGGGCTGCAGGGAGCAAAACTGGGCTTCTCCTGCACGTCCTACATCACATCTGGGGATAACCACAGCACTGCCGCTGGCAGAGCCACGCATCTGTCCCTCAGGAGTCACAGCCCGGACTTCCCGGGGGAAGAACCTCTCCCATCAGCACTCACTAAGGCTTCCTTCAGAGAAGAGGCTTCCACCAAAGCATTTAAATGAGATGCTACATCATGATCCCCTTCCTTTGCACAGAAGAGGGGATTCCATGTTCTGGTGAGAGCAGACCTGTAACACAGGCTGGGGAGGATGCTCCACACTTCACTGCCACGGATGCAGGAAAATCACTGTAAACGTGGTGCTACAGAGCACAGCCCAGTCAGGGAGAGATTCCCTAGATTAGGTCCCAAGATGAGAGAGGTCAGTGTGTGATTCCACCTCCGAAGTTAAGCAGCTGTACACCAGATGAAGAGGACAACAGTCAATTCAGCCAGCACCAGGCAGAAGCAGACAAAGGTGTTCCATCTCCTGCCTTGTCCCGATGACTCTAAAATAGGTATTGCTGAACTGGTGGCTTGGGTTACAGAAATGGAGATCTTCAACAGCATCTGAGAGCTTCCCAGGTCTGCACAAAGCCACTGAGCAGCAGATCAAAGTGGGAATACTCGTTTGAGCAAGGTTCTCAGATGGAAACGTACACGAAGTCATGAATGTCCAAAACACTAATCCAGAGATGGGGATGTCACTTGTACCCAACCAGGAGTTGAAGACTTCTGGGCTTGTAACACGGTCTCTAGCAGAGGACATCCAGATCATTCTGAGCCAGTGGTCTCCAAAGTGGGGTGGTGCAAGACAAGCAGGAAGGAAATATCTGAACGTCCATTTATTTTCACTGTATTCCTCCAGTCTCATTCAGAGATGGTGTGTTCACAGCAGTACATTACTTATTTCCAATATGCTGGAATGAGACCAGGAAAATCTCTTGTGCCACGTGGAGGTTTGCTGCTCACCTCATGGGGAAGGGCTTAAAAGAGCTGTCGAACTTAAAGGAGTTCTGTTTCACACGAAGACAAGCATTGCAAACTTGCTGATGACTGTCTGCTGTCAGTACTGTGCTCCCCCACAGAGACTGTCCAAAAAACAAACACACTCAAGGTGTCCCTTTGATGTGAAGGTGCAACGAGTGAGAAAGTCACTGATTTTTGCAAGAAACTCACACCATGGAGAGGGAATTTGCTAAACTCCCCCAAATGCTACACCTCCCAGTTAATTTTGAGGCACAACTGGTGCCACTGGGGAACACGGACATTTACCAGCCAAGAAAACCCTTTGCCTGAGCAGTGGAGGGACAGAAAACCAAGGACTGGGGTTTACCCATCGCAGCCAACAATGTGCTGCTTCCATTTGCAGCAACACATCTGCTTCAGGAATCTTTTCCAGCAGTGTCAGTCATTAAAACCAAAATAAACAGGACTTTGAGCCAGCCCTTCGGATAGCTGTACCACAAAGTGTTAAACCCAGATTTTCAAAACCAATGAAACACAAGCAAACACAGAGCCCTCACTGTAAAATATTGTTGCTATCAGTGATATTTTTTCATCAAGAGAAAAAGGGGAGTTGTACCATTAATGGAGTAACATTTTAAAAAATGTTTTCAAATATTGTTCATCTTTGTCACCTACTTTTTAAATTTCTGTGCATGTCTTAGAGGGTCCCTGATATATTGGTACAGAAGAACAGACATATGATTTCATAGCATCACAGAATGGTTTGGGTGTGAAGGGACCTCAAAGCTCATCCAGTTCCAACCCCCTGCCATGGGCAGGGACACCTCCCACCAGCCCAGGGTGCTCCAAGCCCCATCCAACCTGGCCTTGAGCACTCACACATGGCATTAGCTCAGCACAGAGGGACACACGGGTGTGCTCACAGCTCTGCACCTCTCCAGCATATTGATATAAACACCAGTGTATTTACACACCACTCCGTACCAGTGCTGCATCCATCTGCATCCTTGTGACAAACCCTACAACTGCTGGTTTGGGTCATTTACATCGAGTATCTGATCTCAACCCCTAAAATAAGCCAGCTAATGAAGTCTTCTCCAGACATCCATTAAGAGTCTATAATGCTAATTTTATGTAAAAATCCTGTAAGTTTCCTCATCGAATTGACATTACAGAGCTGTAGCACTTTTACATCCGCTAAGGTGTCAATAGGAGCGCTCCAGGCATCCCCTGGGAGCGGTGCGCTGGGAAAGCAAAGTGAGATGAGTCTGAGAATGGCTTCCTGGCTTCTGTCCCCTCTCCCCCGGGTGACAGGGGACACCTCCCCTCCAGTTTGGCAGACCTGTACATCCCATCACACCACAAACCCCACAGGACAGTGGCTTTGCAGCAGGCTGATTTGTAAAGCGGCGTTCACAACCTGCCGGTGCCCTTGGAAGATGAAGGCAGGAAATCCCCCCCGTGCCTCCGTTTCCCCTTTATAAAAGGAGGATAAAAATCAGCTCTTCACAAGGACAACATTATACTTGTCATTAACCTTGTCTCTCCCTGGGGCACCCACAAAGATTATGGTACAGTAAAGCAACGTCAACGCCAACGTCAACGTCAACGTCAACGTCAACGTCAACGCCAACGTCAACGCCAACGTCAACGTCAACGTCAACGTCAACGCCAACGTCAACGCCAACGTCAACGCCAACGTCAACGTCAACGTCAACGCCAAGCAGCCAAGCTGGTTTGCTGCTGAACACATCTTTGGCTCCAGCTGCCCAGCCCTGTGCTTACAGAGGATAAATCCTGGGTGCTGCAGCCAGTCCTGGCTCCCTTTGCAGAGGAGAAGGAGCTGAGCGAGCAAGGCAGGGGCTGCAGCACTGCCAAGGTAGTAGGGATGGCAGGACAGTGGGGCTGGCACGGTCCCCGGGGTGGCAGGACTCACCCAGGCGGAGTTGGACTGGTTGAGCTGGTTGAGCATGACGATGGAGGTGCAGCCGTAGTCATACACCAACCGCCAGAAGTCGGTGGTGGTGTTCTGCAGCGGGTGCAGGGTGACGATGAAGGCAGCGCTCTTGGTGTAGCTCTGCAGAGAGGGAAGATGAGCACTGTTAAGGACACGGCAGCAGCACTGAAGCCATCGCTGTCACACCCCAAAAACCCAACGCAACCAGAAGATGAGTGCCACCAAAGCCATACTCTCCATGCTTGAGCAGAGCTGGCCTCCCTGGGACAGCCTCCATCCTTCCATGCCCTGGTGCTGGGGAGATGCTGTAAAAACAGGCCTGTGATCCCTGTCGTTGGTGGGGATGAAAGCACCCGCTTTCTGCTCTTGGCTCTCATGAGGAAGGGTGTTTCCCACACATAACTGGGGAAAAAATGTCACCTTTAAGCCAAGAACAAGCAGAAGCCATGGCTGTTGGATGGCCCCAGCCCTCAGCTCTGCACCCCAGCCCTGAGGTGTGAGACCTCCACTTTCTGTCCTCGGGGAGGGTGATGAGAGCAGGGGGACGAGGGGATTTCATCATGCAGTGACCAGGCTTTTGCCTTGGCACCCATGTCAATGATGGCAGCCAGCACGGAGCAGAGCACGGCTCCATCAGCCTCCCACCAGCACCCATGATGGGCAGCACAGACCAATCTCATCTGACAAACGGATGGACTGAGCACTTAAAGAAAATGAGCCTTTTTTTTTAACCCCCTCCAAGAGGAAAATGGGTTTTATCCCTTCAGCGAGAATTTCATCCAAAGGGCTTTTCTGTCTATAAAAAAAATTTCTATTCTCTGACCCTGTAGCAGAGATTAAGGGAGGCTCAGTGGTGTATACAAATAAAATGAATATGTAAATGCCAAGCAAACTGAAAACAAAGCTCCCATCCCATGAGAGCCAAAGCCCACAGCCCACCGGCTGCTGCTCCCCAGCCACCAGCAGCCACCTCTGCTCCACAGACTGCTTTTTGCTGGGAGAGCAGGTAATGGGGAGACATGATCTGCACAAAGATAAATCACCTACAGGGTAAAAATGAGGGGTGATGGCCTCAAGTTGTGCCAGGGCAGGGTTAGATTGGATATTGGGAACAATTCCTTCCCCCAAAGGGTTCCCCAGCACTGGCCCAGGCTGCCCAGGGCAGTGGGGGAGTCCCCATCCCTGGAGGGATTTCAGAGCCGTGGAGATGTGGTGCTGAGGGACATGGGGCAGTGGGGACTGGGCAGTGCTGGGTTAATGGTTGGACTGGGGGAGCTTAGAGGTCTCTTCCAACCAAGGCTGTGCTGTGATTCTGGTGTCAGTGCTCAGCTGCAAGCAAGAGGGTTCAGGGAAGGTGCTTGGGGTGCGGCGGGGCTCAGCACTGCCCATGCAAAGCACCCCAGCTCGTTTCAAGGAGAGGAAAGTGGGTTTGGAGACAGATGACCCATCACTCAGTGCAGGCTCGGAGCCCACAGCATCCTCTCCACTCTGCTCTGTCACCGCTGGCAGGCAGGAAACAGCTCTGCTGTACCAGGTGCCACTTCCAACCACTCCAGGGGGATGCGCAGCAGCTTCAGGACCAGTCTGGAGCCCCGAGTTGCACCAGAACGGGCAGGAGGACACATGGCAGGGCGCTGGCAGCTACCAACCCCTCCCAGAGCTTCCCCTCCCGTCCCACGCCCCACTTTCCCTACAAAACAAATGCAGACTCTGTGTGTGGGCTTGCCAGAGGAGGCAAAAAGCTCTTTTCAAGCCAACCAAGCTGCTGCTCCACAAAAGAAGGGGTGAAAGACCCCGCGACGCCGGTCCCAGCCCTTCCTCCCCCCGCACGCAGCTGGGGGCCGCCACGTGCAAAACGAGGCCACGAATTGTCACCGAGCGAGGCCACGAATTGTCACCGAGCGAGGTCTCGCCCCGAAGAGCGCGGTGCCCTGCCCCCCCGCAGCGCGCTCACGTCGGTTAAAGCGCGGTGCCCTGCCCCCCCGCAGCGCGCTCACGTCGGTTAAGGCCGCGTTGATGTAGTTGTTGCTGTCGCCATCGACGGAGATGAGGAAGGGAAGGCAGCGGTCGGGCGGCAGGACGTCCATGCTGCGGTTCCTCTCCCGGTTGCGGGGCAGGAGGGCGATGCTGCACTCCTCCACGTCCAGGTGGGGGGTCACCGAGTTCAGGGTCTGCGGGTACCGGGGGCTCCCCTTAGTTCCCCGCTCCCTGCCTGAGCCAGCCAGAGCCAGCGGTGGTGGGGACCAGGAGGGTGAGGAGCATGGGGGGGGGGGGATGGAAGGGGGGGTGGATGGAAAGGGGGGGGGGTGGATGGAAAGGGGGGGGGGGTGGATGGAAAGGGGGGGGGGGTGGATGGAAAGGGGGGGGGGGTGGATGGAAAGGGGGGGGGGGTGGATGGAAAGGGGGGGGGGGGTGGATGGAAAGGGGGGGGGGGTGGATGGAAAGGGGGGGGGGGGTGGATGGAAAGGGGGGGGGGGTGGATGGAAAGGGGGGGGGTGGATGGAAAGGGGGGGGGGTGGATGGAAAGGGGGGGGGTGGATGGAAAGGGGGGGGGTGGATGGAAAGGGGGGGGTGGATGGAAAGGGGGGGGTGGATGAAAAGGGGGGGGTGGATGAAAAGGGGGGGGTGGATGAAAAGGGGGGGGTGGATGAAAAGGGGGGGGTGGATGAAAAGGGGGGGGTGGATGAAAAGGGGGGGGTGGATGAAAAGGGGGGGTGGGATGGAAGGGGGTGGGGATGGAAGGGGGTGGGGATGGAAGGGGGTGGGGATGGAAGGGGGGGGGGATGGAAGGGGGGGGGGATGGAAGGGGGGGGGGATGGAAGGGGGGGGGGATGGAAGGGGGGGGGGATGGAAGGGGGGGGGGATGGAAGGGGGGGGGGATGGAAGGGGGGGGGGATGGAAGGGGGGGGGGATGGAAGGGGGGGGGATGGAAGGGGGGGGGATGGAAGGGGGGGGGATGGAAGGGGGGGGGATGGAAGGGGGGGGGATGGAAGGGGGGGGGATGGAAGGGGGGGGGATGGAAGGGGGGGGGATGGAAGGGGGGGGGATGGAAGGGGGGGTGTGTGGAAGGGGGGGTGTGTGGAAGGGGGGGTGTGTGGAAGGGGGGGTGTGTGGAAGGGGGGGTGTGTGGAAGGGGGGGTGTGTGGAAGGGGGGGTGTGTGGAAGGGGGGGTGTGTGGAAGGGGGGGTGTGTGGAAGGGGGGGTGTGTGGAAGGGGGGGTGTGTGGAAGGGGGGGTGTGTGGAAGGGGGGGTGTGTGGAAGGGGGGGTGTGTGGAAGGGGGGGTGTGTGGAAGGGGGGGTGTGTGGAAGGGGGGGTGTGTGGAAGGGGGGGTGTGTGGAAGGGGGGGTGTGTGGAAGGGGGGGTGTGTGGAAGGGGGGTGTGTGGAAGGGGGGAGTTGGAAGGGGGGAGTTGGAAGGGGGGAGTTGGAAGGGGGGAGTTGGAAGGGGGGAGTTGGAAGGGGGGAGTTGGAAGGGGGGAGTTGGAAGGGGGGAGTTGGAAGGGGGGAGTTGGAAGGGGGGAGTTGGAAGGGGGGAGTTGGAAGGGGGGAGTTGGAAGGGGGGAGTTGGAAGGGGGGAGTTGGAAGGGGGGAGTTGGAAGGGGGGAGTTGGAAGGGGGGAGTTGGAAGGGGGGAGTTGGAAGGGGGGAGTTGGAAGGGGGGAGTTGGAAGGGGGGAGTTGGAAGGGGGGAGTTGGAAGGGGGGAGTTGGAAGGGGGGAGTTGGAAGGGGGGAGTTGGAAGGGGGGAGTTGGAAGGGGGGAGTTGGAAGGGGGGAGTTGGAAGGGGGGAGTTGGAAGGGGGGAGTTGGAAGGGGGGAGTTGGAAGGGGGAGTTGGAAGGGGGGAGTTGGAAGGGGGAGTTGGAAGGGGGAGTTGGAAGGGGGAGTTGGAAGGGGGAGTTGGAAGGGGGAGTTGGAAGGGGGAGTTGGAAGGGGGGGGTTGGAAGGGGGGGGTTGGAAGGGGGGGGTTGGAAGGGGGGGGTTGGAAGGGG